>OZ037776.1:30396373-30648873 GCA_964035525.1 Porites cylindrica
GGCACGAGCTGTGGGTTTAAAAGTCTCCAATAATAAACAAAAGGCTATTTGCACGATACCGGCTTTTTAAGGCTAAAATTCATTTCGTTTTTTTCTTTCATATCCAAAGTACTAGTTGGTAATCATAGCGAGGTGTGATTAACAAAAGCTCAAATTTTCACGACAAAGCTGAATGCAGCTGGTGAATTCAGGCACACGTATCCGGAGATTTTTGTATCCGCAAATTTTTTTATGCGGATCACCTAGCGTTCACACGTGTCCGCCGTATACGCTCATTGTATCCGGAGATTTCTGTATACGCTCTCCAGAGTGGAAATTTCTGTATACGCTGTGTATCCGGATACGTGTGGACGCTCGTATCCGTAGATTTTTGTATACGCTGACGTCACAGTATCAGAACCAGTCTTTTTCCGAGCGAGATTTTCCATGCTCTGTTGACTAATCCTTTGAGATGTCCGGATACGAATCGGATACGTGTGGACGGTCGTATACGATTCGTATACGCTACGTGTGGACGCAGATATTTTTGTATCCGCATAAAAAAATTTGCGGATACAAAAATCTCCGGATACGTGTGGACGGGGCCTCAAACTTTGTAACTAAAGATATTATTATAAGTTAAGATCTGATTTTGTTAAATAAACCAGGATAAAAAAAATGCCGGCCAGCATTCAAAGGATGGGCACTTTTGCGCGCTGAACCTCACGTGCTCAGAATAAAAGGACAAGCACGCGGTTTCTTTTGGAGAAATTTAAGACATCAGAAATCCTTCGGCAAAAAAGAAGAGAACAAAGAAAAATATTTGTACATCGAATAATTAAAAAACTGAAAACGCTAGCTTCAGTACGTTATACATCTAACTGCCAGTTAGCGGAGCAGATGAAATATTTTATTATACTGTACATTTATAAAACGCTGGAAAATACGTATTGTTCACTTTGTAACAGTATTGCGCTAAAACCTATTGTAGTAGTTAAAAGTCCTAACTTAATTAATTGCTTCTAGGCCTCTTGATATGGCATCCCATTTTAAATATCACCTGCTACGCAATTTAAACATGTTATCCGAGCTTTTTACTAATGGTTTAGCAGAAAAAGCATATGACTTTGAGACAGTTATTTTAGCAGTTGTCAGAAAATGTAAATAGAACAAAATATCTCTCATATCTTCATCTGAAATAGAGGGCTTTAAATTTGTTATTTTAGGTACGAGTTTTTGTTTATCCCATATTTTTAATTTTCTAATGGACGATGTTATGTAATTTCTTTTATTTGAAGAAAGATCGCGCGGTATCACTGATTTATGAGGCGCCTTAAATAATTGGAGTCTGCTTCAGATGTCTTAATCCATAAACAATAATGGGTAAATTGTGAATAGCTAATTTTGCTTAACCACAAGTGCTGGTGACCAAAAATTGAAAACTGAAAAGTGAGCATTTCAACTAAAAGTTTAGTATTAATAGATCCAGAGCCTGTGGAAAGGTTCCCGATCTTCGTTGAGGGGTAGTACGAGAAAATACGAGAGAGCGCAAGGCAACAGTTTAACGCCGTTTACGTATCATGCCAGAAAATGTTTCCTATAATCAGAATAGCTGCCGCTGAATGAGTAAACATGAACTCCTCGGCGAAAAGTTGTTCCAATCGCTTTTCTCGGAACGAGGCACTTATGATTGTGCGGATAAGTGCACATGCAATTCTGGCATTTGCAGCCATTTTTGGCAGCTACCTCGTGATTAGAGCCTTTCAAAAATTTGAAAATCTTCAAAGGGCGTCCAACATAATCCTGGTGAGTTTGTCTGTCGCTGACTGCCTACTAGCCATTCCGTTCATTTTGGACATCATGCACATGTTTCTGAAACTAAGTTCAAGTGTGAAACAGAGTCAACAAGCTTTGTGTATATGGAGCGCAAGCTTAACCTTCCTTCTTATTTCGGTTATCATTCTTCACCTGGCGTTAATCAGCATGGAGCGTTTCATCGCCGTAAAATTCGCTTTGAGATACCACACCATAGTGACCAATCGCCGGGCAGCGATCGCTTCCATGGCGATGTGGTTGTGGACTGCACTCGTTATGGTTGTTTTGCCACAGACTCTTCAAGCCAATAGCAGGAGCGACTTTGAACGATTTCGCCAAGCGATTCATCCGTGTCTTAGTACTCGAGAAGCATGGCCAGACCGGGATCTGCCATTGCAAACTAAAGTATACCTCATCTTCTTAGTGATATCTCTTTTAGTCATCCCATTGTTAATCATCCTATCTTCGTACTCCTATATTTTTACAGTGTCCCACAAGCACAGACGACACATCGCAGGGCGGGGTGACTTCCCAGGAATGACCACCATCAGGCATCAACTAAAAGGCGCCCTAACCCTCGCCTTCGTGGTATCAGTATGCCTACTCAGTATCACCCCTTTGCTGGTTGTGACATGTCTCCGATTTTTCAGGGAGCTTCCCGACTGTCGCCATTCAAGACCAAAGCATCTAAATTTCATCGCCTACGTTGTTGCAACTGGTTTAAACGCCATTTGCAATCCTCTTATATACGGATGGAGAAATGGAAGATTTAGGAGCGCCTTTCGCAAACTCCTGGGGTGCGATCAGCAACCCGGTTAAGACAAAAGATAGTTTTCGTGACAAACTTGCTTAGGTAAATTAAATACCTTAAACTAGCTTAAGAATTTCCACCTAGGGTCGTCGTTTTTTTCTCGCACAAGAATACTTTCTATGCAGTTAGAAGAGAAAGATGGCAAAACAAAATTTGGTTCGAAAATCCTTTAAAAGCACTCTTTATGGTACAAATAAATGCTGTAGTCCAAATTTATCTTTACTAAGCTTTTGTCTATGATAATAGACTTGAAAGAAAGGAAAATATTAAGGTGGCTCGACCCAGTATTTTTGTAGGTGCACCTTCCATCTTTAAATCCCTCACACTTAAACAAATTGATCTTTTTTGTAAAAACATTATAACACGTGTATTACGGCATTATAATAATAATAATAATAATAATAATAATAATTTTATTTATATAGCGCTAAAATCCAATAATTGTCCAAAGCGCTATGATATTATTATTATGATATTATTTTTTAGGCAATCCGAATAAATATCACGTGACATTGACGTCGCAATAGTTTTATTAGCTCTAAATCGAATTTCTGCCCTTATCGGCATTTTCTTTGGAAATTGCTTTAAGCTACCTATACTTTGGGTGCTTGTCTTCTGTTGTGCGAAGTTTCACAAAAATCTATTGGAGGAATTTCGATATATCTTGCAATTTCTACAAAAAGGGTACAAATTACGCATGAACTGAAGATGGAACTTGATGCAGACAAATTTGCTACCTTTCGGAGCTTCCCGAAAAGTTTTTATCACTGCACTCATTCGATTTGCAAATGACCTTTATACACTATACAACCAGCTAAACGCAATTAGTAGATTTCGAAAAACAAACATGAAAACATGTGAATCAGTGAAACGCAATGCTGAGCTCTTTTTGTAATTTCTAAAGCCTGGTTTCCATATGATCGTCCGGATCGTCCCGATTGTCACAGTCGACTCAAATAATAGAGACCTTAAGCACCAGAACGGGAGACACGAGTAGAACGGCGTACCGGAAGTCCATTTTCTGGTTCAGTCATGCGCAGAACGAAAGAAGTTGTCTGCAATCTCCCTTCGTCCTCACGTCGGCAACGCCATTTTCACTGTTTTCACGTTGTGCGGGCAACGTCGCTTCCCATGCCAAACTTTTTTGTTCTGCGCTTCGACTTACCAGATTTTTCGAAGGAATCGTAAAGAATCATCTTTCTGGTGTTCATTGTTGAAGTGTTTTAGAAGACATTTTAAGATAAACGTCGTCCATGAAGCAGAGAAAGCCTGAAGCTTGAATAAACCGTCTCGCGGTAAGCTAAGATCCCTAATGTTTATATTTTCTATGCCGATTGCTCTTTTCTTTGCAGAGCAAATGCGGTATTCTTTACAGCAGGTGACGCGTGAAAGCAAAATCTGTCATAGGAATAATTCTTTGTGTAAAGTCATTTGTTTTCATTTTCCCGAGAAACATATGGATAAACAAACACAAGAAAATTATCAAGTCTGTTAAGCTTAAGTAATCATTTGTCGTCTACCGTCAAAAATTATGTCAAGGGTGTTTAGTTTACTAAAGAGAACAATGAGAAGAAACTTGCAGTGATGGGTGGCTTTCAAGCAAATTTTCGTTGATGTACAAAGTACAAAGTATATTAATGCTTTCAAAGGACATGCATGAATTTTTAAACGCTCTTTGCTTTAAAATCAATTCCAAATGCAACGAGTATCGTCTCCTTCTCGTCGTAACTGCTCTAGCATTCTCTAGTCGTAAACCTGTTTTGTCTTGCCTTTTTTTACTTTTTTGCCTTTTGCTTTGCTTGTTTAATTAGTTCTGTTTTATCTGCGTCTACAAAAGACGCCATTTTCTCATTTTCATGTTTTGGCGGGAAGTTTCCGTCGCGATGTTGCCTAACATGTTCAAGCAGGGCGTAATAAGCTAGGGCGTTGAAACGCTCATACGCGCTCTCTGGTTTAGCTGTGATGCGGAGTAGGACTGGAACTAGTTGACCTTTCCGCTCCTGATCCGCTGTCAGGGCAAGAAAAATGGCGCCGTTTAACTGCAATCTATAATTAAATTTTATTTGGCGTATTTCTATGCGATATACAGAAAATATTTAGGTGATATTTTATAGTTCATCTTATAAGTTAAGGTGTTTTTTCGCCTTTTATGTTTATGTAGGGTCAAAATGGCCTATCGAATATTAAAAGGTTGAAGATCGCGTTTTATCTTGCCAGTCAAAACCAAATGATAATAAACGGCTACAAAAAATATACCGTAAAATTCCGAGAATAAGCCCCGGGGCTTATATTTTTCAAAGGCCCTTTTTGAGGGGCATATTTTTGGAGGGGCTTATCTACGGACGGAAATTTGCGTTTCAAAATCGATTGGGCTAGCCTTATAGTTGGAAGTAAATTTACCGTTTTTGCTTTGTTTTACTTTGTATTTGAGGGCAATTTTCCAAGTACATATTTAACGTTCTGCTGAACCAAAGCCAGTATTAAATGCACAAATTATACCTTTCACCTGAATGAAAGAAAATTTTCCAACTCTTGCTGTATTAAAATATCATTTGACGTCGTCCTCACATTTTTATCATTTTTAAAGGGAATTATTATGTTTTGGACGTCGTTTCCTTGACTCAGGTGAATTAAGGCACGAGCCTACATTTTTCTCAAGTTATTGTACAAAAACGAGGGGGGGGGGGGTCTAACTTCCGACATCTTACGTCCAAAAAATTCAAAAGCAAAAACATCAACAGTTTATGCTTAAAGTTCTTTAAGTTTGTTTCTATTAGATTAGTCAAAATGGTAAAAGAAAACAAACTGTGCTTGGTCTTTGTTAAATATGTCATTGGTTTTGAAAATATACGGCATTTTGTACCAGTGCCCAGTCCCCCATCAAAATGATTTTTTTTACGGACTTTTATTTTAAATCTTCCCGAGACTTCCGAGCATAGAAATGATGTGCCCAATAGTGTTAAAAGCATACTTAAACCTAAATACAGCCAGCAGACTATAATAAAAAGTGTTGCCGTTTAGCTGGGACGATTTTTGAGAGAAAAATAACTTATGACACGTGACAATACTATTATGATAATGTTCTTAATTTATTTTATTATCAGGAGATAAACTAGAAAGGGATAACTTCCTTTATTTTCTTTTCACTCTTCTATGGATTTGTCATTATTATTATTATTATTATTACTATTATTATCATTATTATTATTATCATCTTTATTAGACCCTAATGCAAAGAAATGTTGGTTGATCATCAAACCGGAAAGAGAACAGGCTGCCAGGGAGGTGTTTAGAGACACTGCTATTAACGTCACCACGAAGAATATGTTGGAGAGAAAGTAGATAGTACTCGCAGATTTCGCCATATCACAGCTTCAAGCAAGCTATGCAGCCTTCACTTTTAGTCTGCGGCACCGTTGGACATATTTCCTAAGAACATCACCGGATATTGCTAACAAAGCCCCTGATGCCCGTTTGGATATTCATGCTCGAGGTTTTTGGGAGAGACAGAGATCTGCATTCCTCGACGTTCGGGTGTGTCACCCTAATGCAGACTCTTACAGAGACTTGAATCCTAAGCAAATCTACAAGAAGCATGAGAACGAGAAGAAGAGGCAGTATGCGGAAAGTCATGTAGATCGAACAGGGAACGTTCACCCCTCTAGTTTTCACGACCACAGGCGGAATGGCGGATGAGTGTGTCAGGTACCACAGCAGACTTGCGGAGCTGATCGCAACTAAGAAGGGAGAAAGTTACACAAGCGCAATTTCCTGGATAAGAGCTAAAGTATCTTTCGCCATCGTACGCTCTGCGATACTATGCTTGAGAGGCTCAAGACCCAGAAGAAGACAGCTAGACTTTGTTGACTCAGATCTACAGATCGAAAATATTATAGCCTACACGAATTAATTGATTTTTTATTTTATTTCATTTATTTATTTATTTATTTATTTTTAAACATTTGAAAGAAACTTTTGAATTTTAGAGGCTGATAGTTTTTTTAAATGAAATGAAATGTTTTTACTTCGAATAATTTTTCTTGGTTAAATCAACTCTTTCTAAGCTAACTTAAGTGAACCAATTTAAATCGACAGGATTTGTATATAGTGTTTTGAATGAATAGCTTTTTCTTTCTTTTTTCAAGCGAATTAAGGTATCAGCCACCCTTCAGGACCGTCCGCGCGCGGATCGCTATAGCGTTAGTTGTTTTTATAAAAACCCCTATAAACCATATATTTTTTAAAAGCTTAATAATTCCAGATTATGGATTTGAACTAACAAAAACGATTTACTTAAATGTGTTTCGAAATTGGAACGCTTTGTGTAAAAGTACACGTCTCTATAAATCATGTTCCACTCCCGCCGGAAATAAACGGAAGAAAACAATTAACACCGCAATCGCTTCTCAACACGTTCGACTAAAAAACCGTGTCTCAGATTTTTGACAAGTGCGTTTGTTTTTCTTTTATTAGCAAATGAAGTTGGGGAAGGCAATTAGTTAACACTCCCTGTGGAAAAACAGCTCTAGCTTTAAAATGAAAAGGAGTATTAAAATTCGCAGACATGGTTTTGTAGAAGAGATATAAGGCATCACTCTGGCCAAATTTGAAAGGCTGCGGACTTGGAGTTCAAAACGTACGAGTCGATCGGCAAAATTTGCGTTCGGAGATAAAATAGAAAATACATTTTTGGCGGCATCCTACCTGGAATGAGATTATAACACCTAAATGTTTATTCAAATTGTATCAGAGAGGAATCAATTTTCTCTAACAATAGGACTTTGACAGGTAACAAGTAACAGGCACAAACTTTCCCGGCAAGCAGCGGGAAATAATTATTTTGCTTCCAGTCAGTTCAATTACACCGCGTGTGGACAAAAGACAAAATTTGTTGAGGTAAGTGAACTTACATGTATAGCAATCGTTTTGTTTAGAAACAACAATCCGGTTTTCATGTAACAATAAAAATATATTGTGTTTATTTCTTGAAATGTTGGCTAGGTTGGTAAAGATGCCGAAAACCAGTTCGAAATCAACACGAACGAAAGCGAAAAGCAAACGGAAGGCGACAGCAGACCCCGCGGAAACTGCAAGTGAAGTTCCAGTTGTCGATATCAAGGAAACAATGATGTCTGAAATGAGAGATGTTGGGTAAGGATGAAGTTGATTGCGTAGTAGTTATCTGGTTATACCATCGATGGACCAGAAACAAGCCAAAATCTTTCGAAAGTCAAAGCATGATCACAAAATGGCTTACGAACCGCATGGTATCAACATAATTAATTCTTCCTTTCAGTTACGATGGGAGTCATTTCGCCATGTCTCTAGAAGCAAGCGTGGAAAATAAAATGAAGCGAGGGAAACCGCCACGCAGAAACCGCTATTTACACTGCTGTAACTGGGCACACGACCTGTTGGTATGTATCGTGCTTGTTTACGAAGCTTGATCGTTTGTTGTTCTAATTGAGGTCACGTGTTGCAAGGTCTATTGGACGCGCTGTAGTCAATTTCAAACTCACTCACTATCCGTTTATACATCTGTACGGCAAAAATCCATGTTTCTGTGTCGGAAATTTTAAGGAAGGGCGATTTTTCTAGTATCATCGTAAAATTGCTTTATATAATGAGTTGCATTGGTACTTTTTTCGGATACAAAAAACTGCTTGGGATCTTATGGGTAGCAAATCCTTCCATGCATGGGTCTCAGTAGTACAATAACTTTGGTAGGCTTTAGCATTTAAAAAAACTCAGCTATGGGTTGAAATATAAACAATTCCCGGTAGGGTATTTTTGTTGAGAATTCCTAAAGAGAATACCCCTACCCTGTGCCTGATTGCCTTGTATTTCGTTTTGTGCTAGAGAAGAGAGATTGGCCCTCCAGACGCTGAATTTGCCTTCCCCCCTTGTGTCTTAACATATATTCGCCACTTGGCTCCAGGAGATGTAAAGGGAGAAATCAAGGAGGTGTGTACAACCTGCTTTACTTTATTTTCAAGAAAAATATTTGCCTTAGTTCATTTCCACTTCCATTCGCCTAATACAAGATATCACCCAGTGTAGCACATTTTAATACACTTCCTTTAATTTTTAGGATGCTTACCAAGTGACCATGAAGGAGTTTTGTGAAGCAATGGATTTGCAACCAACAAACTAGATTTCAATGCCCCCTAATTGTGACACTCACTCTGCTTTGTTGAAATAATGCTATGGATGTCTGATCAATTTGATAAATGATAACAATTCAGCTTATTAGGTTCAGTAAAAACATGCATATAAGATTCTGCATTTTCTCAATTTAGCCTCAAAAGATGATTATACAATTATTGGTGTTTAATGGAAAATTGGGCTATTTAGTTGTTAAACAGGTTCTTATTTTCTGAAGAAAAAAATGTTGTGTATGGCATCTACATACGTGTGTATTTGTATCTGAAATGACATTGAAAGAGATCTCGTTAGTTATATATAAACCTAGACCTTCCCAACACTTCTGTCTTGGGTTGTAGCTTTCCTTTTCTTTTGTTACATGTAATGATCTTGACCTTCTAATAAATTTATCGCAAATATATACAAAAATTATAACTGATGATCAAAAGAAAGGTTGTACTTTTCTCTCCATCCTAAATAGAAATAAAGTCATAGTGCATAATGCAGTGTCAGTAGTTGGTTCGGGTTTTACTTTTCATTTCTTTTCTTTTTCTTTTTCTTTTCTGCTCCACTGACAGCCTTGCCTTTATTTGTGCTCTTTGGGGCTTTCTTGTTGGTCTTGCTTGCTTTCTTCTTTGTCTTATTTCCATTCTTTCCACCATGAAATGCCTGTGATTGGTACATGATACCTTCCTCATGGATGAAGGCATCCTGCTTTTTAAGCTTTTCCTTCCTCTTCATCTTTCGCCGCTTCTGAACTTCAGGAGTATTCCGATAATCAGATTGGTAGATCCTATCAGAGTCAATCTTTCTCCACGTTTCAACCATTTGTGGTTGAATCTGGATGCCAAGGGGTGGGAGAAGCTCTTTGTAGGTGGAATTGAAACCCTGGTTGAATTGTAGCACTCCAAGACTTATCGCCAAGCTGACTTCTTGGGGAGAGCTGAACAATTCTTTAGAAGCCATTCCCCATATCACATGATGTAAGCATTCATTTCTATTTTGTGTGTAGCAGCCCTCGCAACCAATTAGAAAGGTTTCATCTCCCAGACGGTCAAAAAGAGGTTGCATTACCTCCACAACAGCATCAGAGAGCGGATTTTTGATAGGCTTGTGAAGGTTGGTGCCATTGGCGATGTCCCTCTGGAAGCTACACCAGGAGGAGGCACCGGCAGGGCAGTCATCGTGCTTTGGTTCTTCAACAGTACTGCTGTAGTGCTTTAGTATTGCACGTGTACTCCTGGCCATTTCCTTTGCATCACCTCTATTGTCCCTGATTGCTCTCCCGTAAAAGTTCTGTATGGTGTCAATTCTTGCCAAGGTCAATCTTCCAGCGCCGGTTAATGCCTTACCATCAGACAACTTCCTGCCTAAAAAGAGTAAGATTACCTACAAAAATTCATGTTGTTAGGGATGGAACATTAGGAAAATTATTGGGAGGAGTGGGGTGGGCCAAATAAAAAAATACATTATACAAGGGAATATTTAAAAAAAATCTTGCACAGCAACCAACAGAAAAAAATTCTGCGTTGAAAAAAGTGCTTGGAGAAGACTTCAACTCCCCCCAACCAAAAAAAAATCCTGCATAGCCAAAAGAGCAAAAGAATCATGGGACCTGATAAATCATTACCCCTCTACTACTCTATATACCATACCATAGAAAATACAGCCAATCACAACACAGGAAAGCCATCGTATATTCCACGGTATTACACCCACCCTTCCCATTGTGCACTGTATTTTCTATGGCATGGTATAAAATAGTCATGCAACGTTTTCTCATGGTTTACCATGCAGTAAATATGTAAACCATACTTACCCTTATAGTCAGTTACGAGTTTCCTGAGGCCAGTTCCCATGCGTTTCGTTACATGGGCAACACATTCTTCTTTGGGAATAAATACAGCTGCACCATATGGTTGTTCCTGGCAAACAGCAGAGTAGGCTTTGCTATCTCCATCCCCAATGTAGGGGATGTAGCGTAACTTCCTCAGTTGTACTGACCGCTGGTACAGGATTTTGGCACCTTCTGCTTCCATCGACTTCGAAAACAAAAGAAATGGGTAATAACTCTGTTAGACCAGGGCACAGTGTTTTGAACCGGCCAAGCAATTATAAAAACAAATGAACTGCACAGTGTTATATGCAGTAATATTACTAAGTGAAACATCAACTGATATTATCACATGAATTTTTCTAAACACACAAAAAATATTTTTAAACGAAAACAATACAAAAAAACAACAATTTTAGGCTTTGCATCTTACGAGGAAAGACAAAGCAAAATAATCTCCTAATTTTATCATTTCAAGATCTGTTTGCAGGTAGTATTGCCCATGTTCTAAATAATTTGCTTTTGTTTTTCTTGAAAAAAAATAGTAAAAAATAATCTGCTATCACATGTTTTTACACAACTTAGGGAACTACTGAAATTCCCTTTTTGTGAGTATCTACATAGAAATTTAGTTTAAAAAATGTGGATTTACAACTTACTGCAGCACTACCCTCGTGGTTTACATAGCAATTTGGCTCGTGACTAATGAACCAAGCGAGATAGTCCATCCGGGTTATGTTCTCTTCTTTCCTCTTCTTCTCCATCTTTTTACACTCAGTGCAAGAAGAACATAGGTGAACCACGTCCACAACTTTTTCTGTGTCAACAGAAATTGCGGCTACCACAGCATCCGAAGCTGACCATCCTCGCGCACTCCACGAGGCATCGATCGTCACCCCTATGTCCACAACACTTTCTTCAACATCTTCAAGTGAACAGTTTAATTCTCCGTTGGAAAACTTCCACTCTTTTACACCACGAGAAGCACGGTTTAATTCTTTCTCGAGCAAAAGTTTTGCCTCTCCTTCGATCTTTTTCGTATGATCCGTCCAGGCGTTTTTGTTGATCGGCGCCAGGCCAAGGAAACTGAAAAACTTTGAAGCCGCCGAATGTCCACCACCGATTGCTCGAAGGCCAAGAACTGAGGCCCGGTTTATTTCAAACGCTCTGCTCTTCTCGGAAGAATGGAATACAGAGTTTGTCTTGTGCGACGGACAGTTTTCATTCTCGCACTGGATTCTCCAGGTAGAACCAAGTCCATGCTTAGTCGCTACATTTTCCATGACTTGGACTCTTCCCTGGCAAAATCGACAAGATACAGACTCGTCCAGTTTCTCAAGCAGCTTTTCGCTCGATACGATAGCTCGACCGCTTATTGTTTGCCACGTTCCTTCAGCAGATGGGGTCGATGAGTTTAGTTGGCTTTCTTCATCTGGCTCTTCAAGCTGGATTTTGGAGCGGCTTGCACTCTCAGCAACTGCAGCATTTTCGCTTTTCCCAACATCCAACTCCTCGAGCCACTTCTCTTGCTGATAAAATGAGCCTTTGTCGCTCTCTGCCAATTTTGCGGCCCATTCTTTATCAAACTCGCGTTTCGATTTCTTTTTTGCTCTTGGTTTCGATGACGAAAACGGACACGACCTTTTCTTTTTTTTTGGCGGCATTTTCACCGAAGCAAATATCCACGGAGAACACTAAAGGCTATAAAAAACGCGAAGGCAATTCGCACGTGTTGTGTCGAAGCACGCACTCGGTATCATGTTACTAGTTCACAGGCAAGTTAATTGATATATGACACGGTATGACAGATCTTGTCAACGATCAATTAAGATAATTAACAAGAAAAAATCTTTTACCCCCGATATCTTTCGATAGAAATAATATTTTCTTCTGATTTTTTTTTTAAAAGAAAGCTCTCAAGAATATCTATTTGAAAATGTTGAAATCTCAAAAATGAAAAAATGGCAATTTTAAGGGTGGCTGATACCTTAATTGTAAATAGGTTTTTAATAGTTAACATTGTTGTCAATAAAATTTCTTATTATTATTATTCAAAACAGCATTTTAAGGTTTCCCAACTTATTGCTGTTAACGATATCCCAAAGTTATTCAGGGTTCTATAAAATGGATCAAGCTTTATAGCTGTTAAGTTATTATTTTTTTTTTTTTTGGTGTTTTCATAATAATACGTCAAGGATCTCCCTTGACGTTTTTACCGCAGAGCTGAACTAATTTGTAACAATGGTGGGCTTGTTAACACATTACTAGTGCTTGCAGCGGCAGTTTCGTTAGTTGCAGTTTCAGTAGTCACTTGTGTTTGAGATGATGCTAGGTTTAAGATGCCCGATATGTTTTTGTTGTTGTTGTTGTTGTTGATTTAGGTTCAAACTACCATGGTTTGTTATGCTTTGCACGTTTTTGTGCCCGCTTAACTGCATTGTATGGGTTGGCGGAATTTTACTGTCATTAAGTTTTTGAATCATATGTTTCCGAGCTCATATGGTTAGTGAGTCGCTCGTTGTTGATGTTTGCTTTCTAAGCCATTGTTTTCATCCAGGCGGTGTGTGCACTGGGATCGCAAAGCATCATGGGCGGTATTCAAAATCTGATCATTTGTGTCAAGATGGCGAGGAGTGAACATCTCGCAGGAAGCGACTTCGGAGACGAATATTCGTTAAATACGCTGTAGAAATCAGCAACTCTTCCAGAGACGTCTGTAAAAACAAAGGCTATCGAATTATCGCGGGGGAAAACAGTGTCATTCCGTTAATAAGTGTAATTTGTTCGAAATCACTCGCATGCAGTCGGTAAATCGAAGAATTGCTGCTTTGTTCTATGCTTCAATCATGAAAGTACTAAAGGTAAGACCTGGGGTTCGCCGGAAAAAATGATTTCATCGTCAGATTAGTGCAACTAGAACTACGAGGTACTACGAGGATTTCTTCATTATTAGCAAGACGAATTTAAGCTTAAGTTGGCTTGAAAATCTTGTAAGATTGTGTGATACTATGCTTCCCTCTGACAAGATAGCCCTAAAACATTTGCCAGGTACTATAAGAGAACTTTAGCGGGTCAGCTTTACAGGGATTTGGCTCTTTGTTGGCACCCTGTTTGCATTTGTTATTTTTTTTACCATCTGTATTTATCACACGTGAAGTAAATGAAAAGTAAATAAAGATATCAATACATGCACAGTGGGTTGTGTCCTATTTATAAACAATTTTAAGCACTACTTTCCTCAGGGATCTATAGTCTTAAATAAAAAGCTAATGAAGAAATACTGCAGACTAGTATCCTTGCTTTCTATATAATTGGTATGGGTCACAGAATGTAAGGTTTGAAATTGAAAATGGCATTCAGTATTTGTGATTACTAATCCTCTTACAGTCAAGCAGATTAGGTTACTCAAGTAGTTTAAGGCCTGGGACTAGGGTGTTTACTTGCGGAAAATGATATATTGGCTATAACTTTGGCATAGATGATGGCGCTGGATCAGAATTTGGCACATATAAAGAACTCACCGTCATCGACATTTTAAAGTATAAACATTGTGTTAATAAGTCACGTGATAAGTCACGAGACAATTTTGCTAAAAATCGTGAATTATTGACCAATTCTCGGCTTGCACTGTCACGCAATGAAAAATAAAAATGCAAACCATTCAATACAGAAGGACTAGAATCTAGGAAATGAAAAAAGATAAATATACAAAAACCCTTGCCAAGAATCAGGTCTGTGAAATATTTCAAATGCGAGATATTGGGAAAAACGGTTTACCTAAATTTATAAAGCTTTGTATGGAAACGCCATGTTGGTGTCCCTTTCAGGAACACCAATATGGCCGCCGGATACCAACAGAAACATCTGTTTTCAAGTTTTCCTACTAATGCGTGAATTCTTCGCTTGAGGAACTCATAAAGATTACAGTAATATTTATTCTGAGACTAGGAATGTTTAGATTGCAAAATCTCCTAAAATCGGTAATGTTTTTAACCCACAAAAGAGCTTTCCCGGCTGCCAGCTAAAAGCCGCGTCACGCAAAAGCCTGGAAATTCAAGCGTCCTCTCTCGCAAAACGAAGAATCCTTTCGAACCAAAAATTTGTTTATGTAAAGATGTCTAGGTACTGTAATACCTCGTGAAAGTAGAAACTCAGAAGAATCGATAGTTTCTTAGTTTGGTTTTTGGTGACGTCACGTGTAACCCAAGAATTGGTGGCCAGTTTAAGAAAACAAATTGGGAAAAACATTTGTCTAATTTATATTAAATATTTTTAACCGCGTCACGTTTGGATTGGCCGTCCATTGCACTTCAAGGAAAAATTATGAGAGAAAACATCATTTTAAATGCCCAAATTTAGTCTTGAATTATTTAAAACTTTAATCTTAAACTTCGCGTACATTCATTCCAAACGTAGAAAGTTAGGTATGTTTACCCTCTTTCAGAAATACCAATGTGTTTGTCGAAACAAAGTAAACTGGCCACCAATTCGCCAATTCCCTTCATTTTCAATTTTAGGTCACGTGGCATGTCACGTGACCATAATGAAACGTTAAGGCACAAGAAAACCTCAGGATTTACTTTTGGGGAAAGGTTCATTTTGTTATATGTCTCCTAGCGAGAGATATTGGCAATCATTCATGTGCTCAGAACAGTTCACCCAGGCCTTAATCCCCTTAAGTACAAGAATTGAGCCTAGGAGACATTCATAGTTTTTGCCTTTATTTTTTTCATATGAATGATTGTATCAGTTTGTACAAACACATGTCATCGCATATGTTTTGTATGACAATAATAATTTTTTTACTTCAAAATTAATACTGTAATCAGGGGCAATATGTAGGGAGACCCCTTTCCTTTCTTGTGATCCCCCTCCCTCCAACTACTTTTGTTTAATTCAAATGTTGTGTCATAGGTTTTATTTAGGAGCAAACTTTTGGGTAAAGTATTCACATTTTATTATATTTGCATGGTGATTAGTATTTCAGTGCTGTCATTTTCTAGTGACGGATATTATTTTTCGCTCCACGATACTTCAGTCTTTTGGATTGGCAATTGTTACTGTAGTGGATCCTAGTAGTACCCCCTTTTTCCCACTTTAGATATCTTGTAGTTAATTTTATTCTTCTTTTGTTTCAACTCCATTTGTACACATTAAAATGCCCAAAACAAAAGAAAAATGAAAATTACCTGAGATAAAAAATTAACTACATCAGATATTCTCTTTCCTGTCAACTATTTTTCCCTTAGCCTTGGTTCCCCAATTATAATTATTTTAGTACATCTATGAGATAAACTGTATTAGTATATACTAAAACAGTGGATAGTGTTTTTCGCGCGCTCTGATTGGCTACTCAATCAGTGAATATCCTGCACTATTCACTGATTCACCTCCAGTTCCTCCGAGCGAGCGACGACAAAATGGCATAGGTTGGGAGCAAAATGCTTTCCAGGTTTGCTGCCGTAACAAACTAAGAAATTTCACAAGTAATCAAGCAAGCTATTTCCGAAATACATGAAGAAGCTGACGAAGTTCGGTTTGGAAGTTTTAACAGGTAAAGCTTTGCCTTTTTGACTTGAATAGTTATCGATAAAACCGGTGAAAAAGTTTTTTGTTTACAAGTGCAAATTAAGCTTAAGTCTTGCGTTACTTTATTTAGTTGACTTGTTCGTAAATAAGCTTAACACTAAATTTAATAATCTTTTTTACAGAATTATTTTAAATACAAACAGAATTCACAACTCCTTTAATTTTGAAGAAACTTCCCCTCAAGAGCTAAGCAAACGCCTTCAAAAGTTTTATTTGTCGCTAAGAAAAAGCGACGACCGCGGCCGTTCGGTCATCGCGCGCCAAAATTGTAATCGTTGGCAAAAGTAAATGAGTTAAAAATCATCATTTTGTGCTCAATTATCTCACTGTTTTAGTATATACTAAAACAATTTTTCGCGGCCTCGGTAAATAACCAATACTAGCCACCTCCACTTCGGTGAATAATTGTTATTTAACTCGAGTCACCAAAATATGCAAATTTCTTCATATAGCTATGTTCTTGGGGTAAATAGGTTGACTGACCTCAGTGTATAAGCAGTTTGTTGCCTAGCTGTTCAAAATTCCTCTAAACTACATGTACAATACCCTAACATCCACCCACACAGACACACACACACTAGTCTTAAACAGAGATATTTATTAATTTGACACTCAAGTGTAATAAGAACAAGTGCCAGCTTGGTGGCTTCTAGATGGCACTTCTCACGCATTTTTCTCACCAGGTTTTTTCATAAAGGGTAGCTGTTTTCAAAATGTACAGGGTTTATCTTTATTTAAAGTTAATTTCTTATCTTTGAGAAAAAAATATTCACGTGCTTTCATTATACTCTCAGAGGCTTCACATGCATCGCATTATCATTTTGCTTGGTGTTATTTGTTTGTTACTAATCAGACTTCAGTAGGCCATTTTTCAGTCATATATTTTTTCATAAATCTGACATTTGTTATGTGCAATCGTCCACAGGCTTCATGCTCCTCTATATAACCAATGAACTATTTTGTAATTAACTTGTGATTACAAGAGTGTCACTTCCAGTGACATGCCACGTCTGTGCGAGACCACATTTTGTTATGAAAACATGTCGGTTTAAATTTTAAAAACTATTTCAAAAAGTGGGGAGTGTTTATACCTTGGCGTAGAACGAAAAAAATAGTTAGCTGGCCAGATTGCTAAGCAGGAGTGGTACCATCAGTTCCTTGATAAGGATACAGATATCAAGCGTTTAGCAAATAAGATCAATAGCTATTTTGTTGGGCTGACTGACCATTTCCCACCCCTGTGCCAGGGAGTGCCCCGCTATCTGTTCCTGATGAATTATGAATTTCAGAGTATGAGGCATACAAGTCCTTGTCCTCGCTTCAGACATCGAAAGCAGTCGGCCCTGACAACATACCTAACCCCGGATTCTGAAAGATTTTGCCTTGGAGTTAACCACCCCTCCCCCCCCCTCGTTTGTGACATTTACAACCAGCCTCTAAGGGAGGGGTACATACCAGCTCTTCTGAAATCGTCTATTGTTACACCTATCCCTAAGGTGTCTCCACCCGCTCTTATTGAGCAAGATCTAAGGCCTATATCTTTTACCTGTACTTTGGCAAAAGTTATGGAGGGCTTTACCTGTTCGAGACTCCTGCCCCAGTTGGAAGGTAAGATCGACCCTTGTCAGTTCTCCCGCAAGGGGCATTCTACGACAGATGCCCTTATATATATGCTTGAAGCGATCTACGAGGGAGTTGATAGTGGTGAGGCGTCGTCAGATTTTCTTCGCAGATTTTTCTAAGGGGTTTGATTTAATTGATCAGTCAATATTGATGCAAGAACTGGCAGATCTTGAAGTTCATCCAGTCCTTTTATCTTCGATTGCGGCATCCTTGACATCCCGGAAGCAAGCAGTTAGAATCAGATTGGTTAACACTAAAAGGAGGAGTGCCCCAAGGAACTAAACTGGGTGTGATCCTCTTTACGGTGATGACAAACAAACTGCTGTCTGACTGGCGGCTGCGCATCAAATACGTCGATGATACCAGTGCTCTCGAAATAATTCCAAGGAACTCCCCTAGCTTACTTAATGTAGTGCCCTCAGACATTCACAATTTTGGCATTGCTTATAATATGAGACTTAATCCAACCAAGTGTAAAGAAATGCATATTAATTTCCTACGCAACTCTAATTGTCTCATTAACCCGATAATAATTGGCGGCAATGACATCAAACGTGTCAATATCTATAAGATCCTAGGAGTTATTATGGACAATGACCTGAAGTGGAACTGCCATGTTGATGACATTATTAAGAAAGCTTCTAAGAAGTTATACTCCCTTAGAGTTCACCGCAGAGCCAGGGTGAGCCAACCCAACATCTTGGGGATATACCTTAACACAGTCCGGCCAGTTTTAGAGTATGCTGTACCAGTCTGGCAGAACAACCCTGCTTACCTGTCCGAAGCCATAGAGCGAGTGCAAAAAAGGGCGCTTAATATAATCTACCCCGAGGCAGAGTCATATGCTCATGCCTTACAGTTAGGTAAACGAGATAGGTTAGATGATAGACGAGTACTCTTGTGCTACAAATATATGGCGAAAATGAAGTCCCCCAGCCACCCTCTGCACCACCTACTTCCCAGTCCACTTCTGGTCGCGCCTAACTACACCTTAAGGCAGAAAACACAAAAGTATTATCTTTTCCGGAACATGCAGGTCTGTAGGACAAAGAGAATGGAAGACTTCTTTACATTTAAATTTTTTAAGTGATTCAATTGTTATTTTCATTGTTATAACTGTAAATTACTATACTCTACATAATAGTTGCCTTAAGATTGTAAAATGTACTCGATAATTCAGTTCTTTTTACTGCAAGAGACTTTTAATAAACTATTCATTAACAATCTTTGTAAAAACACCTAAGACTAGTTTCTGTCGTCAGTGAGCACTATGACAGAAATTATAGCTCTCCAAATAACGGGTTCAAATTTCATGCTCGTAGGGGATGAATCTTCGTACTCCGTGTTTTAGACTGTAAAGAGGAATGTTGATTTTTTTTCTTCACAGAAAAAGCCTAAATAAGTATAAGTTTATGTAACTGTGGATAACGTTCTCAGAAAAGAACTATGTCTATCGAAATATAAAACATATAACCTGGGAAATTTCTCCACCTTCGCCGCCATCTTGAAAATTCTACATCCACAATGCATCGCAATCCCAGTGCGCACACCGCCTGGTTTTCATCAGTGTTTAATTTATTTACACCCGTGCATAGGTCCCGACTTGAGCCAGTGTTTCTTGGAGCCGCTTGTTTTCGTGTGGCTTATTCCCAAGTAAAATGGCGCATCGTCAGGCATCATGCTTTCCGGTCGCTTTTCACGGTAAATTTTGTACCCCACCACAGGGGGGATGGGTAGGTACAGTAAGCTCACAAATGGACTGAGAGCGGCTGCCAGTGGCGCCTTTGTATGCTGATGTCCGAGCTTACTGTTCACATGTTAAAACGTATTGTAAGAGGGCACGTCTGTTGTCCTCTCATCCACGACTCTTCATTCTCTCTCTCTTCGATCTCGCTCATCACATTTTCGGGGAAACCTTTCGAACGTTTGAGGTGTCTATTTTGTCTGTAAATCGTGGTAAACTAGATATTCGTTACCTTGTGGGTCCTTATGTTGCTTTACATTCCACCAGCACAAATCCCTGTGCCCTTGACAACCACGCATTCCAAAAAATGTTGTTCAGCCAAACAGTATTCAACAATGACTCAGCAGAGGAAATTCCAAGCATATTTCGTATAGTATATCGACTTCTTCGTCAGTGATTGCCACAGCGGCTTTGTCCTTGTTTCCTCGGCCAGCTTTCTTCAGCTCTTTTTGTTTAGCTTGTAAACATTTTCTAAACAATTCGCACTCTTTTTCGTTAATGATCTTAGTGTAATTATTTTTCTTCAAATGTCTCTCAATACTTGAAACAAAGCATCTTAAAGTTGAAGGCTCATAATCCTCTCCGTCTTTACGTCTCATGTACAGAAAGAATAAACGCCGCAAGGTGCTTGTTTAATTCTGCAGACTCTATGTTTTGAACTTCTCACTCGTCGTTCTTTTCGTTTCTTAAAACGTTTCCAACAATTTCACATCTCGTTTCGTTTTCTCTTTCGTGTTCTTGTTTTCGTGACTTTCCAAATAATCCTTGACCGAAGTATCGTGATCAACAAACCTTTTCTCGTTCATGTATTCAAGGCTCGACACTTGTACGCGGCACCTAATTGGACGTATCGTTTTCCTCGCACGTGGAAAAAGTGATACGCGCCATTTGATTGGCTGTCAGGTTCTTAGACCAGCTTCTGAACCAGAGCCTTTTCCGTGAGTAAATCTCAGTACGCATATAATAATGGGTTGTAAAGATCAATTTGTTTCACTGTAAGAGACTCAAAGGTGGAAGGTGTCGCTACCAGAATACTGGGTCGAACCACCGTTAGTTTAACTGTTTTAACCAATACCATAACATTTACATCGGAATGGTATGGTATAACTAAAAATCGGCCAACTGAAACAGTCGTTTAGCTAGTTATCAAATATTGTGATGGTACATTTCTAGCGTAACCAGGTTATCTATTTATCAAGAAAATAGTCTCAAATAAAGAATAATTGTGAAGAGAACATGCTCCCTAGTCTCGACCAGCGGCTCGCTGCTGGTGCTCTTCATCGGGCAATTTGTTGAGGTGAAGCCGGCGTTGAAAGTCTTCCTTATTGTTCTTTTTTTTATTATTATGCAATTACTACTTTCTCATGACAACTGCGAAATGTGGGATGACACAATTGTTTGAAATAGAAGGATAGGATGATGGGGGAGTTTTTAAATTGATTCTAAAAGTTTATTTTATAGGATTCAAGGTGTTCATTTCGATCCCTACCAACTTCTGCTTCCGGCAACCTTGTCCCCGAAAAAGACTTCGCAAGAAAATGCGAATGGGAATTATAAAATCAGGTTTGAGAAAAGCGTAAATAACAGGATTCACAAGGGAATTGATCGCCATGGTGAACAAAGAAACAGTTGGCATAAAATCGGGAATTATATCAGAACGGCTGAACACTATTTGGGCAGTTGTCATGTAAATAACAGGCAGCCAACAGAAAAGAAAAATTGCTGAGATTATGCAGAATACTTTCGCTATCTTAATTTCTTTTGAAAAGCGTCTTCTTTCGTTCGTCCTCTCTCGCGGAGACTCTACCTGAAATTCTTTTTGCAATGCCAAACTGCGTCGAACTTCTTTGAATATTTGAACGTAGGCAAAAGCAATAAAGACAAATGGGACGACAAAGCCGAATATCTGAGCGCATATGATGTACACTTTGTGTATTTGAAGGTCAAAATTTGTGTTCCAAAACAGCGGAGGTGAGGAGAAGATTATTGGCATTAGCCACGAGAATACAACGGCTTTTTTGAACATCTTTGGTACCAGGTATCGGCTTCTCAGTGGTTTCATGACGGCAACATAGCGAGCGTACGTTACCGAGGATAAGTTACAACTAGAAGAGAAGACAATAATGCTCGATAGAAAAGCGGTTGCCAGAGATGAAGGCTTGCTTAGTACCATCGGAATAACGACTCCTCCTGTTAAAATGTCTGACAGAGCTAGTGACACTACAAACCCATTTGTGTATGTCCTCAGGGCTTTGTTCATGCAGACCAAACAGCAAACAAAAACGTTGAATACCACTACAAGTACTGACAAAGTACTCAGAGAGACCAGGTAGGAAACATGAGGCGAAGCCATTATATCTTCCTTTCTGTCTCAGACTAACATTGCGTTTTGTAACTAGACCACCTGTCATATAATTATGTACATTGGGTTTGCGTGACAACAAAAAAGGTACCGTTTGGGGTTTAATCGCTTATGGCGCCTCTGGGTCCTACCTAATTAATTTTTTGAGGAAGCCAGGACCGTTTTCTCGTCGGCAGCTTCTCTGACCAGATTTTTCCTTGTAGAAATCTTTTTACTCATGGACGAAACCAGATAAGTAGTGGTGTCACGTCCCAGCAGAATTATACCCTTTTTTGGGGGAGCAAAAGTGGGGAGTAAAATTTAATAAATAGCTCATGAATAAAATGAGAGGGAAACTTGTTTAATTTATGTTAACCATGTGCAGGCAAGTACTAGAAATGACGCCACAACGCCATAAGGTCCTTCATTTAGCAAGCCCGTTGTTCTTTGAACATAAAAGCCCACCACATCGTCGAACCTTTTCGTAGCTTTATTTTGGAGAAAAAAAAATGAACTAAAAGATTTAATAGAGGTTGTATATTTTTTTGTTACGATGGCTTTCATCAACAATTCCGATATTAAAGCGGAGCGCCGTCAGTCAGTTAATTATGCCAGTGAACATAGATAGATAGATAGATAGATAATCTTTATTTATCCACGGTACAAAATTCGTCAGCTTGAAAAAAATGCCTAAAACTAATATAATAAAAATATTTAAATAAAAAAGCTGCTTTCCACGAATGCCGTGCCTTACAGTTCTTTGAGTAATCGTTTAAATTGCCCAAGGGACTCTGCTTCCCTTAAGTTACAAGGAAGACTGTTCCAGAGAATGGCACCACTATAGCTGAAGCTGTTTTTGTAATAGTTTGTGCACGGTAATGGAACATTGAGTTTATTTTCAGAGTCCCTTAGGTTATATGCGACTTCTCGCCTTTCAAATTTAGAACTAAGATAGTTTGGAGCCAACCCGTGCAGAGACCTGTAAACCATCGTAGCTCTTTGAAATTGTTGCTGGCAAGCTAGGTTTTTCCACCCTAGAAGTTTGAAAAGGTGACCAGCATCTACGTCATAGCTTGAGTAGGTCAAAACACGGGCTGCTCTGTTTTGTAGCTTTTGAACCTTATTCCGTAAGGTTATCCCACAGTTTCCCCAAACAATGTTGCAATAATCAAAGTGTGGCTGTATTAAAGCTTGATATATTAGTTGTAAAGTCGCCTGAGGGACAAGGTGCCTTATTCGTTTTATGGCCCCAATACCAGAAGCGACTTTCTTTGTTACTTTCTCGATATGGCCACTCCAATCAAGTCTGTCATCGATGGTCACTCCTAGTGATTTTGCAGTAGTGACCTGGCTAACTTCAAAATTATTAATTGCAAATGTCGGGGACTCTGTGAGAGCACTTAGCCTCTGCCTAGATCCGATAAGCATAAATTCGGTTTTAGTCATATTTAGAGTAAGTTTGTTTGCTCTCAGCCAATTGTGAACATTTTCTAAATCTTGATTTAGATGCAACTGAATATTGGGACCGTTTAACAAACCTTCATTTGCATACAAATTGGCTCTACAGCCTTGAATTTTTATTATAAAAACACAAAACAATTAATAATTTAACTAGGATCAATTAAAACACGCGTCCCAAGAAAAACAGACACGAGATACCGTTTTAAAAAACTTTATTACTTAAACAGACACCGACAAAAAGAGTCAAATACACAGCGATGTGAAAGGGATGGAAATTAATCATCTTCTTTGTTCTCCTCTTTCGAGGGGAAATAAAAAGTGGTTTTCAACGTCTTCGCGTTTTTGTGTGTTACTGCTCCACAATCGTGGCACCGAAGAAAGCCCTTTTTCATGTTATTTCTATCCTCGGGGATCTGTTGATCATATATAGCACAAATCTTGTATGAATCGTGCCAACAGGATCTAGGACATTCAATGATCAATGCCCCATAGACATCAGAATTCTCACAATGTTCAAAGCAGAGACGGATGTTCATCGAAAGTCAATATATAAAGCATTAAATTTAGGTTAACAGATGTATTTGTAGAGTGTTTTCCCATGCAACAATAAGAATCTTCATGTGCGGGGTTCCGCCCCCAAAATGCACAAGCTTGTACTTTGTCATTAAGCCTTTCGTACACAATTATGTTTTATCGTCTTTTGTTTCGACCGCTACTCGTTATATTTTGATTTCCCCTATAAGTTAGTTCATTTAGTTGTACTTGTTTTTTAGTTTACGAGAATCATTGACCGTTGGTGGGAAATAAAATCAAGTTGATTACATCACATCATTTCATCGCCTGTTCTCCGTATTTAAATATCCCCGATCAGTTAGCGACACGTTTGATTTGACAGTAAAGAACATGACCGTCGCTTCGCTGCAACAATCGTACTGTTTTCTTCGGGGCACCGCTGGCTTTTCTTCGTGGCGTCGCTATGGGCTTATGTCCTCGTTGCGTCATTCTTATGTTTTCGTGTCGTCGGGTCTTCCTTTCGTCGACTGCGGTACATACTTGGGCAGGTACTTGATGCATGGGGACATATATTGTACCGACTTTACTTGCATAAGTTATACCTTCCCTTTTTTGCTTGGTACCTTGTTGCTCTGCTACCCTGTTACCTTGTTACTCTGTTATCTTGTTACCTTGTTACTCTGTCACCCTGTTACTCTGTAATCTTGTTACTCCGTTACCTTGTTACTATGTCACCTTGTTACTCTGTTAACTCTATCACTCTGTTACTCTTGTAGCGATTTTACTTGCATAAGTTATACCTTCCCTTTTTTCCTTGGTACCTTGTTGCTCTGTTATCCTGTTACCTTGTTACCTTGGTACTCTGTTATCTTGTTACCTTGTTACCTTGTTACTCTGTTACCCTGTTACCTTCTAACCTTGTTACTATGTTACCTTGTTACTCTGTAACAAGGTAACAGGGTAACAAGGTAACAGGGTAATAGGGTAACAAGCTAACAGGGTAAGAGGGTAACAGGGTAACAAGAGTAACAGGGTAACAGGGTAACAAAGTAACAGGGTAACAAGGTAACAGGGTAATAGGGTAACAAGGTAACAGGGTAACAGGGTAACAAGGTAACAAGGTAACAGGGTAACAGGGTAAGAGAGTAACAAAGTAACAAGGTAACAGGGTAATAGCGCAACAAGCTAACAGGGTAACAGGGTAACAAGATAATAGGGTAACAGGGTAACAAAGTAACAGGGTAACAAGCTAACAGGGTAACAGGGTAACAGGGTAACAGGGTAACAGTGTAACAAGGTAACAGGGTAACCGGGTAACAGGAGACCAGGGTAACAAGTTAACAAGGTAACAGGGTAACAAGGTAATAGGGTAACAGGGTAACAAAGTAACAGGGTAACAAGCTAACAGGGTAACCGGGTAACAGGGTAACAAGGTAACTAGGTAACAGGGTAACAGGATACCAGGGTAACAAGGTAACAGGGTAACAGGGTAACAAGGTAACCGGGCAACAATTTATCAAGGTATCAGGGCAAAAGGGTAACAGGGTAAATAACAAGTTAACAAGGTAACAGGGTCACAGGGTAAAAGGGTAACAGGGTAACAAGGTAACAAGGTAACAGGATAACAGGGTAAAAGGGTAACAGGGTAACAGGTTAACAAAGGAACAGGGTAAGAGGGTAACAAGATAACAGGGTAACCGGGTAACATAGTAACAGGGTAATAGGGTAAAAGGATAACAAGGTAACCGGGTAACAAGGTAACGGCGTAACAAGGTAACAGGTTAACAGGGTAACAGTGTAACAGTGTAACAGTGTAACAAGGTAACAAGGTAACAGGGTAACAGAGTAACAGGGTAACAAGGTAGCAGGGTAACAGGTTAACAGGGTAACAAGGTAACAAGGTAACAGAGTAACAAGGTAACAGAGTAACAAGATAACAGGGTAACAGGTCAACAGGGTAACAAGGTGACAAGGTAACAGGGTAACAAGGTAACAGGGTAACATTTTAACAGGGTAACGGGGTAACAAGGTAACAGGGTAACAGGGTAACAAGGTAACTGGGTAACAGGGTAACAGGGTAACAAGGTAACAGGGTAACAGGGAAACAGTGTAACCGGGTAACAAGGTAACAATTTAACAGGGTAACAGGGTAACATTTTAACAGGGTAACGGGGTAACAAGGTAACAGGGTAACAGGGTAACAAGGTAACTGGGTAACAGGGTAACAAGGCAACAGGGTAACAAGGTAACTGGGTAACGGGGTAACAGGGTAACAGGGTAACAAGGTAACAGGGTAACAAGATAACAAGATAACAGGGTCACAGGGTAAAAGGGTAACAGGGTAACAGGTTAACAAAGAAACAGGGTAACAAGGTAACTGAGTAACAGGTTAATAAGGTAACAGGGTAAGAGGGTAACAAGGTAACAGGGTAACGAGGTAACATAGTAACAGGGTAACAGGGTAAAAGGATAACAAGGTAACCGGGTAACAAGGTAACGGCGTAACAAGGAAACAGGTTAACAGGGTAACAGGGTAACAGGGTAACAGTGTAACAGTGTAACAAGGTAACAAGGTAACAAGGTAACAGGGTAAAAGGGTAACAGAGTAATAGGGTAACAAGGTAGCAGGGTAACAGGTTAACAGGGTAACAAGGTAACAAGGTAACAGAGTAACAAGATAACAGGGTAACAGGTTAAGAGGGTAACAAGGTAACAAGGTAACAGGGTAACAGGGTAACAGGGTAACAAGGTAACAGGGTAACATTTTAACAGGGTAACAGGGTAACAAGGTAACAGGGTAACAGGGTAAAAAGTAACTGGGTAACAGGGTAACAGGGTAACAAGGTAACAGGGTAACAGGGAAACAGTGTAACCGGGTAACAACGTAACAAGTTAACAGGGTAACAGGGTAATAGGGCAACGGGGTAACGGGGTAACAAGGTAACAGGGTAACAGGTTAACAAGGGCCGATAACACGAAGACATAAAAACAACGCAGCGACGACATAAGCCCATTGCGACGCCACGAAGAAAAGCCAATGGTACCCCGAGGAAAACAGTACGATGAAAGGAGAGATTTGACGACTCGAAGACATGGAACCGACGCCACGAAGACAACAGGCAATGACTCGAAGACCAATTTTGAAGCGAAGAAGTGTTTCCAAGGCCACGAAATCTGATTATTGATTTTGTGCCCGATCTGACGCCATATTGTTACGTGATATTTATTCTGATCGCTCAAGAAATAATATCAAAATGAAGTTTAGTCTATGTGTAATACATGTGTGGTAAATATAGAATACCTTATGGAAAGTGCGGGCCTGCTATATTTACGCACGAGTTTTTGACGTATACAAAAACAATGAGTGCGTAAATACCTTACAAAGTACTTTCCATGTGGTATTTTGTTTACAATATACATACATACTTAGTTTTAAATTCTTGTTTATCGTCTTTAATGCAAACCAAGACAAAACTCTGTTATACGAATTCAAGTCTTAAAAACTCATGCAAGGATTATAACATAAGCTTAAAATTCTACCGGAAATTTAACATTACAGCAACAATGTTAAAATATTACTTCTAAACTTCAGTCGAAGTATAGGAAAACTCAATTAGGATTCTCTTCTACCTATTTTCGGTGGTTTCGGTGACGGAACTCCTGCTTTCAAAGGTCGTAAGCGAGGTAGTCTGAAGGGTATTAATGGAAATCGTAAATTTTCCTCCACTTATTACTGCTCCATCAAAAAAACGCATCCGGTTTTTACTAGTGGTTGCAGCGGCAGTTTCGTGAGTTGTAGTTTGAGTAGTCACTTGTGTTTGAAATGATGCTATAGGTTTAAGATGTCCGATATGTTTTTTTTGTTGATTTAGGTTCAAACTACTATAATTTGTTGTGCTTTTCACGTTTTTGTGCCCGGTTAACTGCATTATGTGGGTTGGCGGAATTTTACTGTCATTAAGTTTTTGAATCACGTGTTTCCGAGCTCATATTGTTAGTGAGTTGCTCGTTGATGATGAGATTTGTTTTCATCAGTTTTTATTTCATTTACACCCATAGGTGCCGACTTGAACCAGCATTTCTTGGAGCCGTCTGTTTTTGTGTACGTGTGGTTTATTCCGAAGTAAAATGTCGCATCTTCAGGCATCATGTTTTCCGGTCGCTTTTAACGGTAAATTTTGTACCCCACCACCGGATCTCGTTCATCACCAGTTGAAAACATTTTCGGGGAAACTTTTCGAACGTTTGAGACGTCTACTCCAAACCTTGTTTTTTGTCTGTCGATCATGGTAATATTCGTTACCTTGGGGTGCTTATATTACGTTACTTCACATCCCACCAGCACAAATCTCCATGCTCTTGACAAACACGCATTCCAAAAAATGTTGTTCAGCCAAACAGTATTCAACAATGACTCAGCAGAGGAAACTCCAAGCATATTATTTTCGTACAGTATATCGACTTGCTCGTCAGTAATTGCCACAGCAGCTTTGTCTTTGTCCCCTCGGCTAGATTTCTTCAGCTCCCATTGTTTAGCCTGTAAATATTTTCTAAACAATTCAAACTCTTTATCGTTAATGATCTTAGTGTAATTATTTTTCTTCAAATGTCTCTCTATACTTGAAACAAAGCGTCTTAACCTTGAAGACTCATAATCCGCTCCGTCTTTACGTCTCACAGAGCGAATAAACGCCGCAAGGTGCTTGTTTAATTCTGCAGACTCTATGTTTTGAACTTCTCGCTCGTCGTTCTTTTCGTTTCTTAAAAACGATTCCAACAATTTCACATCTCGTTTCGTTTTTTCTTTCGTGTTCTTGTTTTCGAGACTTTCCACATAATCCTCGACCGAAGTATCGTGATCAACAAACCTTTTCTCGTTCATGTTTTTAAGGTTCGACACTTGTCGAACTCAGTACTAATAATCTCAGTAAGCATATAAAAATGGGTTTCTAAAGATCAATTTGTTTCAGTGTAAGAGCTCAAAGGTGGAAGGGGTGTCGCTACAAAAATACTGGGTCGAACCACCTTTACTTTAACTGTTTTAATCAATACCACGACATGTACATCGGAATGGTAGTAACTAAAAATCGATCAACTGAAACAGTCGTTTAGCTAGTTATCAAATATTGTGATGGTACATTTCTAGCGTAACCAGGTTATTTATTTATCAAGAAAATAGTCTCAAATAAAGAATAATTGTGAAGAGAGCATGCTCCCTAGTCTCGACCAGCGGCTCGCTGCTGGTGCTCTTCATCGGGCAATTTGTTGAGGTCAAGCCGGCGTTGAAAGTCTTCCTTATTGTTATTTTTTATTATTATTATGCAATTACTACTTTCTCATCTCAACTGCGAAATGTGGGATGACACAATTGTTTGAAATAGAAGGATAGGATGATGGGGGAGTCTTTAAATTGATTCTAAAACTTAAAGTTAAAGGATTAAAGGTGTTCATTTCGATCCCTACCAAATTTTGCTTCCGGCAACATTGTCCCCGAAAAAGACTTCGCAAGAAAATGCGAATGGGAATTATAAAATCAGCTTTGAGAAAA
The DNA here is from genome assembly GCA_964035525.1 of Porites cylindrica. Classification (NCBI taxonomy): domain Eukaryota; kingdom Metazoa; phylum Cnidaria; class Anthozoa; order Scleractinia; family Poritidae; genus Porites; species Porites cylindrica. The sequence goes on from OZ037776.1 coordinate 30,425,776, forward strand.
GCGTAAATAACAGGATTCACAAGGGAATTAATCGCCATGGTGAACAAAGAAACAGTTGGCATAAAATCGGGAATTATATCAGAACGGCTGAACACCCTTTGGGCAGTTGTCATGTAAATAACAGGCAGCCAACAGAAAAGAAAAATTGCTGAGATTATGCAGAATGCTTTCGCTATCTTAATTTCTTTTGACAAGCGTCTTCTTTCATTCGTTCTCTGTTGCGGAGAAACTACCTGAAGGTTTTTTTGCAGTGCCAAACTGCGTCGAACTTCTTTAAACATTCGAATATAGGCAAAAGTAATGAAGACACATGGGACGACAAAGCCGAATACCTGAGCGCATATGATGTACACTTTGTGTATTTGAAGTTCATAATTTGTGTTCCAAAACAGCGGAAGTAAGGAGAAGATTATTGGTATTAGCCACGAGAATACCACTGCTTTTTTGAACATCTTTGGTACCAGGTATCGGCTTCTCAGCGGCTTCATGATGGCAACATAGCGAGCGTACGTTACCGAGGATAAGTTACAGGAAGAAGAGAGGACAATAACACAGGTGAGATAATCAGTCGCCAGAGATGAAGGCTTGCTTAGTATCATCGGAAAAAGGACTCCTCCTGTTAAAATGTCTGACAGAGCTAGTGACACTACAAACCCATTTGTGTACGTCCGTAGGGCTTTGTTCATGCAAACCAAACAGCAAACAAAAACGTTGAATACCACTACAAGTACTGACAAAGTACTCAGAGAGACCAGGTAGGAAACATGAAGCGTAGCCATTATATCTTCCTTTGTATCTCAGACTAATATTGCGTTTTGTAACCATCTGTTATGTAAATTGTGTTTGCAAGACAACAAATTTTATACCGTTTGGGCTGTAACCATTCATTTATGGCGCCTATGGGTCCTAACTCGTTAATTTTTGAAGGAATTTCACCTCTTTTGAACGACAAATGGCTATTTCTGGACCTGTAAAGCCATGTAAGGGATAAAAATAAGCCATATGTCTGGATAATTAAATTCCTTTTTGTCTGTTTCATACATCCTTTGTTCAAATAGTTACCTGTTTTTCAGTGATCAGCGTAATTCTTCTTGATTTCAGGTCAAGGTCCATTCTTGGAAATCAACTTAACTCTGCAAAAATGGCCTCTAGTTAGATCTTGAACGAAAGCTCGCCATCTAGGTTTATGGTTTTTGCTTTTTTAAAAAAAATTAAGAAGAAACGCTTTTCACAAGTAACTCTTATTTTGTTATCCCTAGGTTTCAAACTCCAATAAGCTCCTATAATTGATCAATGCCTAGGCGATATTTGCATACTCATATTGGTAACGTCTTCAATTTCATACAACTTTGTAATAATATAATTTGTGTCTATTTCGACGTATTGAGATTAATCATTATTGAAAGTTCTGCTGAACCTAAGCCAGTATTAAATACACAAATTATACCTTTCACCTGAATGAAATAAAATTTTCCAACTCTTGCTGTATTAAAATATCATTTGACGTCGTCCTCACATTTTTATCATTTTTAAAGGGAATTATTATGTTTTGGACTCCGTTTCCCTGACTGAGGTGAATTAAGGCACGAGCCTACATTTTTTCAAGTTATTGCACAAAAAGTGGGCGGGGGGGGGAGGCGGGGTGGTCTAACTTCCGACATATTACGGCCAAAAAATTCAAAAGAAAAAACGGCAACAGTTTATGCTTAAAGTCCTTTAAGTTTGTTACTATTAGGTTAGTCAAAATGGTATAAAAAAAAAAACAAGCTGTGCTTGGTCTTTGTTAAATATGTCATTGGTTTGAAAATATACGGCGTTTTGTACTAGTGTCCAGTCCCCCAATTAAAAGGATTTCTTTTTACGGACTTTTATTTTAAATCTTTCAAAGATGTTCAAGCACAGAAATGATGTAGTGTTAAAATCATAATTAAACCTAAATACAGCCAGCAGACTATAATAAAAAGTGTTGCCGTTTAGCTGGGATGATTTTTGAGCAAAAAATTAACAATTAGTTCATGCGTCAGCGTGCGTATGTCGAGATATTGAGCACGCGGGAAGTTTGGAGAGCACGAAAGAGGCGTAAGAGTTGCACGAGGCGCAGCCGAGTGCAACTCTAGCCTCTTGAGTGCTCTCCAAACTTTCCAAGTGCTCATTATCTCGACATACGCACAGCTGCAGCATGAACTAATTGTTTTATAACATTATCAAAGCGATCAATGCATCAGTTAACTTAAAATTTTATTATTGTAGGGCGCGCTCAAAGCATTACGCGTTAATGTTTAAGTGAGTATATTTTTTTTCCTCACAGTTAAGCTTATGTTTTCATCCTGAAACTGAGAGAAAGTGTACTCTAAAATGATTGTAAAATCCATATTTAGGTGCCGGAAAACTATTAATTCACCGAAAAATTGTTATTGAGAGAAAACAACTTTGCAAAGAATGAACTCACGCCATAGCCCGCACAGATCGCGGAGATGACAACAACAACAACAACACTCACCTCTTTTCCTTACTATCGGTTAACAAATTCAAACGTTTCCTGGTATATTTCCTTATAAAACACATGGTAAACGCTTTATCGTGTACTGCCGAGTTATGGATGCACTCAAGAGACTCAGGATTGCTAAGCTCACAACAACTCGAGGAATTACGAATAATTTATTGACGTCATCAGCGTGCTCAATAGGAATATGAAGCACGCTCGCGCTATTGAATTTGATTAGGAGAGTTTTGTAGCTATGTTATAATAACTTATGACACATGACAATATATGATAATGATGATGTTCTTAAATTATTTGATTATCTGGAGATAAACTAGAAAGGGATAACTTCCTTTATTTCCTTTTCACTGTTCTATGGATTTGTTAATAAACAGTTATTATTATTATTATTATTATTATTATTATTATTATTATTATTATTACCATTATTATTATTATCATCATTATTAGACCTTAATGCCAAGAAATGTTGGTTGATCATCAAACCGGAAAGAGAACAGGCTGCCGGGGAGGTGTTTAGAGACGCTGCTATTAACGTGCTGTTAACGTCACCACAGAGGGCCATGAGCACTTAGGCGCGGCTCTAGGATCTAGATCGTTCCTTGAAGAATATGTTGGGGAGAAAGTAGACGAATGGGTCAATCAAGTCACTAAACTCGCAGATTTCGCCATATCATAGCCTCAAGCAAGCTATACAGCCTTCATTTTTAGTCTGCGGCACCGTTGGAAATATTTCCTTAGAACATTACCGGATATTGCTAACAAAGCCCCTGATGCCCGTTTGGACATTCATGCTCGAGGTTTTTGGGAGAGATAGAGATCTGCATTCTTCGACGTTCCGGTGTGTGACCCTAATGCAGACTCTTACAGAGACTTGACTCCTAAGCAAATCTACAAGAAGCATGAGAACGAGAAGAAGAGGCAGTATGCGGAAAGTCATGGAGATCGAACATGGAACGTTCACTCCCCTAGTTTTCACGACCACAGGTGGAATGGCGGATGAGTATGTTGTGTACCACAGCAGACTTGCGGAGCTGATCGCAAATAAGAAGGGAGAAAGTTACTCAAGCGCAATTTCCTGGATAAGAGCTAAACTATCTTTCGCCATTGTACGCGCTGCGATACTGTGCTTGAGAGGCTCAAGATCCAGAAGAAGACAGCTAGACTTTGTTGACTCAGATCTACAGATCGAAAATATTATAGCCTTTATTTTATTTTATTTATCTATTTATTTTTAAACATTCGAAAGAAACTTTTGAATTTTAGAGGCTGATAGTTTTCTTATTGAAATGAAATGTTTTTAATTCGAATAATTTTTCTTAGTTAAATTAACTCTTTCTAAGCTAAATTAAGTGCTTTTTAAATCCACAGGATTTGTATATAGTGTTTTGAATGAATAGCTTTTTCTTCTTTTTCAAGCGAATGAATTGTAAATAGGATTTTAATAGTTAGAATTGTTGTCAATAAAATTCCTTCTTCTTCTTCTTCTTCTTCTTATTATTATTATTATTATTATTATTATTATTATTATTATTCAAAACAGCATTTTAAGGTTTCAGCCAACTTATTGCTGTTAACGATTTCCCAAAGTTATTCAGGGTTCTATAAAATGGATCAAACTTTATAGCTGTTAAGTTATTAATTTTTTTTGGTTTTTTCATAATAATACGTCAAGATTCTCCCTTGAGGTTTTTACGGCAGAGCTGAACTAATTTGTAACAACGGTGGGCTTGTTAACTCATTACTTGTGCTTGCAGCGGCAGTTTCGTTAGTTGCAGTTTGAGTAGTCACTTGTGTTGAGATGATGCCAGGTTTAAGATGCCCGATATGTTTTTTTTTTTTTTGGTGATTTAGGTTCAAACTACTATAGTTTGTTATGCTTTGCACGTTTTTGTGCCCGCTTAACGGCATTGTATGGGTTGGCGGAATTTCATTGTCATTAAGTTTTTGAATCACGTGTTTCCGAGCTCATATGGTTAGTGAGTCGCTCGTTGTTGATGTTTGCTTTTGAAGCCATTGTTTTCATCAGTGTTTAATTTATTTACACCCATCCATAGGTGTCGACTTAAACCAGTGTTTCTTGAAGCCGTCTGTTTTCGTGTGGTTTATTCCCAAGTAAACTGGCGCATCGTCAGGCATCATCTTTCCCGGTCGCTTTTTACGGTAAATTTTGTACCCCACCACAGGGGGGATGGGTGGATACAGTAAGCTCACAAATGGACTGAGAGCGGCTGCCAGTGGCGCCTTTGTATGCTGATGTCCGAGCTTACTGTTCACATGTTCAAAGGTATTGTAAGAGGGCACGTCTGTTGTCCTCTCATCCACGACTCTACATTCTCTCTCTTTGATCTCGTTCAATCACCAATTGAAAACGTTTGAGGTGTCTATTTTGTCTATCAATCATGGTAAACTAGATATTCGTTACCTTGTGGGTCCTTACTTTGCTTTACATTCCACCAGCACAAATTCCCTGTGCTCTTGACAAACACGCATTCCAAAAAATGTTGTTCAACCAAACAGTATTCAACAGTGACTCACCAGAGGAAACTCCAAGCATATTATTTTCATACAGTATATCGACTTCCTCGTCAGTGATTGCCACAGCGGCTTTGTCCTTGTTTCCTCGGCCAGCTTTCTTCAGCTCTTTTTGTTTAGAATGTAAACATTTTCTAAACAATTAAAACTCTTTATCGTAAATGATCTTAGTGTAATTACTTTTCTTCAAGTGTCTCTCAATACTTGAAACAAAACATCTTAAACTCAAATCTCAAATCTTAATGAAAGTTTAACAATTGCTTAAAACGATTTAGAGATTTCTCTTGCCTAAGATTGCAGGGCAGACTGTTCCAGAGAGTTGCACCTCTATAGCTAAAGCTCCTTTTTAGGTAGTTGGTTCTTGGTAAAGGGACATTTAATTTGTTGGTAGAGTCTCTTAAGACATAGCCTGACGTACTGCGCTCAGTAAACATAGAGGATAAATGGTCGGGAGCCAGATCATTAAGAGCTTTGAACACCATTAAAGCTACTTGAATTTGACGCTGGGTGATCAGGTCTTTCCAACCAAGTTGTTGTAACAAGTAGCGAGCGTCAGCATCATAGGAGGAGGAAGTCAAAATGCAAGCAGCACGATTCTGCAGTTTTTGCAATCTTTCAGAGAGCGTTTTGCCGCAATTACCCCAGACAATACTACAGTAATAGAAATGGGGTTGTACCAAGGCACTGTAGATGTAATGTAGTATTTCTGGCGAAACAAAAGGTCTAATTCGCTTTATGGCGCCAATGCCGGAGGCAATCTTTTTGGATAGTTTGTCGATGTGACTATGCCATGCCATGTTATTATCAATGAGAATCCCAAGTGATTTAGTAGTTGAAACTTGCTTTATAGCGATATTATCTATCGAAAGTTCAAGGGATTCAGATAATGTACTCAGTTTTTGTCTAGAACCAATTAACATAAACTCGGTTTTAGTTGAATTCAGAGTAAGTTCGTTGCAGAGAAGCCATTTGATTTAAACTTGAAAGCTCATAATCCTCTCCGTCTTTACGTCTCACAGAACGAATAAACTCCGCAAGGTTCCTGGTTAAATTCTGCAGACTCTATGTTTTGAACTTCTCGCTCGTCGTTCTTTTCGTTTCTTAAAACGTTTCCAACAATTTCACATCTCGTTTCGTTTTCTCTTTCGTGTTCTTGTTTTCGCGACTTTCCAAATGATCCTCGACCGAAGTATCGTGATCAACAAACCTTTTCTCGTTCATGTATTCAAGGCTCGACACTTGTACGCGGCCCCTAATTGGACGTATCGTTTTCCTGGCACGTGCAAAAAGTGATACGCGCCATTTGATTGGCTGTCGGATTCTTAGACCAGCTTCTGAACCAAATTTATTTCGAACCTTTTCCGTGGGTAAATCTCAGTACGCATATAATAATGGGTTGTAAAGACCAATTTGTTTCAGTGTAAAAGACTCAAAGGTGGAAGGTGTCGCTACAAAAATACTGGGTCGAACCACCTTTAGTTTACCTGTTTTAACCAATGCCATAACATTCATCGGAATGGTAGTAACTAAAAATCGATCAACTGAAACAGTCGTTTAGCTAGTTATCAAATATTGTGATGGTACATTTCTAGGGTAACCAGGTTATTCATTTATCAAGAGAATAGTCTCTAATAAAGAATAATTGTGAAGAGAACATGCTCCCTAGTCTCGACCGGCGGCTTGCTGCTGGTGCTCTTCATAGGGCAATTTGTTGAGGTGAAGCCGGCGTTGAAAGTCTTCCTTGGTATGCATTTTTTTTTTGTCTGAAATTTCTACTTTCTCATCACAACTGCAAAATGTGGGATGGCACAATTGTTTGAAATAGAAGGATAGGATGATGGGGGAGTTTTTAAATTGATTCTAAAACTTAAAGTTAAAGGATTAAAGGTGTTCATTTCGATCCCTACCAAATTTTGCTTCCGGCAACATTGTCCCCGAAAAAGACTTCGCATGAAAATGCGAATGGGAATTATAAAATCAGGTTTGAGAAAGGCGTAAATAACAGGATTCACAAGTGAATTGATTGCTATGGGGAACAAAGAAACAGCTGGCATAAAATCGGGAATTATATCAAAACGGCTGAACACTGTTTGGGCAGTTGTCATGTAAATAATAGGTAGCCAACAAAAAAGAAAAATTGCTGAGATTATGCAGAATACTTTCGCTATCTTAATTTCTTTTGACAAGCGTCTTCTTTCATTCTTTCTCTCTTGCGGAGACTCTACCTGAAAGTTTTTTTGCAGTGCCAAACTGCGTCGAACTTCTTTGAATATTCGAACATAGGCAAAAGTAATGAAGACACATGGGACGACAAAGCCGAATACCTGAGCGCATATGATGTACACTTTGTGTATTTGAAGTTCATAATTTGTGTTCCAAAACAGCGGAAGTAAGGAGAAGATTATTGGCATTAGCCACGAGAATACCACTGCTTTTTTGAACATCTTTGGTACCAGGTATCGGCTTCTCAGTGGCTTCATGATGGCAACATAGCGAGCGTACGTCATCGAGGATAAGTTACAAGAAGAAGAGAAGACAATAATGCTAGTTAGATAAGCAGTTGCCAGAGATGAAGGCTTGCTTAGTGTCATCGGAAAAAAGACTCCTCCTGTTAAAATGTCTGACAGAGCTAGTGACACCACAAACCCATTTGTGTATGTCCTCAGGGCTTTTTTCATGCAAACCATACAGCAAACAAAAACGTTGAATACCACCACAAGTACTGACAAAGTACTCAGAGAGACCAGGTAGGAAACATGAAGCGTAGCCATTATATCTTCCTTTCTGTCTTAGACTTATATTGCGTTTTGTAACTAGACCACCTGTCATATATAATTATGTAAATTGAGTTTGCAAAACAACAAAAATGGTACCGTTTGGGGTCTAATCGCTTATGGCGCCTCTGGGTCCTACCTAGTTAATTTTTTGAAAGAAGTCAGGACCGTTTTCTCGTCGGCAGCTTCTCTGGCCAGATTTTTCCTTGTAGGAATCTTTTTACTCGTGGACGAAACTAGATAAGTAGTGGTGTCCCAGCAGAATTATACCCTTTTTAGGTAGCTCAAGAATAAAATGGGAACGAAACATGTTTACTTTATGCTAACCATGTTCAGGCAAGTACTAGTAATGACGTCACAACGCCATAAGCTCCTTTTGACAGTTTAGCAAGCCCGTTGATCTTTGGACATAAAAGCCCACCACTTTCCGTCAAATCTTTTCGTAGCTTAATTTTGGAGGAAAAAAATCGAACTAAATGATTTAATAGAGGTTGTATATTTTTTTTTGTTACGAAGGCTTTCATCAACAATTCCGATATTAAAGCGGAGCGCCGTCAGTCAGTTAATTATGCGAGTTAACAAGCCGTCATTTGCATACAAATTGGCTCTACAGCCTTCTCTTATTATTATAAAAACATAAAACAATTAATAACTTAACTAGGATCAATTAAAACACGCGTCTCAAAAAAAACAGACACGAGATACCGTTTTAAAAAACTTTATTAATTAAACAGACGCTGACAAAAAGAGTCAAATACACAGCCATTTGAAAGGGATGGAAATTAATCATCCTTTTTGTTCTCCTCTTTAGAGGGGAAATAAAAAGTGGTTTTCAACGTCTTCGCGTTTTGTGTGTTATTGCTCCACAATCGTGGCACCGAATCGAAGAAAGCCCTTTTTCATGTTATTTCTCTCCTCGGGGATCTGTTGATCATATTTAGGACAAATCTTGTATGACTCGTGCCAACAGGATTTAGGACATTCAATGATCAATGCCCCATACACATCCGAATTCTCACAATGTTCACATTGACAGGGATTTTCAGAGTAAAAAGTGGTGGACGTTTCATGGTAGCCTGCGTGGCAGGCGCAAAAAGGGGAGGGAGAGGGGGAGGGGGAAAAGCACGAAAGAGGGGAAAGGGAAGGGAGCGCCTGCTATAAGAGCCGGTGTTTTTGTAATCCGCCCACCATTTTCTCAACTAATCCGATAATGTCACTGTCAATACGTGACCAATCACAAGTACGGGGCTTCTCAGCATGGTCCGAACTTAATTACTTTGTTTACCGGAAATTGTCAAGTTGAGACGCTTTTTTCAAGTGATATCATAATCGAGCGAAATGAATCATTTTTACTGTTCTTGCTCCCGCAGTAAACACGAGAAACATAGACTACGAGCAGCCTCTCATTTTTTTACTGCGGGTGAATTTTTCGATTTGTTAAATTTACTGAGAATATAGGACTGTCGGCCATTTAGTGTTTTGAAAACCTTGACCGGCAGTCGAAAAAAGTTCTAAGTGTCACAAAACACAGTTTCGTCTTCTCAGTCCAGCGTAAACCAAACACTAGACTTGAGATCTATAAAGCATTTCAGGATCGCTTGACCTGTCTTAATCGACATATGACAGTTTAGATTAGCAAGAATCTTTCGATTTTGTGAAATTTACTGATAATATAGGAATGCTGGCCATTTAGCGTTTTGAAAACCTTGACCGCTTACCGGCCATATAGCCACAGCTAATAATGAAAGTAAAGGAGAATTATAAACAATTGTCAAAACGCTCAACGGATAGTTTTTACCAAAGCTTCAGCTCTCTCTTTGCAAACCATTTAAAACTCCATTCAAGACGGTATATGTTTTGGCGGAAAAGGAGGTCTTTTGAATATCTGCATTGCAGATGTCTTGAAAGAATCGCAATCGCTTTGAATCCCCGCTCGGTGTATGGACAAATCCAGTATACAAAACCTCCTGAGCATCTCTGCCTGCTAAACAAGCTGTTACAGTTGGTTTAAGTTCGGGTTTTAACGTGAAGTTGCTACATGATTGGAGTAATTTTGATCTTCCAAAGCTTTTGCCAGTAGAACACATTTTCTTGATGCCTTCGTCATGTTTGTCTCTCACACTAATACACGCCAGGATACACGCCAATAAGTTACTCATTACGGCTCAGCCGATCAGGAATTTGCGGACGCCAGCGTCAGCAGAAATGAATAAAAGGGGGTTCTTGTGGCAGGCGTCCCTTCCCCTCTCTCCCCTACCTCCCTCCCTTTTTCCCTTTTTCCATATCCCCTACCCCCTTCGACGCCTGCTACCCAGGCTATTTCATGGCTATTACTTTCTCCGGTTTCCTCACTATCGTTTTCAGTGTCGTTGTCACTCTCTTGGGTGTCTTCAGCTTCCTGACTGCCATTCTTTGAAGCCACTTCCTCCTCCTCCTGATTTTCAATATCCGATGAACTCTCCTCATTATTACTCTCGTTCTCGGAGGTATTTTCTACATTTCGGTAGCCTTTTTCCTGTTCTATTAAATCACTTATCAACTTTTTGTTCTTGATTAAACCTTTATCGATCCCTAACTCTGCAAGTACATCTAGAAACGTATTCAGCGCACGAGGCTTGGTGACTTGGTAACTTCATTGTTACGAGGGAGTAACACATACTCAACTAGTTCGGCAATGTTTGTGAATTATACGTTTATTTCAAAGTAATTGTCGGCGGAAGTCCAGAAAAGAATATCTTTGGAAGGGGCCATACTATGCAGCAAATCAGAAGCACGCTTTTCCAACACCGCTCAGGAAAGATGACTCAAAACATCTTTTATTCTTGGTTCTTCATCTTCGCTTTCATCGGGCGTCTGGAAAAGCTGGAATCCGGAATCCGGAATCCGGAGCCGGAAACGGAACCGGAACCGGAACCGAAACTTAAATTGAGACCAGGGTAAACTGGGAAGCACTGAAACCAGTTCCCGATACCCGTGTGGGAATAAAATTCAAGATGGCGTCTTCTGTTATCTTGTTTTGAGAAATTTTCAGCACAGTGATCGTCATACCAAAGGTATACTCACATTCGGAAAGTGACTTGCAAAAAAAAGGTAAGTGCATCCTACTGTTATTCCTAGCAGGCATAAACTGTGACTGCAGCTGTAGGTCGAGCAATTTTCGACAGATCGAGACTACAACTAATCAGAAGCCGATTGACTGCGGAAAACAGCCATTATTAGTATGTGATGTTTAAGACCGCTGTGTTATTCATTTCCTTCTCTTGAGCTTAAGTTACTCATTTCTTAAAAGGGCTCCGTGTTTCATCCATTGTGAGGAAAAGGCGACAAAGGGAGGAGGAGTACTCATGTCAATCATGATCCCAAGTCGCAACGCTCACGCGTATATGAAATTCTCGAAGAAAAATTTTGCGCCGTACGCAAAAAATGCGACAGTAAAAGATATAATAACAATAAATAAATATAATGTGGGGATGAAAAGTCTAGATCGAGCAATAATTGTTAGTGATACTCTTAAGACAGAAACGTCTCCAAGTTTTATTTCTTAGGTTCCGGTTCCGGTTCCGTTTCCGTTTCCGTTTCCGTTTCCGGCTCCGGTTCCGGATTCCGGATTCCTGCTTTTACACACGCCCCTTTCATCAACAGAACTTTCTTTCTTCATGTTCACTCTCGTGCTCTTCTTCAACCAAATCTATCTTTCTCTTCATTTTGATGAGTACCGGTGGGAGACGTAGCTTCGATGACCAACATTGCGATGCGTCACCTCTTTTATAGCATTAGAAATCCTTATAATACGAATTCGTATTATGAAGAGAGTGACAGGGGTCAAACAATAACAGCCCAAAAAACCGACTAAATCGATGAATTCACATCAAAAAACACAGGAATACATCAAAGGTAAGCATCCTTTATTTATTTTAGAGAAAAATAAGTAAGAATAATGATATTTAGCGTTTGCAGACCTCAGTATTTTATTTCTCATACAAAGTCCCAACGGTTGCTTGTAACGCGACACCGACTCTTTTGTGAGAAAGTTAATTTACATAACACACTCGTAACGTGATCTTGGGACGCTTGTGCTTTAATAAGCGGCTGGCTTCATTTGTTTATGCAAATGTGCGAGATATTTTTTCTCTTTTCCCAAGAATATTTCTCGTTCAGAAACGGTAGATTTGTATTTAAGAATTATTCTTGAGAGTTTCAAACTGTACTACTTCTCCTTGCTTCTTAATCTCCATAGCCTGAGGAAGGGAAGATCACAAAAAGGATTTTTCGTCGAGACTGAACCGCTTTCTCCGTCGAACCGCGCAAGCCAGGACAGTTTTCTCGTCGGCAGCTTCTGTGGACAGATTTTTCCTCGTAGAAATCTTTTTACTCGTGGACGAAAGTAGATACCGCGTCATATCGCTTGCTGTGCGTGATCGGCAGTGAAATGAATTACCCGCTAAGTTTAAAATTACATGGCGCCACTCAAATCGACCAATAAGGTGGCGCCCTTAAAATATAACCACACAGTATGATACAGAACCAAGAATAGATTTAGAATAATTTTCATGGGAAGAGGGTCAGGTATGGGGGATTCGATCTCTTAGATCATTCTCTCTAGGTTTCATACACCCTTTCAAGCACTTTCAGTTTATATTGTTCAAATAGTTACCTTTTTTTGTTGGTGATCTGCTTTATTCTTCTTGATTTCAAGGTTTCAGGTCAAAGTCCATAATCTCAGCAAAAATCGCATTTAGTTAGATTTTGAACGAAAGCTCACCATCTAGGTTTTTTAGGGGCACCCAACGACTGTTTTCTGTAAAATATCTGTTCGGATAAGCAAATATTGCCTAGAACATTCTATTGCTTGAATACGGCTAAAAAATTTCTATAAGTGCATTCCATTCAGGTACAATTTTCGAAGCTTATCTAAAAAATTCCATACTATTTTCTGAAGTGTAATTTTTCATCTTTTACTCCTTATGTTAGGCTAATTCTCGTAGAAAAAGGAAACCTAAAATTTTCGGATTCAAAAATGAGATGGAAAAAAGAACAAGAAAAATTCTCACTTTCGTAGAACGTTCAACTGCATCTAAAATTTTCTGAAAAATAGCACTGAAGCCCTTGTAATTTCGAAAAGCCTCAAGTTCCCCTAGGATGACCGAACAGATGCAAATTTTTTAGCGCCGCTTAGAATACATTTCTAAAGATCTAAAAGTAATCTGGATAGCATAAAAAGACTTTTCAATGCGTTTAAGAGCAAACCGTCGTTAGGTGCCCCTGGTTTTTGTTTTTTACTTTTTTAAAAAATTTAAGAAGAAAAGTTTTTCACAAGTAACTCTTATTCAGTTATCCCTGGGTTTCAAACTCCAATAAGCTCCTATAATTGATCAAAGCCTAAGCGATATTTGCATACTCATTTTGGTAACGTCTACCATTTCATGCAACTTCGTAATAATATGATTTGTGTCTATTTCGACGTTTTGAGGTAAATCATTATTTAAAGTTATGCTGGAGCCTGAGACCTTATTAGCTGAACCTATGCCAGTATCAAAAGCACAAACTATACGTTTCACCTGAATGAAAGAAAATTTTTCAACTCTTGCTGTATTTAAATATCATTTGACGTCGTCCTTACATTTTTTTCATTTGTAACTGCGACACGTTTAAAGGGAATCACTGTTTTTTGGACGCCATTTCCTTGACTCAGGTGAATTAAGGTATGGCCTCCATTTATTCAAGTTATTGCACAAAAAAGGGGGGTGGTCTAACTTCTGAGATATTACGGCCAAAAATTCAAAAGCAAAAACCGTAACAGTTTATGCTTACAGTCCTTTTACTATTAGATTAGTCAAAATGGTAAGAGAAAACAAACTGTGCTTGGTCTTTGTTAAATATGTCATTGGTTTTGAAAATATACGGTATTTTGTACCAGTGCCCAGTCCCCCAATCAAAATAATTTCTTTTTACAGACTTTTATTTTAAATCTTCCCGAGACTTCCAAGCATAGAAATGATGTGCCCAATAGTGTTAATAGCATAATTAAACCTAAATACAGCCAGCAGACTATAATAAAAAGTGTTGCCGTTTAGCTGGGACGATTTTTGAGCGAAAAATAACTTATGACACGTGACAATACTATTAAGATAATGTTCTTAATTTATTTTATTATCAGGAGATAAACTAGAAGGGGATAGCTTTTTTATCTCCTTTTGACTCTTCTATGGATTAGTCAATAAACAGTTATTATTATTATTATTATTATTATTATTATTATTATTATTATTATTATTATTTATATCATATTAACGATAGCCGAAAGTTATTCAGGGTTCTATAAAATGGTTAAGTCATTAATTTTTTTTTTGATGTTTTCATAATAATATGTCAAGGTTCTCCCTTTGGGTTTTTACGGCAGAGCTGAACTAATTTGTAACAACGGTGGGCTTATTAACTAACAACGCGTGAAACGTTGAGACTTCAATAGTAAGTCGTTTCCTTGAGAAGAATTATGGCAAACAGAGGAAAAGAAATCGACATAAGAAATTTCGAGTCAAACGTTACAGGTACTCCATGGGCAAAGATGATGATTACTCTATTTTCATTCCTTTCAATTCACTGTGTATTTTACTCTTAATTTTTTCATTGGTTTTTAATAAAGTTTTTAAAACAGTATCTGATGTCTGGTTTTATTGCTTGCGTTTATTAGTTGCGTGTTTCAATTGATTCTGGTTCAGTTTTTCATTGATTTGCGTTGTTATAATAATACGTCAAGGTGCTCCCTTGGGTTTCTTACTGTAGAGGTAATTTGTATTCAACTGTGGACTTCTGAACTCGCATAATTAACTGACCAACGGTGCGTGAAACTACAAGACTTAAGGTTGGGGTTAGGGTTTAGGGTTAACGAAAGCCATGGTCACAAAAAAGTGAACAGCATTTTCCAAAAGCGAACTCGAACAAATTGCAAAGTGATTGCAATAAAGATCGTGCTTTCAAAAACTGCCCGCTTTTAATTTGAACACATAATAATAATGACAATAATAATAATCATGTTTTATTAACAGTGTATCCACCTAGTGACTCCTCACCTGTTATAACACTACAATATAAAAAATAGAAAACTATAATATACTCCAAAAAAAAGAGAGACATAAAAGATACCACATGAGCCTATCGGGGTTAAAAGAGACCGGGCAAGCCTGGGTTGCGTACTGTAGTAGAGGGACGCTCATTACATATGGAGGAAGTCACTTATTAGTATGGAGGAACGCATTTTTACCTTGCTAGCTAGACACTGACTAGGCACATAATTAATATGCAGGAAGGCAGTGACTAGACACTGAATTAGTATGCAAGAAGACAGTTATTAGCATGGAGAAACGCAATATTCAGTTTCCTAGGTTAAAACAATGGGTGACGTCATGGACTATCCCTAAAGCGACTATCCCTAAACTATCCTTAGCTATCCACCAAACAGGCGTAAAAACAACATAGTACACATTCATGATCTTGATGATGATAATGATCATGATGATGATTATTATGATTACATCTTTTACTTTAGTTCCTCAGATAACTTTCTGTGCTATTTTGTATCGTCACGCAACGCTCTTTCCTCTTTGCCCGAGCAGGTATTACTAAGCCCCAAGAACGTTTGAGTGTTAGGCTATACCAATATTTGGTTGACGTAAAGTAGGCGCGATAGTGGGTTTGTGCTCCTCTCTTGGTTCCGTTGAATGTTGATTGAGTAACTTTGACGGACGTCTTCGGTTCTATTTTGAAGATGAAGTTCACGATTGTAGTGTGCTTCGGAGCTTTTCTCCAATATTTTCTTCTAGAATGCAAAGGTGAGTACACGATTCGTCTTCCTAAATGTTCAAAAAATGTTGTTGGCTTTTTCATTACAAACCGCTTGTCACAAGACTAAAAGCATTTCCTTATATTCCACGAGTTACTAGTCTCGTTATGTTATGCCGTCTTTCAAATTAACTTAGCAAGGGCTGCAGTTACAAGCACCAAAAAATGGGCTCGGGCCATTAGAAACATCCGGAGGTGATGTGACAATTCCCCAAAAAAATTCCTGTAAGGGAAACTTGTCTAAAAAAAATCCTGCGAGAGGTGATACGTAAAAAAAAATTCTTGCAGAGAAAGCGACATGCATAGCATTTAAGTTTATTAAAAGCATGGCATAAGGAGGGGGAAAGGTAACAGAAAACAATGCCTTAAGATAAAGAGAATTAAAAATTCTTAATTTGTGGTTCAGGCTTTTATTTGAAAACACTGTTTGATAGTTCTTCATACAATAAAACATAAATAGTATTGGTTTGCCTTCTACACAGTCATCATTGGCAATGATATTGCTATCAGAAATAATTATACTTTAAAATGTCCCTCTCCAGATATAAAATGTATTTCAAAAAATTTTATAGAACATTAAGTAATATAAGAACCATAAATCAACTTCATTGTTTGCCGGTATGAGCAGAGCCTCATCAAGGGAGGAGAAAAGGCGCAGAGGCCGAATAAGGTCTCCTACCCCCCTCCCCCCTGATGCGGCCCGCGGATTGGGACGGGTAGGAAAAAGCAACGTGTGAACAGTACAAAGGCGAACTAAACTGATATGTCGGATAAACGTCTTTCAAGCATTGTCAATCATTAACCATCTGGCGCTCCGTATTATAATGGCATTGGACGGAGTCCAATACCTCACATATAACATTTTCTCAACTACATTAGAAATGGAATTTTCAACAATAAATGACAGGATAATTTTGTTTTAATATGAAACACTAGCAACCATCAAAACAACAGAATGTATTGGATGCATTGAAGTGCCTCTGTTTCTTAATATTTGAATAATAACAATCTATATTATATATGTCTAGGTAGGAGCATGATTTGTAGTGATATTTGGCATAAATACCACGAGTGATATTTCAAAATTGTTATACGTAATTTGAGAGAATTGAGACAATTTTGAAATATCACTCATGGTATTTATGCCAAATATCAGGTACAAATCATGCTATTATTTTGTTTATACTACTACCCGCGAAAGGTTTGTGATTTTCACATGAAGGTATTTAAATTTAAGCTGAAACACCACTATTCTAAGCCAATCAAACTGCAGAAATTTCTCATGCAGTAGTTTAAAGATAGCTATTGCTAAATGTATTGATTTAACTTTATTAATAGACTAGAGTAGGTATTTCAAGGACGTTATCCAATACTGCCGATTGTCAATTCAGTCCGGTGTCCGCTTAATAGAGGTTTTTAACAATAGAAATTAGCCAATTATAATTATAGATCGTTTTCACAGGACGTCACGGCGGCCATATTTGTAGAATGCAAAACAGTCGGTTTTTTTCTCAAAATCAGTAAAGAAATCGGTAAGGCGTGGCGTAAGAGTCTTACGCGCGCGAAGCGCGCGAGCCTTACACGCCCGTAGGGCGTGTGAGGTGAGAGAAAAAAAACCGACTGTCCGTTTTCCATACAATGAGTTCGTTCCGACCAGGGGGTTCAAAAATGTCGTCGAGCTGTCAAAAATCTGTTCGCAACTCCGCCCTCTTTATGAATTTGATAGACTCGCGTGTTATTATTGACGCTGTAATCCAGTAATTCTAAGGCAGTTTTTAGCGTTGTTTCCCTGTGAATTGTAGTGTATATAGTGAAATGTAGTATATATAGTGGAGGATCAAAAATGAGTGAAAGTGGAAGTACGACAACAAAGCCTGTGCCTGCTCCTCGAAGAGGGAGAAAGCCGAAAGAGCCGAGGGCTTTGGACAAATAAATTGTAGAAGAATGTGCGGCTGTTGTTTCAAAACACAGTTCGGCAATTTTACGAATGGATGGATAAGCTCGGAAAATGCGTTTGTTGCGCCTACCAGAAAACGGAAAACGTTACCAAAGTGGGCTGACCTACTGAAAAACGAACTTTTCGTTGTCCTCGTGGAAGGAGAATCTTTCTCCACTAGAGCAGTTTGCTCTCCGTCAGGCTCTCCGTGCGGAACAACGGTTAGAAACTGCCCCGGGAAACTGCACGGCGATGCTTTCGCAAATTAGAGAAGAACTGAACACGCCAACTGACAATGAACAATTATTGCGATTGAACAGAATGAGTAAATCCCCTCATTCCATTAGCTCTGCAAATTACTATCTGTGAGAATTTAAAATCCTGCCAAAAACGCTAACGAGCTGGGCCCAGCGTGACAAATCATTGTAGGAAAAAGTCACATTCACGGACACAAAGAAAATCGCTTAAAATCATTCAAATCCAGGAGGCACTTTGGGGAAATAAAACAACCTAAAACCCTTAATCAGCCGCAATGAAGAGCTTTACATTTCTAAAGGGGCCAAGAAAGAAAATGCTCTTGCGTCAGAGGGCAAATCATGCCTACCAGAGAAAATCAATATGCGTGTCACGACCTCTCAGTATGAAATATATTTAATAAGCGGCCAAAATTCACATTTTCTCAGTCAAAACGTTTTCCTCCAAAGCATAATCTACTCGACAGAGAAAACAATTCATTGGAACAAGCGGCATGTTTGCAGGAGGTAAAAGTAGTGTGTTTCCTACCGATCCCGCTTTTTTAGCCAGGCGAGATAACAATGACGGTCGGCAGTTGCACAGAACTTGAAGAACTCTTTGCATGAACAAACATCCGATAAATAAGTCTTTTGTCAAATCCTGTTGGTAGAACACAGAAAACATCCTTCCCCCTGAGTAGCAACTCCAAAGCTTCCCTCTGCTCCGATCTTAAAACAAATCCCAATTCTTGCGAGCAAATCCAGGCGATCAACCTCTGTCATTTTACAGCGAAAGCCTTAGCAATTCATCACGGTATGGAACGATGTGAATGACTTGTTGAAAACATTACTTGACAGCTTGGTGACAGCTTGCATGGAAATTTAGCCAATGGGAATTGCCCGTGGCTGGGAGAAGCGGGTAATTCGAACGAATATAACGTATGCAAAACGGACAGTCCGTATTTTTAGCGTCTCTCCCCAGTCTCGCTCTCTGTTTTCAGCATCATTCCAGACCTTTTGTTTGACTGCTCGCGCGTACTTGAATACGCAAAAATACGGACTGTTTTGCAGTCTACCATATTTGTGAATAAAACAATGACTCGGCGGCCATGTTTGTGTACAAAAAAAGATCCTGTGGGTATTTGAACTCTTTTCGCATGTTAAAACTTTCTTTTATTCCAAGCAATTTGCAAAGCTGCTGACCACGTGACTGAAAACGATCTATTTGGGTTCGTTATAAAGGGAAATATAAGAAGTTAATTTCGGGACCCGGCTTTGTATTCGCTTAATTGGGGTCCGCTTAAAAGAGGTTTCACTGTAATGCCTTTTCTGTTTGAAAATAACTGACATAGAAGTCACACTGTCATCACAATGTGGCTGCATTTTATCCACAAATACTAAATCTAAATGGAGCAAATATGAACCACAGCATTTTTTTTATCCCGTCAGTTTGAGATACAGTGAATACCAGATTGTCGGGGTGGCAAGCGGAAGTTCAAGACCGAAGCCAGTCAGTCATAACCCGGAAGTCGGACGAAATTGGAAATTTTCAGATTCTTGCCACTCCGATTCCATTGCACTTAAGATGGCCCCGACATTATTACAGGTGCATTGAGCTATGAGGAACTTTTCGTCATAACTTCTTTGGTTTTGACGCTATGGCTACGAAACTTTGAAAAGAACTTTAGATCTCATTCAGCAATAACACGAAATAATCTGATTTTACTGGCGGTAAATATTTTTTACGAAATTAGTGCTTAAGTGGACCCCACTTTTCAAAGAAAATCGCATCTAACTAAAAAACATTTTGCCGATATTTTTAAATGAAATTTCTGGAAACGGCTTTCATTGATACAATGTATAATCATAATTATGCCAAATGAATTTTCATTCATTCATTCATTTATTTGTTCATTTATTTTTGCCATTTACCACCGTACATAATACATTAGAATACATTTTTAAAAAGATGATATACACTATTCTAACTAAATAATTAACAAAATTAAACGTTTAAAGTGGTAATGACAAGGAAGCCTATATAGAAGCCGGGGGCTTATAAACTATAGGCTTCCTGGAACTATAGGGTAAACCACGCAAGTTAAGTGTACTTAAAGAAAATTTGGATTAATTTTAAAAGAAAAGAGAAAAACGAAAAAGAAAAATAAAAGGCATGTTGCTCAACAAAGAGTATATTTGACTAAGAAAGAAGGGATTTGCCAAACAAACTGAAACTAAGAAAGAAGGGATTTGCCAAACAAACTGATACTTTCACTGTTTTGAATTTCACGACTTAGCGAGTTAAAAAAAACTGAAATTGAGAATTTTCGAAAATTAGTTCGACAATGAGGAACTGATTGAAAAGGCCGGAATTTCTTGTGTTATGTGCAAATGTATCTGGCTTGCAAGAGTAAACATGTCAAGAAAATAATTAGGAAGTAAACCTCTTTTAAAAAGATACATAATTTTACCTATTTGGTATAAATAAATGTCCGAGAATTTTAAAATCTTCTACTCTTTAAGGAGAACACCGTTATAAGAATCAAAAATAGCTTCAATAGATATTACTATCATTATCTTCTTTTGCAGAATAATAGTACGACTCAGTGTGGGGATCGACACATCAGTCTATTTTTTTGTGAACTACTGTAGACTATAATACAAAGAGCGTAAGGAAGTTTTGGGAAGGCAAAAACTTGTCATGACTTATAAATAATACCTATTGATTTTCATACTTTTCTAGAAACGGTATGAATGTGAGGCTTCCATGACAAATGCTCATCGAGGATAATACCTCAAAATACTGTTTGTTTCACACGTTCAATAACATTGTTGTTAATTTGACTAGATATATCAAGTGTTTGCCTCCTTTGGAGGCAATATATACTGCTTCTAAAACTAAAGAGCACGTTTTAAAGAATAGCACGATTGGCAATCGCCTTAGTTTGTTAAGCAAACATTAGGATTACTTGTCCCGAAAATTCGAACTGGTGGCTAGTTCTACCTGAGAGCAATTCGTTTTCAAAATTCTAAAAAAAAACTTCACAGCTGAATTTCGTACCAATGGTGGCAAATTTTGAAAATTGTGTTAATGAAAAATTTTCATAAGTACTATACATAATATTGTATGCTATATCTACAGTATTTATTTGAACTTTTGTAGTTGTATATAGTCTTGAAACCAGACTTGAAAAACACAGTAATAAAACTAGTCAATAAAGAAATGAAAAAATAACTTGGCATTGTGCTCTAGGCTAGCACACGCTCGACCGACTTCAGGTGGCAACAAATCTTTCACAGTACTGTAGTTTTTTTTCTAACATAACAAACCGAAAGTTCCTGACACCCTAGGTTTCGTCCATAGGCTGTTCAGACCTTTTGGGTTCCTTGGAACACTGCAGCGTGTTAATCATTAACTTGTTTTTAAATTTACAATTCTCCTCATTTAATTATTCAGCAGCATTTGGTCATGTTCAATATGGTAGAAGAAATTCAGAAAACACATTTATTGACAGGCTTCATGGTCACCGAACCAAGAGAAATGTACAGGAAAATGCAACTAGTTCGAATACAAATGGTACCTGCACCAAAAAGGTCAGTTAATCTGTAATGATTCCCCATTATACACTTACTTACCTTCTCTCTTAGAGATTCTGGTATTTAGAAATCATCTAACCAACTGGTTCTCTTAAAAGGATAGCCTGTTCCAGGGTTTAAGATAGGAGAGCGGGGGCGAAAAATTGACGACGAAAAAAAAAAAACAGGGGATACTAGAGAGTCCATTCTCCCCTTTCTTTTTTCCCTCTCGTCTTCATCGCCGCGTACGATTTAACTCCCTCCCCACCTCCTAAATCCACGCTCTACTATCTGAACACCTGGAACAGGATATCAAGAGGACCGCCCTGCAGCTCGCAGTCACATGACTTGCATAATGCAAACAATTATGCAACGCAACTTGCATAATTGCCAGAATTGGAATCAGCACCAGAACTGAATTTGCCAGAAAGCCTCCAATTTAGAGGTGGCTGACATAAAAACAACTAACATTTTATGCATGGGTATTGGAATGTGTGCGTTCCAGTGACGTTTTCCCATTGACACATATTGGCCGTTTTTATTGTGTTGGTTAAAGTCTTCTAGACGTATTTCACGTCTGAGACGTCAAAGTCGACTGTGGGCATCAAACGTTTGGCTATTTCTTGAACGGAACATTCTGAGCCTGATGAATGCAAAATACGTTTTAAAATGGGGTCCAAATGCCTTGTTGTTCATACTCACCAAGTCTTTTTTCTCACAATTTTCTTTTCAGATCAACCATAGATATTATGTTTCACAAACGTTTATCAGTGGCCAAAAATTTTGGAGAAATATTGAGGGAAATCCCATTAAAATTGTTCATTCTGATCTTTCTAAGGGCCTCTTTAAAAAAAGGTGAGAAAAATAAGATTTAACCCTTTAAGTTCCAAGACTGCCAATATCAATTTTCCCCTGACAATAGTAAAACATTATTAAAAGAAAAGGTTATGAGAAATAATAAAATGATCATGATTACCAGAGGGAAAATGCTTTGATCTTTTATCAAATTCTCTCTACTACTAATTCTTTGAGGGAATAATATGGAGATCAGTCCTGAGAACTTTCATCCTAATAATAATCAGCCAGTCAGACCGACGGCCTCCTGGATGAAACTGTTTGCATAATGTGAGACAAGCCGAAGCCTCCCTCCAACTCCTTTCGGTAAACTTACAAACTCAACAGGTTGTAATGGCAGGACCAGGACTTTCAAAATCATCGTCTTTACTAGCAGGAGATGGCATTTATATAATGACTACTGGACGTTGACTCTCTTACCCTCCAAAGGTCAGGACTAAGTGGTCACGGCTGGCTGTGATTATAACCTGCTTCATATATATCCATAACTGTCAACTCATTCATTTTTTTTTATCCGTTCTGGCGAATTCAGTTGCAACAGCTTGTTACACACCATCCAACATTCTTAACTTTTCCTACATGAATACGCCGGCTATTCACCATTTTCACATAGACCATAATGCACCTTGTTTACCCCCAAAATTTTGGGTATTACAGTCTCAAGAGAAATCGAAGATAATGGTTATGGAAAATTTGTGGGGTACACAAGGTGTAATATGGTCTATGTGAAAACGGTGGGTGAGGGGTATCTTGCGGAAAACTAGCTGTTCAACAAAAAAGAATTGTCCTTGTGAGACTGACTCTCTGATGAGTTGTTTGTTACCCATTACTTGAAAAATTTATTCCCAGACAAGTATTGGAATACAAACGCAACAATTTCAAGAATTTCTAGATAGTGGAAAGACCTGTAATGATACATTTATCTGCAATTTCTTCACCCAACAAACCTTTCATAGTATCAACATGAATTTTAATTTCTCCTAACGATATCAAACATCATCTTAAAAATCAAATTCAACAAAATACTTTTTTAAAGGAAATGTATATTATGGAGATCGTTCTTGAGAGTTCTTATCTTTCAAGACATCCCATGAAAGGGAGTCTCAGCAAATCTTGGATTCTGGATTCCACACCGTGGATTCCGGATGCCGGGTACTGGATTTCAGTTTTTGTCTGTGGAACTTGGGATTCTGCATTTCAGTCCTTAGTGAGATTCCCAATTCGTTGAGCTGTATTCTGGCTTCCAAAGCCCAGGATTCCGGAATCCACAAACAAAAATTTTCCGGATTTCGGAATCCGGATTCCCCTATTTGTTTTGGTGACCATTGTGGCTGGTGAGTTTTCACTTTCCCTAGCCATTTATGCATGTTCTTGTATGGTCTTATTCCTTATGAGGTTAAACGTAATTTGTTTCTTTTCAGACACTAAAGCTGAGTTTTAAATTTCCATTCTATGGCCATTATCTTGAGAGTGTGCAATTAACAACAGGAGGCAACTACAAGTGATTTATTTAACAAATCAATAATTAAATTACTTTGTACCTAGTTATTTCTTCGTAATTTGCACTTGAGTAATGTAGTTACTAATTATCGGAATGTTTCTACTTGAAGGTTTCCTGTACATGGATGTGTATAACACCTCTCTTATCACAGATGCTCAATACGTAGCTCCCCTCATGGCTTACTTCAGTCTTAATCATCATCCAGATTCACAAGTCACCTCACTTGATGATGGTATTAAATATTTATATTATATTTAACTAGTAAATAAATGTGTAGATTGCTTCACTATTTCGCGGCAGTGGTCGATACAAGAGCATGACGAATGCGATAGAAATGTAAGGATAGAAAATCGTGAAGCAAATATTAGAGTTTCACCCACTGATCAATCATCAGCGACTGTGCCTTTGGAAGTGTTTTGCTTTAGTTTAGCGGCGTACCTGGCTGAATTGCTTGATTCTCCCTTCAGATTTTTTGTCTGAATAATAAAATTCACTTTTCCCTAGCTAATGCTAATAACAGCGCAAGTTTTAAGAGAAAAATGGTTTGAAAATGACCGTTTTTGCTCGTTCACAAACAACCAACAAACGTGTGCATGAAGCTGCCAACGATTCCACCCGGGTTAGCGGATAAGATCGTAAAATACCGCCCGCTCTCGGAACCGATCAGATTGCAGGATTTGGAGGATTCCGCCCGCTAGCAAGCTTGGAAAAAAATAAGTGAATTCATTTGTTTGATTTCTCTAATGAAGCATTATTTTTTGTGTACCGGTAAAGACTTCAGCACAAAATTGACTTGGGATTTGCAAAGGGTCGTGATTATTCACGTCTCAAAGAGTAGACAGGAGAGCACTTGTATTTATTGTTCCGATGCCGTCAAATCGGTTTCATCAGATGATAGTCTACAGCAAACCAATACCCCTTGTGCCGCCAAGTACGTATGTGGCTTTTGTAAAGGTATAGCCCCTCTTCTAGGCCTCTTCTTGTTATCATTTTTTAA
Source organism: Porites cylindrica (assembly GCA_964035525.1). NCBI lineage: Eukaryota > Metazoa > Cnidaria > Anthozoa > Scleractinia > Poritidae > Porites > Porites cylindrica. The sequence goes on from OZ037776.1 coordinate 30,450,525, forward strand.
ACTAATAAATATTTCTCTTTGTTTAAATGTTTTCTGTTGTCAGTTGTCGGATGAAAGATGTGGGGTTGACAACTGCAGTCTAAAAAGTTGAATTTCTCTCCAAATAAACGTAAACGTCTTTTAGTTTCTTTACTTTTTTGTCAGTCCAGTTCAAATACAATGCTTAGCGCTCGTACTGATTAATCCAGCTTTGTTGTATAATATCTAAAATATCAATATCTTTCGCTGCCCTTGAGGTAGGGAGTGCTTGATACTTGCATTCCTCCCCGGCCCATCCCATTTCCTTACTTCTGGTTATTTGCTTCGTACTCTCGATAACTCGAACTCGTTTAGCTTTGAAGGTTCGAGTTATCGGAGGTCGACTGTATATTCATACGTGTAAACGATTATCAGTCTTCTTTTAAAGCTTGTAATGATTGTCTACTCTCTTGTTTGAAGGAGGATCATCGCAGTTATAGACGCAACTTATGCAGTTGCGAAAAGAAAGCCTGAAAAAAATTCAGGCTTCAATACGGGATTCGAACCGTTGACCTCTGCGATACCGGTGCAGCGCTCTACCAATTAAGCTAACAAGCCAACTGGGAGCAGGTCATTGAATTGGTTCGTTAAAAACCCGTGAAAGGATGACGATGAAATTATGAATATATGAAGGTGAACTGCGGAGTGAAGAATTATTTGAAGGAAGATCATCGAAGTTATATCCCGTTCAAGCCTGAATTTTTTAGGCTTTCTTTTCGCAACTGCAAAAGGTGCGAATAAAAGTCCTTCAAATAATTCTTCACTCTGCAGTTCACATATATGATTTTCATATGTTCATAATTTCATTGTCTACTCTCTCCATACAAATATAATTAATACTAGAACTATGCATCATGTAGCCATTAACACAAGCAAAGCAGAAGCAAACCTGCAAATAGCAAACAGTTACTCCCAGTGAAATCTCGACCACTGTCGAACATAAAGTTCGGCTTTGGAGAATTGGACATTAAACTTTGCTACATGTGACTTCTCTTTAATTACGAACCATCAGATTTAATCAGGCTCCTCAGGCTGAGCCAACTCGTATGTGTTCCGGAGCTAGATAATTGCAACGCAGTTCTTAGCATCAAACTTAAAGTATGTAAGAATGCCTGAAGGCTATGTGCTAAAAAGCCGACCATTTAACTTTTGAGGAGGGGGGGGGGGGGATGGGAGAGGTACGGGTGGTTTCAGTAAACGATCACGTTTTATCATAAAAATTCCTAATCCTGTTACTGTGGCTGATGAAATAAGTTAAATTTGTACAACACTCTACTCTTAAGTGCTGAAAAAGCGGCAACCATCAATTTTTAACTTGGCAAATTGAATTTTGCAATCGACTTCGATAACTCGAACCCTTGATTACTTGAACTGTTTTTCGTTCCTCAGCTTGATAGTTCGAGTTACCCGGGTTCTACTGTAACACCTAGGTTTTTAACCAAGTATTGGTGAACAGGGTGATTCAAGTGTAAACATTTCGTAGTAGTTTGACAAGCAGCGAAAACAAAAAAGCTGTTAACATGTTTATGTATTTCGCCAGAAGACGCTGGTTTTCTTTTTCGATTACCGTTAAATTGTAAGGTCGAAGAGATTATCAGTATGAATTAACATTTTATGCACAAGATAACCCACTTTTGTCATATCATTATACATTATCATTATAAGTTCCTTGTTGGCGGACAAAAAAGTCAATAATTGCTTCATGCTGATTGGAGCGCGGGTACATTATGGAATCTTTTCAAAAAGACTTTCTGTTCTACTGAATGAAACTTTTTTTTTGGAATTAAAGGAGTAACAGAAGATAATTGACAATTATTTTAAAGCTACCGAATGAGGATTAGCGATACTTATTCATTTTACTATTATGGTGAAAAAAATCGACAACAAATGCCTATTTTAAATTTAAATTTAATTCAATACCATCGCCATCTAATAAGCACATCATAATGTGAAAAGGTCGGCATTTCAGTTATAATAAGTGAATGACGAAAACTGAAATCGCATTTTAACTTTTATTTGACATTGAAAAAAAAAATCTTCCTTATTCCATGATTATAATTGCGATTTTTATTTGAATTCAGCAGGAACGTTTTTAATTAAAGAACAATTTCTAAGAATATACAGAATGGTTTGTAATTTGGCAAGCTGGTCAAAAGAGAATAATGTTTGCCTTTCAAATGCAAATGTTTAATAACTTAAACTTGCTCTCGTAGAAAATTGAAAGCCAGTGAATACGCTTTTAACGTCACGAAGTTTATATTGGCCTCACGCTAAACGACCCTCTTCACATGCATGGAGATCGCCATCAGCAACACCACAGCTAATTTTTTCAAAAGCCTAAGAAAGAGAATCTAAAGATTTGCTTTGTCATCACGTTCGAGGCGGAAAGCTTATTGGAGGTGAAGGTGAACAGACGGATCAGAGGAGAAGAGGGCAACTGAAATGAATTCATCTTTTTCCAAAGTTCATTTGAGTACATCGCGGAAAGCGGCCATCACTTCCCTGTACGTAATTCTTATAATGGTCACTATTCTTGGCAATCTCCTCGTCGTGAGAGCTTTTAGTAAATTTGCAAACCTGCGGACCGTTTCTAACACCATACTGGTCAGTTTGGCAGTGGCAGATATGCTTATGGTATTTGTATTTATCCTACACATCACAAACATTCAATTTCCGAGATTAACGCCCCGTCACCAATTATGCAGCGTTGCATCGATGCTTAACCTCACCGTCAACGCCATTATTATCCTTCACCTTGCCTTGATCAGCGTGGAACGCTTCCTAGCCATCAAATATGCCTTGTCGTATCACGCCCTAGTGACTCATCGTCGAGCAATAATCGCGTTCGCTGTAGTTTGGTTTTGGGGAATTAGCATTTCCATGATATTTCCCGAGACGTTGAAGGCAGACGGCTTGAAGACGTTCAAAGAGTTTTTACAAGGCCTAACACCTTGTTTTGTTTCTGAAGAGCCCTTCTTTTTGCATTCAGAATCGGTTCGAGCCTACCTGGTTTTCTTGGTCGTGGCACTGTTAGTGATGCCAATAGGTATAATTGTGACCTCATACAGCTACATCTTCCGTGTCGCTTGGAAACAGAGAATTAAGATCCAGGACGGACAGAACTCGCACTTGCATAAAATCTTCAGGAGGCGCGAGATGAAAGGTGCTTGGACGGTGGCCATCGTTGTGGGACTTTGTCTCGTTAGTTTTATCCCGTTGTTGGTAACACTGTGTCTTCATTTCCTTAATGTAACGACAGTTAAAATACATCAGATGCACGGAGTATATTTTGCTGCAAGCATGAACGCCTGGTGGAATCCCCTGATATATTGCTGGAGAAACGAAAGCTTTAGGAGAAATATCAAACGACTTCTGAAGTGCTGCCCACATCATAGTAGAGTAGACGGAAGGAAACGATGATCCTGGAAACTCAGTTAAAAAATGTCTTGAAACTTTCGGAACTGCAATCCTTGGAATTATTGCTGCAGAAACATTTATTCAAGACAAGTTTCACGGACTTAACCGTAACAACCGTAATAACCTGACATCCCCTGATATATTGCTGGAGAAACGAAAGCTTTAGGAGAAATATCAAACGACTTCTGAAGTGCTGCCCACATCATAGTAGAGTAGACGGAAGGAAACGATGATCCTGGAAACTCAGTTAAAAAATGTCTTGAAACTTTCGGAACTGCAATCCTTGGAATTATTGCTGCAGAAACATTTATTCAAGACAAGTTTCACGGACTTAACCGTAACAACCGTAATAACCTGACATCACACATTTGAGTCGCTGTTCAAATATTTTAAATAAACTGAATGGAAAGGTGGCCAGGCGGCACAGTTGTCTTTTGTGCAGCAGTTTAATGTGTTAGGAAACGTTTCAGGTGAAACCCGAAGTGAGATAAAGCCCCGAGGATTAAAGCTGAACAGTAAATATGAGTTCTTAAGGAAAACAAATTCAGCCGTACAAGTTGGATGTAACACATGCACATGTCAATGAAGAATATCATAGAATTCTCAATAAAGCTAGAATTTATAAAAAAAAAAAAAAAAGAAAAGAAAAAAATATACACGAATGCCGGAGAAGGAGATCAAAGTAACTGATAGCTAGAGGTTATTTTCCAATTGCACGGGTGCGTAGATCTTTTGCATTAATTACCCGCTTAACACACCTTTCATTGAATAAAAAGTGGAGCAGGTCATTACTGGAACTGAAAAAATAGCTCACCTGTTTCACTTTACTGACCACAATAATGACCTGCTGGTTCAAATACAATGACTGAACAATCGGATGATGTATTCGCTCCTTGGTCGTCTTAAGTAACGACCTAGCGCTAAGCTCTCCGGCGGTCATCATGTTTAAGAAAGCTTTGAAGCGCAAGCATTATCTTATACATGTATACAAAATCCGATAATAACGCATCGAAATAAAAAATTTTAAGTCACTGACTTACGATATTAAAAAGATAAAATGATATGTAGTACCTTGAAGGTTACTACATAAACGCTAACCGAAAGGAGTGGGATCGATTTGCAATAGTGTTGTCAGGAAGTATCTCACTGGGTACAGCAGAACCTCGATAACACGAACCTCAATTTAACGAAGTCCTCGGGATTACGAATGGAATTCTTCACCCCAGTAATAGTAAAATATATCATAATGAGCATCAAAGTAACGAAACCTCGTTACAGTAAACATATTTTGCCAATCCCTTGGCCCATCGTTGATATAAGAGTTCCACTGCACTTCGGTATCGCTTGTTAAATCAGAGGTGGAAGAAGGATCGCCAAGCTAGGGTAGTGCTTTAGATATAAAACTCGCGGGGTGGACTGAATTTTATTCATCAACTTGCAATTTAACTGAGCAGGTTAGGTCTCAGTTATTTGATGTCATTTCAAACTTCACCTGTAATAAAGCCCTGATCCAGTAGACAGTGGATTTTTGTTGTGACTTCCTCTTGCTTCAAGTTCCAAAAAGTATGTTTAATTAGTTTTTTAATTAGTAAAAAAATATGCCTTCAACAACTCTTCGGTTCGTATTAATTCGTGGCCTAAAGATTCGCCCAACTTTCATTTTATTTGTTACTATGGTATATGACTTTGGCGAGTAATACGTTGAACAACAAGGTTAAGGAAGAAAGGGACATTTATGCCACATCATGATTGGATAGGTCACGAGACATATTTCTTAACCAACACTTTCAGTGCTATTTTTGACGTGAATTAAATTCACTCTCTACTTGTTTAACATTCTTTTGCCTTGACTAAACCAGTGAAAATGGAACACTTGAAGTGTGGAAATATGAAATATAACCACTTAACGTTTACACTTTTTGAATATTCGACGGAAGAAGGAGATAGGGGGAAGGAGAAAGCCAAAAATGTACCTGACGAAAAAAACAACAACCTTGAGCCATAAGTTATTTGGCAAATGAATGCAGTTTCTTGCAAGAATACTCGTTACGGCAATTTGACATTAAAAAAAAATTGGTTTCCTTGAAAATTCTTAACTTTCCACCTCGATCAGCTTTAAATGCTGATAGTTATTGAAAACTTGTGAATACAACCACCGAGAAAACAGCGGGTATCATATATTAGTTGAATTTGAAAACTGTCTAAATGACGCAAATTTTGACAGCTTGCGTCGATTACCCAAGCCATTGAGATTATTTTGCATATCGTCAGCAATTTAAATTATTTATGCTTAGAAATAAGTTGAAGTTACAACACGTTCTCATTCAACTTCCTCCATGCAATTATATGCAGACACTTGTTTGGAATCATTTTCAACTTCTTCCCCAGAAACATAAAACTACCAAGAAACAGTCGTCTAGGTATTCGAGATAAACCTATTAAATGGCAACATAGGTCGTTTATTACAACTTTAAGAAGAGATATTCGAACAACATCCAAGCGGTTGGATCCTTTATCTATAGCTCTGTTTAAATTAAAAACAATGCGGAATAGATTTCGCTGTTTTCTCAATAAAAGCGGATGGTGCCACCAAATAATACACTTCTAGAAAATGTTGTTAGGAAATTATTTTCCCAAAACGGCTATTTTATTTTTATCTTTTCCGCTCCTATGAAACAAATTGTCCACCAATCATTCCTTAAGGTATATCCAGAGATTGCCGTTATTCATTTGTTGTCCTGCACGGCATGCGTCTAGTGATAAGTTGCAGTAACTTGGTCGATTAGGAAAATATCATTAATATTCGATGAAGTACTGCCATATTGATGTGAAATTAACTTCGTTCAAGACGCTTTGAAAGGTCTTTGCTATTCGAGAGCTGATATGCTGATATGACACCAGGCAGATTGCACAAATAGCACACTCAAAATGCTTGTTTTAAGCTGTGTGGTAATTCTGGCGATATTATCAGGTATTAAGTGATAGCGAAACTATTATTCTGCGACTGGGATATAACAATTCGTATTTTCCGTCAACATGATTTTTATTTGCCTTTGAATTTAGTGACTAATCACTCCATAGAACTTTGCAAATAGCGTATGTCAAAAAACATAATGTCCATGGCAAGTTTCCCTTCCATGCTTCAAATTTTGTTTAATTATCCGCTGATAATGGTAGATAGAAATTCAGTATTGCCCGTATTTAATTGCTTTTTTTTTCTTTTTGCAGTGAATGTTTCTTGTGCCTCAAGCAACCAAGACCAGGTAAACTAAATTTTCTTCCCATATTAAAATGCACTGCAAAACGTCTGCCCTAATCTCAACCTTGGAATGAATTTAAAAATATATTGCTCAGGAAAGATTCCGTTTTCCTGCGCATTAACTAACGCGTATTATTTTTACTGTATATCTGCAATTTGTTAAGAGAGATGCTATATTTACAGTATTTCTTGCTTGTATTAAAGTTGTCGTTAGCGGGTAACCTTGATGATGCCGTTGCCACCTATTAGAATTAACACTAAGATTGATATATTAGCAACGGTAAACAAACCTTAACGATAGGGGGATTGAAACTTGTAACATTCACAAACTCTTAAACATTCAAGACTCGTCTTAGAGATCTAGTTCAAAAGAAAACACGAACGAAATTGGTTAGACTGCAGCGTATTTTGGCTAAAAGTTCCAAGCACATTTGAAAGAATTGACAACTTTCTTTCGCTAATTGTTATTTATTACCCCACGACTGAGCATCGTATGATGTCCCTGAATAATTCCAGGTTTCCACCTCCTTTTTCACTTTTTTTGTCGTGGTTTTCTTTTTCGCATGGAAACTTTGGTATATGTAAGGTTTTAATTTTGCGAGTGGAAACAGATATATTACTTGAAAATAATTGACAAAGAAACTTTCTGCTTTGTGCTTTGGTTCTTGGAAACAACGAAACCATATTTAACGCGATAGGCTTTCCGAAACTCTTGTCTTAACGGCTCTTTATTTCAGAACATCTCTTGGACTTAAATAGTACCTAAGCTAAAGCTAAACTGAAAAAAACAATTTTTTGGTAAAATGAATCCTCAGAATCAACAATGAAAGCCCAACAATTCAAGCCTTTAATTATTTCTTTTGAAGTTGTCGGTGACATTTTTAAGCGCGGCCGTTTAAGTGGCATTGACTAGTCGTCTCTTGCAGAGTTTCCAATTAAATTTTTAACTGGTTCTTTTTTAATTTTCTTTTTTGAATATGCCGTCTAGCATGTTTACATGTAACGAAAACACCAAGAGACCGTCGCGGCACAAATTGAATGGATTATTACTAAAAATACATCTAATGACGTCACATTGGACTAGTAAAGTCGAGTTCGCTGACATGGCAAAATTTCTGGTGAAACGTTTAATACCTGAATACCTCGAATATGAAAAACCACTCACACTTGAATATTCGATAGACTAATTACTTTGTTATAACTGTATTTTTTAAAATGTTTTATGTAACTATAATAATTATGAATGTAGTAAAAACGCATGTAAAAACCTACATCTTTTGAAGACTGGCTAAAAAGATTCCTGCCAAGATGCTGAATGCTTGCGCGTCCCATATTAACCTCGCGTTGTGTGCAATCTGCAACAACAAATGCCTGCATTTGGGAGAAATGAATCCTCTTGGAAAGTATTTAACATCCTCCTAAGAATGGTAGGCGGCCCTGCTAAGAAGGCACTGAACTATAAACCCATCTCTCTTTCGCCAAAGTCCTCGAACGTTACGTGTTCAACAGGCTTATCGACCATATGGCTCCTCAGGTTCAAAAGCTGCAGTTCAAGTTTTTAACCGGTAAATACACCACAGCCCAGTTACTTGAAGTCCTTCATAACATTGGAGGAAAGCGGGACAAGCGAGTGCAGGTTGATGCTATCAATCTTGACATCGCTTATCGAATAAGCCTTCGACAGCGTTAACCACAAACTACTGCTCACGAAACTTGACCGAATCGGCATCTGCAGTACCCTGTTTTCTTAGTTCACTGAGCGCGTCCAAAGGGTCACAGTTCTCGGGGTCAACTTTGAATTCCTCCCTGAACAATCAAGAGTGCCGCAAGGGTCAATACTTGGACTACTCTTGCTCTTCATAAATGCGAATGACCTTCCTGACGTGACGACTGCAACATCTGTTGCTCTCTTTGCCGATCACACGAAGTGCTTCTGGTCAATCAAAGTCATTAAGGATGATGTTTACTACAGCGTGACCTCGACCACATTAGGCACCCACTGGTGTGATCTCTGGCAATTTGGTCTTAATCAATCTAAGTGGGGTCCACCTTCTATTACCCTATCAATTATCCAATGTCCAAGTTAAGACCATGGAAGCTCAGAGGGACCTTGAAAACTAGCTACAAGACGTCTGAAATGGAACTCCCGAGTGCTGGAAGCTTGTTCGAAGGTCAATAGGATGCTTGGGTTTATCCGGAGGTCGGCCTTCGACATTGAAGACTAGAGAGTCCGCAGATTACTTTACACGTCACAAGGTTCTCGGTAATTCCGCACACTGCTCCCAGATGTGAGTTCCTCAAGCTGTCAATCTTATCCTTGACATTAAAAGAATTCAGCGGCGCGCCACCAAATTCATTTTAATTAACCTTTACCGTATTGGTGCGAATTTAGTTACAAGCAGAGGCTTTTAATAACTAGGCTATTACCACTATGTTTTTGGCACGATGACGGAGTACGCCTTTAAATGCTTACAGTTATTTTAACGGACCCTTTTATTTTAGTAATGAATCTCACTACACCCAGGCGCATTGACGGCGCTGCGGAATCTGGAACACTTTACCATCCCACGTCCGGAACATTGACGTTTCAGTAAGCCACTTCAAGAAAGAACTTTTTAACTTCTACTTGTGTCTCAGTAACACTGTTTATGATGTCAACACCCTCAGGCCTATAAGACTGTGCGTATCAAGTGCCACACTAGTCGGTCATTGACCAGCTTGCTTAATCGAATGTGTTGTTGATCGCTTTATCGACGTTTGCCCCTATACTATCTGTTATTGCTTGTTTTTATGATGTTTGTACCTCTATATAGTAATTATTGCTACTATTACTATTATTATTATTTTCTTTTTTTCTGGACCTCATAATGGAGCTTGCTCTGTATGTGTTAAAGCCAGGCATCTTGGCAAAGTTGTAAATAAATAAATAGATACGATACATGCATACATACATACATACATTTCAGGGTAGTTATTGTTAATTTAGGCTAAGTAGGTTCTTAATTAGGTTCTTAATTTCTGTGAAGGAGATACAGTTGTTTACTAGCAGAAAAATAAAGAAACGTGACTTTGGTCCTTAAATATACAGTATTTATTCACAGCTGTGAATCACGGCACCTCCGTGAGGACGATTACAGTCAGGCCCCAGTTGTTCAAATGTGGATAGAGCTATCAATCAGGTAAATCTCTATCCAGTGGATAGCGTAATTAGTTTCCCTAATACTTATCCACTGGATGGAGATTTATCCGGTGGATAGCGCTATCCAGCTTTTGAACAACTGGGGCCTGTACTTTGTATAAGCCTGTTTTTGTTGTAGGAAACAGTGGTATAATATTTGTAATTACAGTTTGGTACAGTATTTTCTTGTAATATCAGTTTGCACTCTCAAAATCAAAATCCTTGATTAAAATGATTGTCATAATTTAACTGTAAACCACATAGAAGAACCTGCTTGATTTTGCTTGGCTAAACAGGGTTTTATATAATTTGGTATTGAAGTGGCAAATTTCTACTAGCAGGTTCAGCCTGCGTCTCAGACGCTCAAAACCTTCTATATTGAGCGTCTATACAACTGGTTTAGGCGAGTACGTGGGCCGGCTGCAACGCAGGCTCGGGTTTTTACTTTACTACCTTAATCCGAACTCAAGACGGTGTAGTAACCCGGTGTAGTAATTTGGCTTCTGACAATCGAAAATGAATGGTAATCTAACTATTGAAATATGTTGTAAAAAAAACGGTGCTGAAGAACAACTTTTTCGCTGAACCTCTTACTGAAGCTTCAGTGCAGTACAAATAGAATGCAGAAGTATACCGGAAAGTTATCATTAAATCCCTTATTGTACCAGACTACACGTTTACGCAACAATGCGGAGGTGATTCGAACGCCAAGTACTTTGAAATGCCTTTGCCAAAAATGGCTGATAAAACATTAGCAAACTCAGATATGCATGCATGCCAGTGGACGGTAATAACGCCATTGAGCACAATTAACAGCTTGACATTTTTTTTGACTGAATCCCTTATCTTACGATTTTTCTTTCATAGCCAACCCTCTATCAATGACTTACCAGTAACTAAGATAATAAATGTTCCCTTATTCTTATTTATACCCCAGTTTTGGTGCGGATTGCCTAACGTGAAAAGATGCGTGGACAAGGCTAACAACCTAACAGAGTGCAACTGCACTGATCAGAACGAAAGATATTGCCCCTCCAACAACAGCTGCGTACTGTTGGATAGTTCCAACGCCGGAGTCTGCTGGGAAAACGCAAGCTGTACTTTTGGTAAGTGCAGTATTTCCGCCATTTTTTCGGGTTTAACATTTACGTTTATGCTTTATTCAACATAGGCAATAGACTGGAACAAATTTTCTAACCAATATAACGGACAAATTATGAGTGGTGTCATTTTATTCTATGCACTACAAAAAATTCATATAAAATGCAGCCTGTGATTGCCTCCACCTTCAAGGTAGAGTTCACCATAACGTCATTTCATTCCAATTTAGGGGGTAAATGCAAAGAGAAAAGAGTGAAAAGCAACTAAAACGGACTGTGGAGAAATCTTTCTTTTTAAAGAAATTGGACATAGAAATCCCCCCCCCCCCCAAAAAAAAACGTCATTTTTAAAGATATCTCGAACTCGAAACATCCTTCTGCATCTCTTTATGATATTTAAATAAATGCCTGCTCACAATTTACGATGTAAAACATCTTATTTAATTTGCTTAATACAAAAATATATTTAAATATATCTTATTTAATATGCCATATTCAATCAGGAAAGGAACTACAATTCTATTCACAGTGACGTCATTCGATCACGTGGTTTACACAAGAAAGCTACAACGATGACCTGGATCATACATAAAAATTAAATAGAGGGAACAAAGGTTTCTAAAAAGCTATGATAGCCTTTTTTTTCAACAAGTTTCGTTTCGGTTATTTAAAAAAGTAACATAAAACCTGCTTTAGGTTACACTGAGAAACACTGAACTTCAGCTATATGCTTGGTTTCTTTTTCAGCAACAACGACATCCATGACCACAGTTAGTTCTTTAACTGCAAGTAACGTTACTAAAGGTAAAAAGATTTGCATTGTGTTTTACAAAAAGGTGTATTGGAGACTGTGTATTAGCCACTTGATTTCTGTAACAACAGCACTGTTTTTAAATGGAGTTCAGAACATTTCAAGTTATAGTGGGTGGGGTAGGGGGTTGCTTTAGTTCCATGTACTACGAAACAACGAGTGTTACCATTCCTCGTTAAAGATTCGAGGAGAGAAGAAAATTTTTAGGGTATTTTTTTAGACTGTTCGTTGAAACCAATCACTATGTATTCTTCTTTTTCAAATGACGTTTCGTTCCGGTTATTTAAGACAACAATTTCTTTGGCGTTTTCCTAGCCACCGAATTAATAAATAAATAAATAAATAAATACGTGCCATTAGGCCCCCAAATTAATAGCCTTTAATAGGTTAAAAGAAACACTGAACATCAAATATGTGCTCACATTCTTTTTCAGCAACAACGACATCGATGAGCACAGTAATTTCTTCTACTGCAAGTTACGTTATTAACGGTAAAAAGATCTGTTGCTTGCTATTGATTTACTTAGCAAAACGTTGCACCGATTTTAGAGTCCACGATTGCTCTGACAACTGGTCCTAGATGGATATTAGATCAACGCAGTTATAAACGTGGGGGAGGAAAAAGGGTTATTTTTTTGTATCTGGGCTGGAGGTTTATGAAGGTGGCTTTGGGCTCCATGTCCGAGGCAACAAAAAGAAAGAAGAAAAGTAAACCCAAGAAACCGTGCTTTCCCACCCAACTCTTTCAAACTCTTTACCTACCCGACGTTTTCTACTTGCTTTCGCTTACTGTACTCTGAATCAACGAATTCATTCCTCCTAAATGGAATGATGGTTGGAATGATGGTTGTAGCTGTATACCCCCCACCCCTCCCCTCCCCCCCCCCCCCCCCCCCCTCCTTCCACTGGCGCGAGTAAAATTTGAGCTTCTCAAATCAAAGGAAAACAATCCGTTTGGATGAACGTTTTAACCTGAATCATAACATAGAGTAGAGGCCACCCCAAATCATTGTCATCTCGAAATTTTCACCTAGCCTAACCGCGAGGGACCCTAGAAACGAGGTTGCACCTAGCCCGGGCACCTAGCACAACATACCTGTAAAATTGCACATCTGGTGCAATCAATATTTATCGAAGATTTCTTTTAAACTGCAGCGTCACACACTGTACCAATACCAAGTGAAACAACAATTCCAACATTGACAAGCAAACCTACCAAGTTCTATTCTCTCGACACCGATTACTCGCCGATCATTATAGCGGTGACAGCGGGCTTTGGAGGATTTATTGTTTTCGTGTGCTGTATGTGCGCCGTTCATTCGTGGTGGTTAAAGAGGAAGAAGTTCACAGATGTCAACAGCACACCATTGAGTAAAATAGAAAAAAAGCGAAGAAAACAAGAGTTGCTAGAGGCCAGAATGCGAGAAGCATTAGGTAAAGATTTCAAATTATTACAAGACGGAAAAGGCCAGGATGAAACGTCGAACTTCACAAGCGACGACCCTAATGCTAATGAAAGAGGATAATAGAGTTTGTTCATTAGCATAAGGTTCGTCAGATGTTAAATTCGACGTGCCAAGTTTGATGTAATATATCAAACATGAGATGCAGTGTTTCATCACCAGATGAAACACCGAGAAGAGAGTTGAAAATACGACGCGCAGCGGAGTATTTTTGACGAACTTCGAGGTGTTTCACCTGGTGATGAAACACTGTGTCGAAGGTTTGATATTTCTTCTCAAACAAAATCATTTTTGAAGGAGAAATTAAGGATGCAAATATGAGCAGTTTTTCATCAGATATCCAAACACTCATTAAACATTAATTTCCTTTGAATTTTCTTTATGAATTATTAATGAGTTTGAGAAATAAACGTAATATACGACGGGCTTCAGATCTTCTATCATCAGAACTTGCTGAGAGGGACGCTACAAATAAAGAGACGGAAGTTTCTAACAGTCGGAGGGTACTTTAAAGGTTTGATCTCTTTTAAAAAACAGAAAAAAGAGTCAAAACATCAAGAACGATTTCAATGCCATTTTAGAGGTGCTGTTACTCCATTTGGAACAGAACTAAGGAAATAAAGTCCCAGAATTTTGTTTGTGATAAGAAGAGGTCAAAATACCAAACTGGACATTATTATTATTATTGTTAACATTATTTTTTTTCATCAGAGGAAAAACGGCAAGGAAAAGAACCATCTAAATTTGACATGGCTTATACAAAGCCTCAAAAAGTGAACGAACGCGCTTTAGCCAATTACGACTGGGCAAGAACCTCGTACCTACCAGGCATGCTCGAGCCCACGGCTCACGACCAAAATCCCTCGGGATCAATCCCGAAACTCATCTGTGATGATGATGACAGTGACTTTGATGATCCAAACGAGTTGGGTGACGATAATATAGCCTTCGAGCACGGGAAGGAAGACCCGCGAGAAGTGGAATCACCTTCGATGTCGTCGTTGTTTTCACCTGTGGACGAACTCGAGCTGCAACCACAGGAGCCCGTGATCGTCGAGCCTGAGATGTTTGATAGTCTGACGGAAATTCCCCGCCCTCCCCCTGACGGTGATATGGTTGGCTCAAAAGGAGTCCCTCCCAGTCAGGATTACTTCACAATGATGGGAAGATTTTAAAGCATTTTGTAATTAACTCCATGCTTAATTGTTCTTATAAAGTAGTTTGCTCTCCGGTGGAGATCTGAGTGCAGATGAGCAACTGGAGTATGTGCAATACGATTGACATAAAAGAAGCATTAGAATCATGTCTGTAGATTTAATTTTTAACATCGAAAATAGTGCCTTCTTAATCCTCCTCGCAAATAACCAATATACTGTACAGGGACTCAAGTATTCGAGTCGCACACGGGTAAACTTTACGTCCAAAAATGAGTCGATTTATATCAGAGATTTTGAAGCCGTTAAAAAAACTAGCAGTCGTGTATTATCAGGTTTAAAAACTCGAGGCGAAGCCGAGAGTTTGTAAACCTGATAATACACTCCTGCTCGCTTTTATTAGGCTGCCCTTTGGGCAAAGCCCAATCAAAAATTGGAGGCCGCCTCGTCTGTGCAGGAAAAAGACAAAATGGCGGACGGATAAGGTTTCCAGTCCCTCCTCCCCTGCGTTGTTGCTAATCTTCTGATTTTTGAGGGGAAGGGGTGGGTAATTTCAGATAAAAATCGTGTGGTAGCGAAGGGGAAAAAAATATATTCTTGTCTGAAGTTATGTTAAGTCCTATGTTATCGCTCAAAAAAACAGGAAAAATTGATCGCGTAGCAAGCCTTTTGTAAAAAGGGACGATCGATTGCGTTTGAATAAAGAACATGTTCATTGTTATTGAAATATATTAGACTAATAAATTCTGGGTATCATTTCTCGCTCGAACATTTAATCGCTCACCACTCTGCATTGCAAGTGGAAACTACATACTTTAAACTTTAACTTGTTTGCAAGAAAACTGATAACCTTATTAATTGGTAGTAACAAGTACAAATATAGTACAAGAACTTTCGTTTATATTTGTAGAAAATGTTCATCCAAGCATAGTTTGTGGCACGGCCGGGCATAACAATTATTCGCGGCATTATTGTAGGCTCAAGAAGTTGAGAACCAAGGCATGTTGTGATAACAAAGTCTTTTAATGGTTTAGTGCATCGACTGTTAGCAACATCGTGTAATTATTTTTACTTTGTTATATTAAAAAGACTGGTTACTGAAACACCTCTTAAATATTTAAGATTAAAATTAACCACTTTTTTCCTGCCTAAATACTATTAGTTTAACCTGTTTCCTTTCCTACCGGTTTTATTGATATCACGCAAAAACGTTATATTAAAAGAATATTTAACATAGAGGGTGCAATTAACAAGCTTTTATTTTAATTTCGACTCTAGATTGATAACGTGTTTGTTTTTGTTTTATTTTTTCACAATGGAGCCATTTATTTATAACTACCAGAGAGAATGAAATCCATTTTTTGTTTCCTGGACACTGCACTAGGATTATTGAATTTGACAAAGACGCGAAAATGGATTTGATTCTGAAAGTTACAGTCAAATGATTCCATCTTGCAACCGCGTATCTTAACTACGCTCGTCACGGGTTCAAGATGACGTCGCGGAAACCTTGAGCCTTCCTTGCGCCCATTTACAGTTTGATAAGCTCCTCCACGAATAAGTACTTCTCTAACGAAACTCTAGCAAACAAGAGTCCCCTACCATTTTATATATTCACCGAATTTCAGTTCGTTGAAGAAAATCTTTCTAGGAGTCCCTCTCGCGTCCTCCCCTTGGAGAGGTTACCCCACTTTGGTGGATATTCAAATAAGTTTTCGAGCGGTAAGAATGAGTCTCATTCACCCGCCGAAGATAAGCAAGAAAAAATGGCCATGCAAGCGAATGCATGTGTTTTTTTTAATATCTTAGATATCACGACCGTGAGGGTAGTAAAACGTCAGTTATAAATAAACGCAAGTACAAACAGATTTGTGCAGCTTATGGCGTTACACCTGTAACCCTAAATACGTGCGCGTGGTAAAATTGTCGTTTGCACTGTAATAAGAATGAAACGAATGACTGGTGAATTTTACTGCTTATTGCCTTTAAGTTTATTTAAACTTCAGATACAAACGTTATCAAGCTACAAAAAACCTAACGCCGAATATTTAGTACCTTAACTGTGTCACAGAGTGCAGAGAAATATTATTTGATCGTTACATTCTGATTAGATTCGCCATGAACTTGAAGCACAAACCGATCTTTTACCTTCAGAGATTTTGACCAGATTAAGGATCAACTAATCTAATTGACCAGTTTCGAATTAACAGCATACTAATTGTTGACTTTAAGAATGATGAGAACAGAAGAAATGAAATGAACTATTCATCCATAAATCAAAATGCGATTTCTCATATTTTATACCCCTCAGTCTCGAAGTCAAGTACTGTATGAATTTAAATAATTCGAAACTACCACATGGAACTGAGGCAACTGTATTGCTGTGTACAGACACTGAAACGACGAGTTCATAGAGTGTTCCAGGAAAAATAGAATAGCGAAGAAACAGAGGGAATGATTCGATTTTCTCCTCTCTGTTTCTCCCTTCCGTTTCTTTTCCTCGTTCGCACATCGCCAACCTCGTTCCCAGGGTCTCTCATCTTCCCGCCCAAGCGGGAAGATGAGAGAACGAGGGAACGAGGTTGGCACATCGCTTCTCTATCCGAACGCCCGGTAAGGGTTAACAACTTTCCCCAAGTAGGACAGTTGACTTACACTCAAATAAGACTCGTCTGCGTTCTGTGTCAATGATAACTTCAATTTAATTTTAAGTATTGATATTTAATCTTTATCTAAACGTTGAGTGCAAATGTCTGAAATGTTAAAAAAAATCTTCAGCTTGTTCAGCGAACAAGTGATACTGCACAGTCACCTCAAAACTTTAGGAATAAATTGGAGTTCCAGGCAGCGGTGTATCAGCTTCATGTAGGCAGAAAAAAAGAAGCACAAGGTTACTTCATTTAAAAAATTTCTTTTATTTCGGTAGAAAACAGCCGACATTTCGGGAGGCCACCACCGGTTTAATGTCCCTGCGAGATGACGTCTGAGAAAAGTAGAAACGTTGAAGCTGATTGGTCGTGCCGCGGAGGAATTTGTTTTCACCAATCAGAAGCATTACCTAGGTAGTGACATGTCTTCAGTATGGAATTTCAGTCTATTGTCGTTCCTCAGAACGTCCTTTCGCACGGAAACCAGTAGTGACCTTCCGAAATGTCGGCTGCTTTCTCAGGCTCTTAGTTTAGCGTACGTTTGGGCTAGATATCTTTTTAAACCGGCTTTAGCAGTTTATTTAAGGTGGATTAATATCAGTTATTATTCATTCAAATTTTTTCCCCGAGGCGATTCTGATTGGCTAAAAGCACACGCATAATTCACCATAACCAGGCACTGATGACCAAATTTGGAAGAGTTTGCAACCGATGACGTGAAAAGTGCAGCTTCCTTGCTGGTTAATACATCGTTAACCGAGAAGACCTGGGGACGAGGTTGAGTTGTTTTGGTTGTGAAAACAAAAATCGCGGACATTTCACTAGTTTCAAGAGTAAGAACAATGCGAAATAATAGCTAAAAACATGGCAAGAACAGCAAAAAGACAAGTCGAACATTGAAAAATAACAGGAACAAAGCTTTTAATCACGATATACTGCAAATGTACGGGCGAGATTGGGTAAGATTTGACCAAAACGAAACAAAATTTCACTTATAACCACTTGTTGCAGCTATGAAAATAAACTCATTTTTCCAGACTTTATCTCTATTTTCCAGAGTTTTTTCAGGTCTGGAAAATTGCTGAGCAAATTTCAATGCTTTTTCAAGAATTCAAGACTCTGTACGACCCCTGCGAGATGTAGAGGGAGTTGACGGCCAACCACCAATGTTGTCTGTTTTCATGGGGCTTTATCTGTCAGCTTAGCCTCAGCTTTTACGTAAGAAGGTTGCGTGTTATTAAACCGGAAATATCATTTAGAGTCAGAAATTATAGCCTACCTTCTCTGCGGAGATCATCCATTGGGTATTCACTGCCCCTGCGTTCCTCTGTAGAAACATTTTTTCAAACAACTCGTTAGAACAATGATCTCAGCATGAGAGGCAACTACGTATTAAATAAAGGGCAAATACTTGGATCGGCATACTGTCCCTTACATCGGTCTCTAACTATGGCATGGCGACTAGGAGTATTCAACTTACCGTTAACTCTCCTTATGCGGTTGTATCGACGCGCTTGTGGTTTTTCTCAACCGATGATAAAATTCCCATTCATACATTCATACACTCTTTACAGGTGTTTAAGACACCTGAGGAGGATTATGAGGTTATCCCTATATTAAAATCTCTCACCCCACCCAGCCCAGGAAAGTTGGCCACATTTCCAGGGTCTCCTACTCTCTTCGAACAGTGGTATGGGTTCTTTTATGTCCCAAAAGGACCAGATAAGTGAAAGCGCTGTGCGACGGGACCTACGATTTTTCGTCCTTATCTGAGAGACTAGAAAGTCTAACCGCTTGCAGATGTCATTACAAAGGCAGCCCTTTCTTCTCAGTCATTTAAAGACGCTGAGTGTCGGTTCGGCCTGGGTTTGAACAACCGACCTCCCGCTCAACAGACCGGCGCTCTCCCAACTGAGCTAACCAGGCGTCGGTTTACCAATGTTAATGGGCGTGAACAAGATATTGCACAAGCTACGGCCGGAGGAAAAGCCGTACTGCAGCTCAGGTGGCGACGTCACCGGAAGTGATTTTGATCTTATTGAAGCACCTCTCCGTCGCAAATCTTTAAGTCCATACTGTTATGTATATCCCATTATTATTGCCAGTGTATTGCCCGTATTGTTGCCAAAGTAACATACAAGCCAATAATGCCCACAATAAATTCACAAGTTTATATCAGGGACACCTACTGCCTGCTAACGACGCGAGCTGTATGTTATAAAAATTTTAAAAAATAATAAAATGAAAATAAAAAATAAAATAAAGAAAAATTAATAACAGTAAAGAAAAAACAAAGAAAAAAGGAAAAACACCCATTCTGATAGCCTTCTTCGTAGATGTAATTTAACCTCGGTTAGTAACGTCCGCGAAGCAGCGCCGATATCCTTGTTCTGGGCACCCAGCGGACTGAGCGAATTACCGGAAGTGCGTTTCGAATTTCCTTTCATCTTGATTGGCAAATCTACAAAGGCTTTTTTAGCTGGCCAGTCATGGCGCATACTCAAATCCTGGTACACAGCCGGGAGGCCATGGCCAGAACAAGGACTTCTCGCTGTTTCGCAGACGGACTTAACCAGAGTTTAGTTTCGTCTGTGACGCAGGCTACCACAGTGACCATATCATGGAATGAACAGTGTGTTGTGCCATGAATCAAAATAATACAAAAAAGGTCTAGTACATACCTTTCCGTATTTCTTTTTGTACATCTTTGTTCTCGTGACCTTAAACAGACCGACAGTCAATAAATATTTACTTTTTCTTTGACTCCTGTGCAGAGTATTTAACTTAGAGAAAAGAGAAAAGTAATTGAAACCGCCCTTTGGACGTAAAGTTATGTTTTCAGGACGAACAATGAAGGCACAGTCGCCTCTCATTTTAGTAATCAAAATGAAATCTGAAAAATAAAAATTGTGAAAACTTACCACAAGCGCTAAATCTGAAAAATTTCCGTCTAGTAAAAGGGGACTAATAGGTCATTTGCACGATGACGCCTTATTGGTCACTTTAATCCCAGCGAGGTTTAAGTAACAAAAGCCCTAATTTGCACAAGAAAAAAAAACCGTGAAGGATTCTGGTCGTAGTCCTGGGTAAAAACGACGCCCTCGTACAAATGGCCTATGGTATTGTGATTAAAATGACTGCATACATCTTTGATTTACGGTGCAATTCTAACTTGCAGGACAGAAAGATAGAAATTGATCAAACTTAAAAATTCAGCGAGATCTCAGATTTTCACCAATGACAGTGTAGTACTTGCAAATTAAGATGAATCCTTTGGGGCAAAGATCTGTCTCAACTGGTGCCATACGAAAAAACCTTTTACCAGTAAGAATAGGTTGATTTACTTATACGTTGCAAGACCCGAGCTTGTTTCTAAAGTAGCAAATTTCAAATTGAAGCAGTAAATATAATTTTCGTACAATATCAACACAGGCACATCTTTAAAACTGGCATAATTACCGGATGCTTGCAAAGAGAAGACTGGTTTATGCAGATCTTCTTCAGAGCCGCCAACTTTAGAGACTTTGTTTCGCTTTTTGAGGAATAAAATGACCCCAGTGGCCAAGATTGCCAGGCCCACAAGCGAACCCAAGACAATTGCAACAAACACCCCCATTTTGAATTCCGAGGAGGTCTCGGACAGAACGTGATCTGTGGCGGGTATAGAGGCCTGAGAAGGAGTGGTGAATGGAGTCGAGGAGGATTGGAAGGAAGTCGCATCTGCAAACAAAGTCGGTCCGTCTGCCAAAGTCACTGAGAAGTTTCCATTGGCGACCAGCTGCCTTAACGCTGAAGCGGCTGTAGTGACATCACTCTCTCCAGGTCCTCCCGGTATCAACGTGAAAGAGACCAAAATGCTTCCTGGTCGAACATCGACGTTTCTTAAACGAGATGCGTTGACGTCCATCGTGTCAGCAAGAGCCCGTACTACAATGACGATTAATGCTTGTTTACTTGACTCGGTAGTGATGTGTGCTCCGTATTCAGCAATAAGCTTAATCTGGATATGAACAGCTTCTTCGTCCGCCGGTGTGGGTATTTCAGAAGAGGCAGATTGAGTGGTTTGAGTAGCAGGCATGACGGAGGAATTAACAGCAAATACTGTCATGAATCCCAGTGAAGATGCTTTACAGTCCACAGAAACACCTCCTTTACCATTGTCTGGAATGAGGGTCGTACTAACGCCTTCGGTTTTCCATGACAGCGACGAGACATCCCAGGTGTGGCACTAAAAAAGCAGTGATGGAGAAATCACTAAAACTATAGTCAAACCCCGCTTTTTGGTCACCCTCCTAATAGGATACGGACATCTCATTATTACGGACAGTTTGCTTAGTCCCTGGGGAAAGAAGCCTTTACATTTTCTTTAAATCCAACCCGCCTAATACAGACACCCCATTGATACGGACACTTTGGCCCCCTCAGTGTGTTATAACGGGGTTGATTAAAGGGAATGAACAATGCAGTGAAACCTCCTTACCACTTTACACTAACAAATATATATAAGCTGCAATAGAAAGGCGTCAGATTAAGTCTATTACGATACAACATGAAACATATTTTCAAAAGTCCGAAATGACAGTTAGGCTGATTTAGCAAAGAACGAGAACGTCAGTTGACGATGGTGCGCGCAAATCATACAACTGGCTTTACCAGTGGCAGAGCGGCAAATTGAGCACCGGAAGTGCTTTCGCGAGCTTTCCCGTCGTCAAATGAGGTTCCGTTCTGATGTTAAATCAGTGTAACCTGACCACGCGAGCACGAAAACATAACATGCTAAACTACTTGTTACTTTGAAAAATTCGGGAAATGTTGATGGCGAATCTTTGCTTATCCTAATGTACAAGCTCCAAATCGTCGATTAGGAGTAGTCTATGACGGATGCTTGGGCTACTTTAATTTATGGGCTGAGATCTGCTTGGGCAAACCGATTTTGGAACTAGTTTCTCGGATAAACCTGCTTTGGGATGGGACAAACCACTTTGGGGGATAATGAGATGCAGGGCATGTAGGTACATAAAAGAAAAACAATTAAGACTTTGTCGTAGGAGGTTAAAAATAATAACGAGTTGCAAATTGTTCTTACCTGAGGGGGTGAAGACAATAACGTAGGCGTCTGATTCTTTTAATGATGAGGTTTAATGTCGATTTTGAATAATGCTTTTACATACAGCTATTTCGAGAAAAGTTGTCGGAAAAAATGTGCACGCGACAATCCCGAAAGGTAATATGGGATATGATCGATATACTGTTCCTGACGACTGTAGCTGTCGAACCTACTTTGTTCCTTTCCGTTAGCACTCGCAAACACATTTTCATGGCCTTTCGTGCCAATTCTTTTAAATTTCTCTGAAGAACAGTGAACTGAAAACCACCTACAATGCCTTTCAGGATTGTCGCGTACAGTTTTTCCGACAACCTTTCTCGAAACAGCTGTATACAAGGAAGGTTTGCAAGGTCAACATAAAAAGACCACCCAAGGCATGAAATGAAAGTTACCCGCCAAAAGGGCCGATATATGCAATCCACCGTACCTAAAAAAGATGGCGACTGGTACATTTACCCACAGTTCTTAGCGCATGAAAACCATAAAATTGCTCATAAAAACGCACAGAAAAGTTTTATAAACTTCAAACCTAAGATAGGCAATGTTGATATTACAGGGACGAATTTCGACCCCCCCCCCCCCCCCCCCCCAAAAAAAAAAAAGAATATATATATATGACTTTATGTGTAATTGGCCGTGTTAGGTTCGAAAGGAATTGTGGTAAAATTGTACAGCCGCCATCTTTTTTCGTACGGCGCATTGATTTCATGTGCAGTTCAACTCAGTAAACTTAAATCGATGATCTCAAAAACATGTAAGATCTCAGGCGCGGATCCACACCAGTTTCCACCGTTTTACGAAAATCGGTCAGAGTTTTCACAGATAAATAATTTTTCATGAAAAAAAAAACCTTTCCAAGGTAAAATCTGGCCAATATCCTGACTGAATGACTCAGGTGACTTTAGGGGGTAAAAAAAAAAAAAAAAAAAAATTCACCGGGGTGCATGCCTCGGACCCCCCCTAGGAGCTTACACCTTCGACGCTCGTTTTCGAAAACGGTCAGTATTTACCCTAGATCCGCGCCTGGATCTGTTAGCGCTTTTCAAATCTCTTGAGAATTCGCAGTGCTCAATTTCAGGTCTTAAGAAATACTTTCCACAAAAAGAAATTTTTATTGGCAGATATTTGTGGAAAATGAATAGTTATGAAGAATTATTAGTACACTAAGAGTTTCATCACCAGGAGATGAAATTAGAATTACCCTCGCAGCATACTGAAGGTGATTTAAGTATTTGCCCATTTCATTTCTGATATCTAAATCGGTAGCTTTTGATTTAAACCAAAGTTGTAATTACTCTAAAATATAAATGATGACGTGTTTTTTTTCAGTTAACCAAAAAATCAAGTCGAAAATTGTAATTCTTAGCTTCTTAGATAAATACTAGAACTTACTAGAATGAAAGAAATATAGTAGACACAATCGTAATTATATATATGGCTATACGAATAACGGTATAGTCTCCTTCGTCTTTTGCATCACATAATATAGTTCCAAGAGCTCTTTTGCCCTTTCAGAACCCGTAAATGAAAAGGCGCAATTTACAAAAATGCAAACGTTATAACATACAAAGCCTACTAGATCAAAATATAAACAAAGCCCTGATCCAAGGAAAATGTTCAAAGTGCACGTCAAGGTTGAACCGAGCCAATGAGGCCACTAAATGTGTTCATTTGAAATTCAATTCTGAATACTTATAACGAGTGGCTGAAACAGTGTATTTGTTCACCATAAAAAAGCAAGTTCAAAACGCGATGATCGCTTACAAGAAAAAACAGCTCAAACAACTCACTGAAAACTTCATGGAGGTTAACGGGAAAAAGCACACAAACAAGAATGGTGCTAGTTACTTATATCTGAGGTATGGGTTCCTTGGAGCTGCGCTGAGCTGCTCAAAAGTGCTCACTGTTTACTCCGTGTTGCTAAGAGCTGCTCTTTAATTACCATTCGCACGCCGTGGTAACTCGATGAAAGTTAGATAGGATTGAACAAACAAAAATCCCTCTTTTAATTTATAAGTTTCAGTCACTCTGGACCAATGTCAACTAGCGTTAGCCAAAAACAGGTTTTTTTTATACGACATAAACTAGTTCAACCGGTTTATCAGGACTTACATTACCTGAAACCTAATTTACACATAGGGCATAAGCTACGTACGTAAGGCGAGCAGATGGAAACAATTTACTTGTTCGAAAAAAAGGAAAACATTAAAGCTTTCAAGAGTAGGTTAGAAAAGGGGAATAATTAAGGCAGAATGGTCAGAAGGCATAACCTTGGTTTTAGAGCGTACCTCTTAATTCCCGACAGAAAATTGAGCCCTTGGAACAAAGTTGTTGAATGCAGGGCTATGTATTCGCACTTCATTAAATCTGTAGTATTTTTCGCATTACCTCGTTTTTAGTTTCTCTGTTTGACCTGTATCAATTGTGACTTGTGATGTATTCTTATTCGACAATAACAAATGCTTTCGATGGAAGCAGACCGTTGATGGCAAATGCCCCACCTTGGAAACTTTTGAACTGATTTGACTGGACCATTAATGAATTACAGTAAAAATATCCCAAAAAATATACAAAGTACTCAAGGTGAAACAAGGCGAATTAGGTTTTCCTACAGCCATTCCTTGCGTCAAGGGCGCAAAGATAATGGCCGTGTCGCCAAAAAAAAAGAAGGAAAAAGGCATTATATTGAGACCAAAAAATTAATCTTTAATTCATGGTAAACTGTAATTTTAATCTAAATTTGAATGGGTATTATATTTATCGGTAAGTCAGATTTTTAAGAAGATGCCAATCAAACGCGTTCCCCTTTTCTTTATTTATGCTTTGCAGCACTATTTAAAAAATAGAAATTACATTAAATTCTTTAAAGAAATTACGCTTGAATGAAATGCGGAAGACAGCCAATTAATTGAAGGTAAAAATAAATGTAAATGAAAGTTTTTCTGGTGCTAATTGTGTCGCAATAACGAGCATCTCCAACTCTTTTACATCCCTAAAAACAAAAATATGCCCATTGCACGCAAAGAAAACTTGATTTTTGTGATGACAAACTACGACATAGAGATAGCCAGGACTTTTTCGTGAAAGCAGTTCAGATACGTGTGAACAAATTTCATGCTGCATGCACATTTAGGAAGGAATAATGTGTCGACAGGTGTTTGAATGTTAACTTTTCTCATTATTTTCCATTCTAATTACCTTCCGGCCAATTAACGATGCCAATTTCTCTTAAAGCATCAGTCCAGCAATACTTAACTAAAAACACTCTCAACATTGTTGCTAACTCTCAATGTTTACTTTGTAGAAGATTATATAAGAGACATCGAGATGTATAGTATCAGATAATATCAATCTGATATCAGTTACTTGATGGACAGCCACGATGCATGAACACTAACTGAAGAACTTTATGAGGAAACCTTTCCCCAAGCAACTGACGGTAAAAGCCTGATGTCCTTTTTAATAATTTGAACTTCTCGTTTTAGTGTAAGGTAAATTTATATAAATAAATATTATAAGCCAAACAATCACTGCCACGAGAGAAGAAAGGCTGTCTGAAAATCTCTTAGCCGTGAATTTCGCCATCACTCAAATTCTACTTTTTTTAAAGTAATATCTAGATCGAGTCCGTCAGTACATAGTGCTACTCGCGCATTTCCTACATATCGCAAAAAAGGTAAGAAAAAAGACTCAATTTTGATTTTGCTCAAAATTAACTTGAATGTTACTAGTTATAACCTTAAGCAAACATCGTATGAAAACTGGACTTTCTAGATAACCACGAGTGATCGCCACTCGAGATACTGGAATTTTGGAAATGGGTCAGGTAAAAAGGGTTCGATAATAAAGGTTATGGGTTCATTAAACTGAAGCGGCATTCAACGCCCTCATTTTTAACCACTCAGAATGGAATTCCTACTCTCTTTTTTTTTCCTCCAGGTTAGAATCATGGTTGCGCAAAACTCCAACCAGTTTGCCTACGAAGCGTGCCTGATTGCTGATCTTTCAAGTGATGCTCAACAGCAGATACTTAACATTGGCAAGTACGCTTTCCACTGTTCAATCTATGGCCGCCAAACTTACTGAGTATTGATGGCCATGTTTTTTTTTTTTAATTTGCATTTTTTTTTAATTGTCTATTATTCACGAAAACTTCCTCCGCCAAAAATTTAACGGCACGTTGTCGAAATAGGGTGGTTGCGGATGCGTAAGATCATAAAGACACTGAACTTGCCCTTTTTAATAGTTACATAGCAAAAAATGGCTCAAACCCAATACTTTTATTGATTAACAGAGCTATTTATTTAACAGAAAGTACTTTTAAAAGTGTTGACATTAAATCGCTCATCAACTGGTGTGCGCGCACGGAAGTTATCTTAGTTTGACCGAGGTGGCTGTAAGTGGTAAGTTTACATGGCGTATTTATTTACAGTCGTGATATGTAATTTTCCGTCGAGTATCCCCGTCACTTTTATACGGGATTCCACCCACCGGGTGTAAAAGTTGATAGAATCACTGTCCCATTATTATTGCTGCGTCGGTGCTGTTCCTGCTTTTGTGAGGATATTTCGGTGGTTGCTCAGTTGTGTGGAAAATATTATGGCTTTCTGGCGCCGTTGTTGTTATTATTATTGACATATGATCCCGGCTGTACTTGCGGAAGGCATTTAAACAAATCTCTTACAGCTTTGCGTATCTTTTTAGAACGACCGAAGTTCAACAAAGGATTTAAAACTCCATTTAACTGAAAAAAAATCAGGTAATAAGGTCGAAAAGGCAGAAAATTCTTGAATCCTTTTATGAATAAAACTGCTGGGAAAAGAAACGAAGGGAAATAGGTCAATACAAAATTCAAAAGGATCCAAGCAACTGTGTTAGCTAATCTCTTTTCCCTTTTCAAAAGGGAGTCATTTGGATTTCCTACTTCAACAGTTTTTCGAAAATAAATGCTAAGGTAACAGAATATTATGACAATTGCATAAACAACAAAAAGAACTACACTCAGAATAGCTCCAATAGATCTATAAACACCTCCCAAACTTGGAGAAAAGTGAATTGCAAATACAGTTATCACACTGGTCAACCAGGGTACACATACTGCCTTAAAAGCACGCTGATTCTTCACGTGATTACGATACCACAACGGCCTTCGGACTGCCAAATAGCGATCTCTACTGATAACTGCTAGGTTACCGAGCGTTGCATGGCTACAAAACATACTAAGGGCGGACTGGAACGGGTGAGATTTTTGACACATGTGTTCGTGTGTGAATATTTCTATGTATCTGTACATAGAAAACAGAGAAAATATTACGTCAGTCACTGCCAAACTGCACATCATAAGCATCGCAGGATATCGAAGAGATTTTGTTCTTGCAACAGCTATAATAACAAGCGTATTAAAAACAAATGAAAAAAAAGCCAGACTAAAATTCAGAGGACGGAAAACGTAGTTGCCAATGTTAAGTATGTGGTGTTGAACATCACTTGGAAGATCAGCAATCAGGCACGCTTCGTAGGCAAACTGGCTGGAGTTTTGCGCAACCATGATTCTAACCTGGGGAAAAAAAGAAGAGCGTGGGAATTCCATTCTGAGTGGTTAAAAAGGAGTGCTTTGAATACCGCTTTTAATGAACCCATAACCTTTATTATCGAACCCATTTTACCTGATCCATTTCCAAAATCCCAGTATCTCGAGTGGCGATCACTCGTGGTTATCTAGAAAGTCTTCATACGAAGTTTGCTTAAGGTTATAACTAGTGACATTCAAGCCAATTTTGAGCAAAATAGTCTTTTTCCTTACATTTTTTGCGATATGTAAGAAATGCGCGAGTAGTTAGCACTATGTACTAACGGTTTAGAACTAGATATTACTTTAAAAAAATAGAATTTGAGTGAAGGCAAAATTCACGGCCATAATATTTTCTGACTGCCTTTCTTCTCTTGTCGCAGTGATTGTTTGGCTTATAATTTTAATTTATATAAATTTACCGTACAATAAAATGAAAATTGGAAATTATCAAAAAGAACATCAGGGTTTTACCTTGACTGGGGAAAGGCTTCCATACAAAGTTCTTCAGTTGGTGTTCATGCATCGTGGCTGTCCCTCAAGTACCTCAACTGATATCAGACTGATATTATCTGACACTAAGTATTCTCGATGTCTCTTATATATTCTTCTACTGAGCAAACATTGAGAGTTTACAACAATGTTGAGAGTGTTTTTAGTTAAGTATTGCAGGCCTAATGCATTAAGAGAAATTGGTTAATTGGAAGGAATTTTGAATGGTAAATAATGGGAAAAGTTAACATTCAAACACCTGTCGACACATTCTGCGTAATGTTTTTAAATTGTTCCTTCCTAAATGTGCAGCATGAAATTCGTTCACACGTATCCGGACTGATTTCATTAAAAAAATCCTGGCTCTCTCCATCCCATAGTTTATCATAGTTTTCTTTA
Source organism: Porites cylindrica (assembly GCA_964035525.1). Taxonomy (NCBI): domain Eukaryota; kingdom Metazoa; phylum Cnidaria; class Anthozoa; order Scleractinia; family Poritidae; genus Porites; species Porites cylindrica. The sequence continues at coordinate 30,479,140 of OZ037776.1, forward strand.
CGTGCAATGGGCATATTTTTGTTTTTAGGGCCGAAAAAATAGTTGGAGATGCTCGTTATTTTAGACACAAATATAACCAGAAAAACTGTTATTAATTTACTTTTTTTACCTTGAATTAATGCAAGGGTAATGTCTTTAAATTTTTAAAAACACAATGACACTTTTAAGTTTGTGGAACATGTTTCGATGTTTCAAACATCATCTTCTGCCATACAAGGTATAATACTAATGGAGTACAAGTATATCGGTGTATATAACTATCCAAACAATGATTGCTTATAAATACAAAATTCGTTGCACATGTCAAAGCTAGCCAATAATATGGAAAGAAAACTAAACGAACTATAACGGTAAGTGAAAAAATTAAAATGTAATGCTAAATGTAGTAGAATCAGCCAATAATATTAAAGAAAAGTAAACGAACTACAAAGGTAAACAGTAATTTAAAAATGTAATGCTAAACTTACATGCTCAATTTGCTTAAGTTCAGGTTTCAGATGTTCAATATGAAAGTTCTCCTTGACCATAAGTTGATAATAAGAACACGCAGTGTCAATAATTTTAAAGCAAGACACTCCACATTTATCTTTACAATTCTTAGAACTGTTGAGATGCTTGAAAATGTGGGAGTTCCTGTCCTCAAAAAGGTGCTCCTTAATACGAGTGTTAAAAAGTTTAATGGATTTGCTATTTTTTAAATAGTGCCGCAAAGCATAAATAACAAAAGAAGGGATCGCGTTTGATTGACGTCTTCTTAAAAATTCGACTTACCGATAAGTATGACACTGATTCAAATTTAGATTAAAATTACAATTTACCATGAATTAAAGATTTTTCGACTAACCATAGTGTCTTTTTCCTCCTTTACTTTTTTTTCTTTTTTCTTTTTTTGGTAACACGGCCATCATCTTTGCGCCTTTCACGCAGGGAATGTCTGTAAGAAAACCTAATTCACCTTGTTTCACCTTTAGTATTTTGTATATTTTCTGGGATATTTTTACTCTAATTCATTAATGGTCCAGTCAGATCAGTACAAGGTGTTTCCAAGGCGGGGGCATTTGTCATCAACGGTTTGCCTCGATCGAAAGCATTTGTTATTGTCGAATATGAATACATCACAAATCACTTTTGATACAGGTCAAACAGCGAAACTAAAAACGAGGTACGTTATAGTGCGAAAAATACTACAGATTTAATGAAGTGCGAATACATAGCCCTACATTCAACAACTTTGTTCCAAGGGCTCAATTTTCTGTCAGGAATTAAGAGGTACGCCCTAAAACCAAGGTTATGCCTTCTGACCATTTTGCCTTAATTATTCCCCTTTTCTAATCTACTCTTGAAAGCTTTAATGTTTTCCTTCTTTTTCGAACAAGCAAATTGTTTCCATCCGCTTGCCTTGCGCACGAAGCTTATGCCATACGTGTAAATTAGGTTTAAAATAATGTAAGATAATGTAATTTCCTGATAAACCGGTTGAAATACTCTATCTTGTATAAAAGAAGCCATTTTAGACTAACGCTAACAGAAATTGGTCCCAGCATTCCTTCCTGAGTGACTCACCCTTATAAATTAAAGAAGCTTTTGTTTGTTCATTCCTATCATCGATTTACGACGGCGTGATAATAACACATTTTTGTCAATTCTGTCAGAGAACATTTAGCCGTAAGTTCAACAGAGATCGACATGAGACAGTGGTTGTCCCAAACGATTTGACGGCGAAGAAGCAACGACAAGCTTTTCAAACGAGGAAGAGGACTTGGAACGAAAAACAGAAGAGTATGACGCGGACTGTGTGCGAGAAAATGTGTAAATTAAGATAACGAAGAGGACGATGATGATGATGACGATGCTGTTGACGAAGACGAAGGAACTAGTAACAAAGAAACTGAAAAAGACGAAGAAAATACAAATGGTGACACAGACAATGAAGACTTTGAACCTTGGAATAAACTTCGAGAAGAAGTCATCAATGATCTGAATCCATTTTGGGAGGAACAGGTGGAAGAAAATCTACGTCAGGGTTTGCCGAAGGATGATGCTCAGGCTCAAGCTTGAAGCCTTCTACTCGCTGTTGCCGCAAAAAAGAACCGACGCACTTTTACAATATCTAAGGTGGTACCATGACCTTAAAACTGACCAAGTGCACAAAAAGGTCATGAAAACATTACGTAGCATTATGGAAGATGATGAAACGGAATATACGCAGGCTGCGGAAGCTGTCGTACTAGAAAGTACCTGTTGAACAGTTTGTTTGACTTGGGACATATTCCTAAAGACACATCGACTGAGGACGACAACTTAACAAATGAAGCAAGGAAGAGAACGTTTTACGAACGTTTGTACACTTCATCAATTAAAAACATTATGAAAATAAAATCTGCAACGACTGACTCCGTGTATGTTACTGAGAGTCAGGAGAAAATTTCCGCGTTTTGTAAATGCACTGTAGTTTATAATATAAGACATTTACCAGCGGGTAAATGCAGTTAATGGAGCATGAAGCCCCAGGGGGGTAGGCCGAGAAAGCCTGCCACGTTTTAGGCTCGGTGATGTCTTGAAAGACTGATTCATTAAATGAAAGCACTCTATTCTTTAAGCAGAAAACAAAAGCTTTTCATGGCTAGAACCTCACTAATTTGTCGCATGCTTGTCATCGTATATTTTCTTAGCTTCGCAAAGATTGGTCCCTGTTTTCAAAGCCCTATTCAGATCTATTCATGGCTAGACCTTAGTCATGATAAGTTGTCTGACTATAAATCTTTGCCAATGCCACTCCTAGTCATTATTTGGTTAGCTTGCACGAAAGCAATCATTTAAAGTAGTTTTGTCACCCGCCCTCCCTCCCTTTGGAGGAGTTGTTGTTATATTATGTTTCAATAAATTTCGGTGGGTCACTCCTTGTGGTGCGGTTAAGTCTGCGTTGCGACTTCCCCCAAGCTTTTGGCATTGCTTGTGTCTTGCCATCTTTTGAGCTATTCCTTTGCCTTAATCTTATCCGATCCAGCCCGAGCGGCGCTGGAGAGATAAGAAAGACTCTGCCAAGACTCTTGCCCCACCCCACGGTAGTGGGGCGATAAGAAAGGCTCGTGTTATTTTGCGCGCATAACCCGAAGTCGCTATAACCTGCCACAGGGCTGTGTCCCCCCCTTATTACGCCATCATGTAGTTGCTCTTTACTTGGCCTGCATGCGTCATTTACTTGCGTGACGTTTGCATGCGTATCTTACAAGCGGAATAGTGACATTAATTGCACTTATTAATAAGGGTGATGATTCTAATTTTCATAACTGATGACTTTGACTTACTAAGTTTTATACCGGTAGCCTGAGAAACCCAAGGTGATTTTTCAGGGGAATCAGTTATTTGTCAAGAAAGATTTGTTGGAATAATTCTCATCTATCTGTACGATGCTGCGAGAAATTTTGAGCAACCAACGAGCAACATTGAGTGAGTCAATGAGTGATGAAACTGTGAGTGCATTAATATATAATTCTTTATAACTATTCATTTCCGACCAATATCTGCAAATAAAACTCTCTTTTTGTGGAAAGTATTTCGTAAGACCTCAGAGCACTAAGAATTCAAGGGATTTGAAAGGCGCCAACAGATCTTAAATGTTCTTGAGGCCATCGATTTAAGATTACTGAGTTGAACTGCATATGAAATCAGTAGCATATATCGGCCCTTTTGACGAGTACCTTTCACTTAATGCCTTAGTGGTATTTTATGTTGACCTTGCAAGCCTTCCTTGCATGTAAAAGCATTATTCAAAATCGACATTAAACTTCCTCATTAAAAGAATCATACGCCAACGTAATTGTCTTAACCCCCTCAAGTAAGAGCAACTGTCTTCCAACTTGTTATTATTTCTAACCTCCTACGACATTATCTTTAACTGTTTTTTAAGTACCTTCATGCCCTGCATCTCATTACCTTAAACATCAGTCTAACCCTGCATCTTATTATTCCCCAAACTGGTTTGTCCCACCCCAAAACAGGTTTATCCGAAAAACCAGTTCCAAAACAGGTTTGCCCAACCAGAGCTCAGCTCATTAATCAAAGTTGCCCAAGCAGAGGTAACGAAGCGAAACACAGGAATCGCGTAATCGCAAACAGACTTAGACAGCTGGTGTATTTGATGCTCCTGTAAAAATTCCTAAAAAAAAAATTCTAAGCCGCATGAAATTTCTTTGACATATTCAAAGTGATATGTCTACAGGAGAATTGCAGGATCAATTTAGCACAGAGTTCAATTGTTCGAAAATGACAATATCTTCGTGACACAGCACCTTTGGGGTAACATCGTGTGAATGGGAGTAAGAGAAGGGAGAGTTGCATTGAAAGTCTATGCACACATTGCTGCCCCTTCAAACGGTCCCTAAAGCCTTTACAATGAAAAGTCGTACCTGTTCCCCGCTCGTTTAGAACAGGGCCAATAGTTTACACTATGGCCCACAATAAAGGACAGAAATAATAAAATGAAATAACATGGCAACTACAGTTGAACCTCCACTAACGGCAATCTCTCCACAACGGCCACTTTTTGGCGGACAGTCCATACATTAACTCTTACCCAAATCTCTGGCCACTTTCTTCTGTCCCCAATATGTCAGGGGCACCCAACGAGAATATAGTTCAAAACCACTTAAACATAGCATTGTTGAACGTATTTTGGTATTTAAACGGTAGATATAGGCACATTTTTATCCCCTCAAAATTTTTCATCTGTTCGGATTTCCTAGCTGAAAGTCTAGTGATCCGAAAATTATAGGGATCAAAAATTTTCGAAAATTTCAACCAGAAAAGAGGCTCCCGAAAATTTTTGGAGACCTTTTTAGGGTAAGAGTCCGTTAAAAACTGGGCAATTATACCATATGTGTTCGAAAATCCTAGGAGAGGCAGGCAAGCAAGAAATTTTACAACAAATGTTCCGAAAAATCTATATCTCAAATCGTCTTCCGAACAGATATTTTCCGAAAATTGACGTTGGGTGCCCCTGCAATGTGGCTGTTGTGAAGAGGTCCAAACCAGATTGCTGTTTACAGGCATGGCCAAAGAGCTGAACTCGGGACTAACAAGGGGTTTGAATTGGCGGCTCCGTTTTGCTAGTCCAGCGCTTTGACTGCTCGGTCACGGCTGCCTTTACATGGCGCTACAGCATATTCAAGCAAACTTCAACCTACCTGAGATCAGCAGCTTTATTGTCCAGCCAGATTTTTCCCTTATATTATGCCCTGGCGCTACCAAATTTTTATTGACAACTTTCTTTATTCTTATAAAAGCGATTTACGTCAAATTTTGAGCAAAAACCCCAGCTTGAGAATGAAAAAGTCTCTTTTCCTTTTTTTTACCAGCTTTTTTGGACACAGGCCTGCCCAGAGGGAATGTGCACGAAAGGGACTCAGGTCCCACGCGAGGTGCCATCCCTGCCCAATCCACAACCCGTAAAGGTTGGCCACACCGCCGGGGTAGACGACCCCTACTCTTTTCGAATAGTGATGTGGCTTCTTTTAAGTCCCACGAGAACAAATCGGTGAAAGTGCTGTGAGACGGGACCTACGCTTTTTCGTCCTTATCCGAGAAGACTAGAAAGTCTAACCATTTGCAGATGTCATTACAAGGGCAGCACTTTCTTCTGAGTTATTTGAATACCCTGAGTGTTGGTCCGGCCGGGGTTTGAACCTGCGACCTCCCGCTCGGCAGACCGATGCTCTCCCAACTGAGCTAACCAGGCAGCGGTTGACGTGCGTTGCTCAAAACGTCTTTGCCTAAGCTCGCCAATATTACTGATTACGTTATCAATGCCTTACCATGGGCGTTGTACCATTGGATGCTGTGTAATTTCGCAGTGGTATCCTGAAAGTAACAGGTTCCACTAGATCGCTGACCGACAGAGGAGCTGCATTTTCCGGGTTAAAGAGTTTGACGTAAACCACGTGACTGATGGAGCTTCCGTCATCAGCCGTAGCAAGCAAATCATTCGGATACTAAAAAATTAACAGACAAAAATTATGAGTAATAGTTGGATAAAGACAAGTTCGTCGTGAATTTCCCTCAAGCGTTTTTAACGACAAGTTTACTGTTCCTTTTGGAAAAAACTGCCAATCGCATCATGGTCTTAAATGTGTTGACGTCACATTTGTAATGCAATACCGAAGAATCTCGTTTAACCTGGAAATGCATGAACGATACAAAAGACTACACTTTTTCGGGCTGAAAAAGTGATAAGGAAAAAATCTAGTCAACAATTTAAAATAAAGCTTTATTAGAAGCTAATCACCTGAGCAGACACAATGCATGCTCCGTTACATCCATCTTCGTTGCAATCCCAGGATTCGTAGCGGTCTTTCACCGACTGTCCCAGCAAGACTTGGGCGCTTTCTTGAATGGCATAGCTGCAATTTTCACACGCGGTATTGGTAAAGTTAACATCTACGTTGTCAAAGCTGTCCTTTTTGCTCCTAATAACCACAATGTGAGACTCGGCGATCAATGCTGGCTCCCCTGTGCTGAGGCTTTGACACAGGCCTCTACCCAAGTCATCAACAAGACCCACTAGTTGTTGTTTCACCGCAATGGAGGAATTGCTGAAGTTGCCAGGTTCAATCAGCGCGGAAAATACGCTTAGAGTTGTTTCAACCTGTTGAGGAAACGCTTGATATTAGATAAATTTTTGAAGCGTCTTTGAGTCGTTGAAACGAGTTCTAACTGAAATCAAGGTTTACGACAATACTACGTGTAGACGGTGTGACCGCGAAATGAATTACCGGCCAAGTTTAAAAAAAACATGACGCCATTCTTACCGACCAGTGAGGTGTCGTCCTTTAAATAGCCACACAGCATGACACAGAACCAAGGCAGAAATAGATTTCATATAATTTTCTTAGGAAGAGGGTCATTTATGGGGGATTCACAGTCTTTTATGGGGGATTCATGAAAACGAAAATTCCACCTTTGAAGCCGGTAACACGGCTACTTTGCGATTTGCAACATTAAACTATCAAACATTGTCTTCATTATATTTGTTGCGTCATTTTGAGAACAAGATGAAAAACAAAATACCCAAATTTTTTAGCTGCAGTGACAAGAAAAAGACACTTTTTAATGATAAAAAAGTGCCATCGAAAAATAAATCTATGGTGGTTATTGCTGGAACGAATAAAATCATTTCTGTTCAAATCGTTCGATAGTCAAGGACAGTTCTGACCTGACATAACTGACTTGACTTGGCCGGTTTGTTTGGTTTTTCCACATACCTCATCTACAGTTTTTGCGACAACGTCCACTTCTTCATCTTCACTGTCATCACTGTTAGTAGATCTTCGTTTTCTCCGAGATGATTCGCCGTTTTCCTGGGACCTCTTTGGGGAGACTAATTTCCTTAAGTTTTTCGCCGTCTCTTCCTTATCCTCAACAGCTTCACTGACCCTCTTTCTCCCTTCCTCTATATCTCCAGACACGCCCATGAGGCCAAGCTCAAGTGATTTCAATAATTCTCCTACTTCCTCGCTACCAATGTCTTCAGACTCTTGGACTTCTTTGACTTCATCATCAACCTAATGATGAAGAGGAAGATTCTTAATACATTTGTACCTTAAATCGAGCATATTGTTGACTACTTCTGTTAAAGCAGTCCTGGAACGAAAATCCGAGTGTAAGTTTAACAACGTGATATTTCATGTTCTCCTGTAAATAAGATGTTTTGAGGTTTTTAGTGATAAGCTACTCCCTTCTTCAAATTAAAAGAAAAAACAATGCCAAAGACTTAAACTTTTCTGTTCGTTTCTAGATAAAGAAGGTTAATTGGTATCATTATTATTACTATCATTATAACTATTTTGATAATCATTAACGAATATCTAGGAGTGGCAAGCTGTTTGGGATAACGTCCGAACAACAGGCAAAGAGGGCCACGCAGACAAAACATTCTCTCTGATATACCAAAGAGAATCGAAGAAAGAACCTGGATACAAAACGTAAAGTATCATAATGGGCTGCTTCCAGGATATTTTGAGACCGGTTCCTGGGCCAGAACAACAAACACTGTCAGCCGCGAGATGAGAGCTTCCGTAGGTTCGAGGAAGATTTCTCAATTTACTTTGAGATAATTTTTTCCGCATGGAGTAAGTTTTAAGACGTTCAGTTAAATACAACTATGAATTTGAGAAGAGCATTTATGACAAATCTCACCCCTTTTGCTAACTCAATCAGCATATCATTCGTTGCTTCTTCGCTGTCCGATCCGAACACCATCCGTTCAACGTCGGCTGGAAATTAAACAAAAACATCAGTCACGCCAAGAGAATTCTACATCGGGGGTTACTCAAAATAAAACACAACTTGTAGGAAAATCGTACAACAATAGCAGCCGACAGAAATTTCATACTCAGAGATTTACTTCAATGAGAAAATGTAACATACATCGACGGGCGACGTAGGGAGAAACTCAAAGTATAATAAGGAACTTAAGGTATGGTGGCCTCGCGAAACAACACGTCGCACCTTGAGGGGAACTTCGATATAACGAACTACTATATAACAAAGGCATCGATGTAACAAACGATTTTCTAACCCCAGCAAATGTAAAATACCGTAAAATTCCGAAAATAAGCCCCTCCATGTATAAGCCCCTCCAAATATAAGCCCCCCAAACTCGTAACGCAAAAAACCCTCCGTTAAATCGCCCCTCCAAATATAAGCCCTCCCGGGGGCTTGTACTTGGAAATTGCCCTCAAATACTAAGTAAAACAAAGCAAAAACGGTAAATCTCCTTCCAACTATAGGGCTAGCCCAATCGATTTTGAAACGCAAATTTCCCTCCATAGATAAGTCCCTCCGAATATAAGCCCCTCCAAAAATAAGACCCTCAAAAAGGGCCTTTGAAAAATATAAGCCCCGGGGCTTATTTTCGGAATTTTACGGTATATGAAAAAGAATTGGGCGATCTTGCATCTCTCGGAAGACCTCACGGGATTGGTTGAGAAAACAGTAAACAAACAAAGTAAACAATGGAACCTAGCCCGACAACAAAAGAGCTGCGTGCGACCCATAGGGGTCCAATTAAATTAGAGGTTCTGATGAGCTGCAAGACTATTAACTGAGAACATCGATACAACGAAAGCTCGTTATAGCATAGAGGTTCCACTGTACTTGGTTTCATGAGAAAATAACCTTCTCTCTCTCTTCATCCACTCATATAACTGGCGAATGACAACGTACTATTGGAAGTACCAACCCTGCAAATGACTGTCGTTTCATCCAGTGGGTAGTAGCAGTAATGCTTCATCAAAGAGGGTAAGCTCACTTGGCGAGGGTGTGGGTAAGCAGTTGGACCCCAGAGTTCCGCCACACGTTCCTACCCCGAAACTTTTTATATACCATTTCTGAAAAAGGTACCCTTTTCCTTAGTCTGCTACACAGCCGTTTTTAGTGTCGTCACGCAACGCTCCTCCCCGACACTAAAAACGGCTGTGCAGCAGACTACCTTTTCTTATACCTACCACTGAAAAATGATACCCCTTTTAGATACCAACTCAAGGTTAACAAATTTTCCAACCCTCTCATATAATTTTATTTCAACTTGTGTAATCCCAACCTTAGTGATGTGCACCTGAAGCTTGAGAAGAAGCCATCATGGGAAGTAACCTCATCTGCTTAAGGGTATGAGATCCCGATTGGCTTAAAGAGCGCTATATGGTATGCGCCATGGAAGTTCCAATAAAACCGCGCCATCAAGAAATTGTCTTTTCCGATCATCACCCAAAAGAACCAAGATTCGTACAATTCCTACTCTTCTAATCTTAAATTTATTTTCTGAGTGCAATTTACAGGTAACTCTAGGATTGATAACTAAACCTACCTCGAACTTCAGTGATTTCATTTCGGTTCAGTTTTTCTCTGATTTTCTCAGTAGCGTTCTTCATGTCTTCCTCGCTGAAGTTCTGGGGAGGGACTACAACTGGACAAACAGTCCTCGCTGTTGCTCCACGCGTGTTTCGAGCTTGTACAATACAGTTTAACTTGTTACCTTTTTCCGCGTCACCTGAAATTCAAATAAAAACCGCACCCTAACATGTTCTGTTTTATTATTATTATCATCATTATTATTATATTCTCACGGAGGTGGTCTGCCAGACACCAAACTTTAAGTTACTAAAGTTAGATTTTTAATGGCAGTTCTAGATGTCCATAATTAGTCTTTAACTGATTTTAAAGGTTTTTGTTTGTCGTTGTCATGGTTGCATCGATTTTAATTAAACCTGCATTTTGACAAACTTCAATCTTAGGTCAGTTAGTGGTAAAAACTTTAAAGAGATTGGAGGAGGTTAAAATCCCCTTTAAGGCGATTGAAAAATATCGGTATGGTCTCCGAAAAACGGTATCGAAACACCTTAATCAAAGCAAAAACCGATAATCACAAATAGGTGAAACGATGGTATTACAACACAACAGGAGGTCTCCATCCCTTTCCCCTCCGCTTTTCTCTGCACCCGGGCCGGACTACCAAAGTATTCTGGCAATTTACAATTGGTATAAGGGATACACCTTAGATAAGACTAAGCTAGGCACAAAGACATTGTTACTGGGTAACCATTTAACTAATCAAAAAAGGGGAAAACGTGGGGTCATGCAGCAGCTGCTCGGAGGAGAAGTCACCAATGGTGCGTTTCCTTGACTCCAAACAATACTAAAACAATTGGAAGAATGACAAGTCATTGTTTCCCGCGACCAATTAGGAGACACCTTCGAGCAGCTCCAACACTACTCAAAACGTGACCCTGGAATTAAAAGTTCAGTATGTTGTACGTTACGTTTTGGCCTTGGGCTTGTTTTTTGCTGGCATGGCATACTGAGTGTTATTTTACCACTGCTAGCTGCTCAATTCGCCACTTTACAAACGAGGGGGAAACTGGGACCAGTTAACTCTCGCAAAGACGTCTGGGAATCTTATAAGGGAAGGGAAACAATTGACCTTGCGTCCCTTGTAACGATCCCAGAAACAACTGCGGGACACGTTTCGGCTCCAGTTCCCTTTTCTTTTCTAAATGCGAATGTAGCCTTTTTTTTCACCGCCCTATGTCTTCCTTGTTTCTTGCGCATCTTTAGCCGTCACGCAACGGGATTTCTCCGCACGACGCGACAAACAAACCTGTATCGGACCGGATCAGATCAACCATGTAACTCCCTAAATGGATGGGGTTAGTTAGAGGGTTGAACGTCCCCCGTTTGCACTTCTGGGATTAATTTAGGTTTCTGAGAAACTGCCCACCTACCCCTCCCCTAAGCCAACATTTTTCCCTAAGAAAAAGGTAAGTGCTAATGTTAGCTTAGGAGAGGGGTAGGTGGGCAGTTTGCCGGAAACCTACCTTGATCTGTCTAATGAAGTGAGCCGTTCATACCTGGGGGTAAAGCAACGTTTTCGCAGATGTTGCTAGTAGACCAGGAAGTACTGTATTTTGGTTTATTGTTCTTGTCCATATATCCACAGCGATACTCTAACGCTTCACCCTCGGGATCTTCAAAGTCAAGTCCTTCAATAGAAATACCTTCATCTTCTGATCCTTCAAGTTTCTGACCTGGAAAATATTGAGGTTTTCTTAACGGGCCCTTTTATCAGGTAAAATAGCATGAAAGGTGTACTATAATCTAACTTGAGTTGAATCATGACTCCCTAATATAATCTTAATATGGTGACTTACGTTATAAGTCTCAAATGCTGAGTGAAGTGTTCGTTCGAACCTAGTTAGTATAACTTTCGTTAATTTAATTTAGTTTCACTTCGTAAATAAGTATAATTTCCGTAATATTTTAGTATAATTTATAACTTTTAATAACTTCTTTCAATTAGTTAACACGCCTAAAACCAGACGCATGTAATTAACCAGATCATCGCACATAGCAGACATAACTCAATTTTTGAGTAAAGAAGTTGTACTTGGCAAGGGTCTGCTCTTTATCTTTTAACCTTTTAAGCCCCATTAGCATGAGTTACCAGTATCAAATTCCTCTTTGGAGTACGTAAATCCTCTATTAACCCCCAGCCATCCCCCCCGTGACTCATTTAATTCAAGCCCACTGGGAGGGGGGGCTTATTTAATTTAGCAAAGACGATTGTATAAGTTATCCATAAAGAACTTGACTACAAAGTGGAAAAGCTCAAGTACAAGAAGGTTGGAGGTCATGCAGCCGAGGATCAGAATCAAATCCGAACTTCCACATGGTAAATAAACCACCAAGGATCAGCCCACACGAAGTTTTACAGTCGTGATTTATTAATACAGTCAATAATTTATTAGTGAAGAATAATTAGGAGAGGGGAGAGGGGCATAATAGAGAGGAGAGCTCATTAACTTTCTTCCCCTGAAAAGGCGGGTGGGGGAGACTTATTAGAGGGAGGGGGGTTATTTGAGAGGGGGGCTTAATAAAGGATTTACGGTATCTATGCTTGCTTAAACAGAGTGACTACGAGAATAACCCAATTAAATAGATACTTTATCAGCTTCTTTCCACTATTTCTATAGGAATATATAGAGAAAACAAACTAAAATGTTAATTTTCACCAAAGGGTTACTCAGTGACTTACATCTTCCTTCTATCGGTGGTTCAGCATCTTTCACTTCATCCTCTGCAGAAGCCTCAACTTCTTCTCGCCACACCTTCAGTTTGCATTTCAGCTTTAATCCATTTCTCCACTTTCTCACGACCAGGGCTACTTTTTGTTTGATCAATGACTTATCTGGACGCTTCTTTACAACCGAAGAAACGGGTGAGTCGGTTACACTCTTGAGATCAATGTCAAACAAGTTTCCTAAAAAACAACGTAGATTTTTTTTTTACAAAAAGAGGCAAGAATACATCAATAAAATGTTTTCTTTTCCTTTTTTATTGCTGATGGCGTCTAACGTATTAAGACAAAAACCTTGACAAAAAGATATGAAAAAAACTGTGAGGTATAAACCAAAATATAGCCTCGAAGGAAGTGACGCGTACGGCTTTGAGCGCGCGCTTATTTCGTCAGCATTCACTTATGGGGCAAATAGTAAATGAACGTTCATTAAAAAGTAATGATGCCGAAGTTTCGGGCTGGGCCCTTCATTGGTGGATTCGGAGTTACTTTGCAATCGGATTACCATAAATAGTAAATGTTTGTTTAAATAGTAAACTGGTAATTGACTAACCAGAGAGCGCGCTTTACTTTCGTTATGTTTTTAAATAACCTAGAAATGTCTATAGTAAATAATGGTCATACGAGCAATAAAAGTATCTCAAATTACCGTCTTCGTCCATTTGCTTGCCCGACCACTCCAAGTTTAGATCTGGTAACGAGCTCTTCACAACAGCTATAAACTTCACTTTAGCAGCGTTGGAAAACGCTTGAACAATTTTGACTTTGGGTACTTCCCGCCCTTTGACATCAAAGTATACCGATGCGCTAGCGCTCATATCACGCTTGACGTATCTCAGCGTAATTGCGCAACTGTTGAACAACAAAACCATGGACAGACGTGTTAGAATGTTTTTTCTTTTATAGAGAGTATGTCAGCAAACAGATCTCACCATATGCTGCCTGTTTTAGGAATGGCTTTTTGTACTTTTTGCTTAGTCATCAGTACTAGCGTACGTACTATTTTTACTGACTATAAAATGACCCAACAACTGGGATGACCAGCGTACTAACGTACTAGCGAATAAAGCGCTGATAACTAGTGTTCTTACGTACTATCGTACTATTTTTACCGGCAAATTTCAAACCTTTTTCAAGACTCCAAGATTCTGTACGAACCCTATCATTAGGTTCGACACGTAAAATAGGACGTTCGAACCAAGCCTAACTGGTTCGACTTTCTCGGTTCTTTTAACGTATAAAATAATGTTTTAACCAAATAGGTCCCGGAAAAAAAGAACAGAAAAAGAAAGAAAAAAGCAAAAGAAATCCTTACGTCTTGTCTGCCGGCAGGGTGTTTGGAGGAATGCGAACCACTGCTCTTTGAGGTAACATCAGTTGCTGAAGCTTGTCCCTAGAGAAACACCATTGCCAGCCGTCATCATATTTGCATTTACAAGTCCAGACGTAGATGGGATCTTCTGGGAGGTTATTAGGGTCTTTGGAATTACTCCCATCACAAACAGCTTCTTCGCTGGCACTTATCGTTCGTTCTTCGCCACCTGAAAGAAAGAGTGTAAGTTAAAAAATGACAATTATTTGTTTGGAAATAGTCAGGTCTCTTAGGGTCAGGATCGTTACAGAGTTGACAAAAGCACCAAACTTTGCACAGCGATAGCTTATTGCAGTACCATGAATATTAGAGGGGGTGCCCACTGCAAATATGCCACTGAAGCGTGCTAAACAGGATTTGATTATTGCAAATTTCACCTGCTGGGGCCCCTGTGGTGTTTTGATTGAAAATTGTTATTCAATACCTTAAATCACTCTGAATTCTATTCTCAGGTTGTAAACAACAATTTCACTCAAACATCTGGCATTCCCATCTATTTTTGCTTATTGATAGTATATAATTAAGTTGATTATTACTGTGCCCAAAAAAGCAAGTCCACAGTCCGCCCACATTTTCATAAGTCATTTCTAAGATGGCCTCGTCTTTGCTTCATAACTTGCAAGTACTCAGCTTCTCGGGTCTCTTCTTCTTTTCTAATGTATTTCAATTAGAGAAGGCCTTATTGTGTGGCTTAAGCCTTATTTATCAAGTATTACTTGTCATTACATGTCACTTTAAGCTGAAGAAAGCGTATGGCATAGCGATTCACACACAACATTTCAGAAAAAAGAAATTGTCAAAGAGTCTGTTGTATCACATATTATCAGGGATTTATGACAGCTATTCATGAAGAGCAAATAACGAGATGACAGAACCCAAAATAGTTCTTTCCTTGGGAGGTAATTAATTTTTCAGCTTAACATAGGCCTGGATGCCTTTCAGTGCCTCTTTATCCAGTTAACTGCTGGACGCAAGTGCATGTTTTGACAGAGAAGCAAGCACCGTGGCACAAGTCATATGATTTACAATTTCCGCAGTTTGTCTAAGCTTTACAAAGCAAAAACAAACAAAAAAGAATCTGGTCTCATAAACGAAAAAAAGAAACAAGTTAGCCCAAGCTTCAAAAAACAGCACAGTTTATCATGAAGCCTCAACATTTGGCACTGAAGCACTCATGTCCAAAAATAATAACAGCTTATCAAGTCGTAAAAGTGAGACTCAGGTGGTACAAGATTGACTCAAATGATAAATGGTGAATGGTTTAACTGCTGAAACATGAGAAAGGGGGCCGGGCTAACTTTTAGGGCCTGTTTACATGGAGGAGGGGGCCCCAGGTAGGAATGGTAACCCACTTAGGTGGGGTAACCTGCTTGTCCATATAATCTCTCATTTTAATTTGATCACTACATGATAGGTGGGGTCACCCTTCAAGGTGGGTAGCCCGGTGTGCCACACCAGGTAACCCTCTCAGCTGAGGTCAAATTTTGCCATGTCAACGTTTCAAGGTGAGGAAACCCAGGCTAGTCGGGGTCGGATTCGTGATACATCAAATTCGCGCAAAATTCACTTTGGCGCTGGGTGACTTCACATAATTATTAAAGGTAACAATAGAAAGCCACAACACTGAAGGTTGCAGCAAGAGCAGCAATTGAGCGTAGACGTGGTTTGCCAGCATTTTTCTTGTTTACATGCTTAGCGACCATTCAATAATCTTGAGAAACTGCACCCCAGGATGGCGGGGTTGTAAGATTGCATGTAAAGGAGGGTTATTTTTTTACCCCACCTAAGCAGGTTACCTCACTTACCTGGGGTCTCCCACCTTTATGTTAAAGGCCCTAAGTCTCAGGAACCGTGAAACTGGTAATAAACGGCATACCTAACCCGGAACGAGCTGTGATACTACCGGCCATCTTCAAGAATGTCAGCATAGCAGCCAAAGAAGCCATTATATCGGTGTAAAACGAATATTAGATTGCGGTTGTTTCATGCGTCTCGTTTTGTGACTTTTTCTGTGTTCGTTTTTGTCACCATCTCTAAATATCAATCATGTTCAGAACACCCCTATGATATTCAGCAATAAAAACAAGGTGTGACCAGGAGCCGATGTCTAGGCTCCTGGTGTGGCAACATAGGCATAAGTGAATGCAAAGTTTTGCAGTATGTAATCTGTCAAAAATCTGTTTGAGTGGTCAAAGTTGGGGCTGATGGGCTTCTTTATCATGACCACTCCATTATTATAAGGGACCAGGCCACAATTATTGTTGACCCTTGCTTTTTTGGTATTTTATGTAATTTTCCACAGCATTATTTTGTGAAAAGTTGGTAACTGAATTGCTCTTGAGGAATTCATGATCGTAAGATTTCGTAACCACGGGGTATTCGCCTAATTGCATCAAACAAATTACATTCATTTTCATCAATGACGCATCATTGGTTGGCTAAAAGAGGCCTTGTTCCTGTAAATTTCAGCTCTTCTGAAGTTAGTTTGTTTGTAAATTGTAACGCACGCGACGACCTTCCCTTTTTTTGAAAGATCGTATAGACCTACCATTAACACCCTGGTCCAAGGGCTCTGAAGTGAATGAGCCGCTTACAGGTGTCTAGGCATACAGGGACCTCATACACTTCTTTCTAAGGTCTCGGTAAATGAAAATTTTAGTACATTGCTTGATTTTTTTTTTGGATTTTTGGCATGAGGGGGTCCTAAATTTTATTTTGGAAGAAAAAGAAAACCAGAAAGTGCTTTTTAACCCTTCTAAAATGAGCCTTTTATGAGCTAACCAGCCAAGCGTGGACCTCGCGCTAAATCTTTAGAGCTCATTTTCTCTCACTCTATTTTAGACGCAAAAATCAAAATTCTCCGACCTCCAGTCGGGACAGGTTTTAAGCTATCGCTTTGAGGAATTTTCCGATTTCCTTTGTAACTCATTTTATGTCAGTTTCTTTGCGTAAATCGCGCTCGAGATTCGACTTTTTAGTTTGAAATGCAATAATTCCGCTAATATGAGACATATGCAAATTTCCTCACACCATTTTTTAAGTCTTTTATCTGTCAATCAGATGCAATAAAAAGGAAGCGAATATTTAACAACGCGAAAGAGCTGGAGCTTCAGCCGTAAACTCGATACCTCTGAGTTCGAGAGCAAAAAACTTAAGCGCCTTTTGAAATTCGATGAAATAAAATCTTTTATAAGGTAATTTAGTCTTTTAGCTTTAATTTGATATATAACTTGCCTTTGTAGCGAAAATACTCGCGCGACTCGAATTTTTTTCTGTGGGCACCTCGTTTTCCTTTACCGAGACCTTAAATGCAAATGTGCAAAAAATAAAGAGTGTTAAAAATTCCTGGAGAGGCATGTTTTACAACCTCGTCCCCAGGACTTAATAAAAAGGTAGAAAAAGGTAAAGCGACCATATCTTACGTCAATAACTCGTGACAGTAATAATAAGTGATAAACTTGAGGTCAACGGTGCGCTCCTTTTACCCCCTCTCTCCATTAATTCTCCGTTTTAAGGGTATTTAACGCTAGTCAAAGCTACACAGAAAAAAGAGAACTTGAAATAAGGAGGTGTTGACACCGGGCTCGAACTCGGGACCTCTCGCCCCGAAGGCTGCGCACTAACCAACTGTGCCACCCTTGCTCCTCGTTTTCCCCCTGAGGACGAGGTTGACATGTTTTAATCATTATCTCAAGGACAGGGTTACCAACGAAGCAAATTATAATCTAATCTTAGCTGCACAATTACAAAATGGGCGCATTGTCAGTTACGGTTCATGAGGTCGTTCATGTGGCATGTCAAACTTTAACGATTCTATCGTTTAGGATGTGATACATTTGCGTTTTATATTATTGTATGACATCTTTGAAAGCTGGCTTTGTGATCTGTTTAAATTGATATGTAATGATATTATCACTGGCCAGTCTTAGCAGTGACACTGATAGCCGCACAGTCCGCACAATGAACATGGCCACACTTACCGTGTGGAGACTGGGCACTAGTCAGTATTATGTACATGTAAAACTATTTTGAATAGTTTAACAACAACTAAACATTACTAAATTAAAAACTTAGAAATTTGCAAGAAATGTTTTTTTAGCCAAATCAAACAAGAAGAGTACTCACCACAGGGCACCCAATCTGCTATTATAGGTGAAAGTTAACCCCCCCTTTTATCTGTAATTTGGACCATTTGTAACGGGCACCCCCTCCAGTATTAATCGGTAGGTGCTAAGGAAGCTATGTGCCAAATTTGACACTTTTGTCACGTCTGTAACGATCCGGCCTATATTTTGCACTAAGAGACCTGACTAAAAGCAACTGATTTTCACGCAAGCAAGTCCTGCATAATCTGGCACAAAACTATAGAGGGAATTCAGCTGAGATCAGAGGTGACAGATGTCACATTTGTATTTCTTTGTACTTCGCCAAATCACTTGTACGGCATTCGGCAGCAAACTTTGGAAGAACAGTGTCCTCACAGATAAATCATGGATTTATGTCTAAATGGGATGCACTCAAACAATTCTCTCATGGATTATGAACTAGATTGTGTTTTTTCTGGGGTTTTGATTGGTATTTCCATGGGAAAAAAGAGTCTCCTTTTAACCCATTACCATAGTAACATACCCTTTATCTTGGCAACAAGTTTCTTGGTTTTTACCACGACCGTCAGTGACGCACGAGCAAACAACAAATCGTCATCCCTCACGTACGCAGTGAGCGTACATCTTAAAACCTGCAAAAAAGTGACATAGTCATCAGTTTTCTCTACTTTTTGTCCTTTCGCCTTTCTTCTACCTCGAATTCATACTCATTGCCCGGGAGGGGGGGGGCACTTCCTAAAAGAGGCTAATGGGGATGTGCCGCCGGATGGGGTCACATTTTCACGGCTGAATTGACTATAAGGGGTCGTATTTTCAACAGAGTTACTAGAATAGGGTCGGACATTTCCTGATTTTTGGGGTTTTGGGGGGTTCTTCATATTTACGGTTAGCAAACGCACAAAGAATATTTGTACTGTAGGTGAAAAGTAAGATGTTCTTCATTCAATTTAAAAAATGGGTCAGTTCATTTTAGGACGATAACCCATTTAAAGGATTGATAAGGTAGATACATAAATAGAAAGTGACTAAGTTGGATCACGAAGATTACATATTTGCCCAAAAGTGACTAAGATGGGGTCTTTAATTGGCCACAGAATACAGCATAATGGGGTAGGGGCTCTAAAGAAAATCGCGCCTTTCGCAGCAAAAAAATACCTAAGTGAAAAAGGTTTCGGTTTTTTATTGCTTACTATATAGAAAGATGCGCTCACTCGTGAAATATTTTCAACGTTGAAAGAAAAATTATTTTGTCGACTGGCGGTCATGCAATTTATCTCTCCGCCCAACAATTATAAAACCGGGTTACCTGTCCAGCGCTCAGTTGGCCAGCTCCAATCCTTAAAACTAGGCTCTCGTCGTTAAACCGAAGACTTTGATCATTGCAAGACCACAGGTACACCATTAAGCGTTTGTTTCGACTCACACAAGATGGAGGCTGTACTTTTGCTATTTCCAAAATAAGAAAAAGAGACTTCATTGCAAGTACCTGGAGCTTCTCCTTTTCAGTCAATATCACACCATGAATTACGTCAATCGTGTTGTCGCCTCTTAGCTTAGCATATACAGTTTCTTAAACGAGTTTCATAAACGAGTAAGAGTGAACCGCTTCATAAACTTCTTCATTTTTTCGAATGAAAAAAAATTCTATTTTAACGAATAATTGTTTAAATTAAACCCATGTGTACAACGTTTACACAATTCTACACCCTCAACTGTGAGAGTCAAAGAACGGTGAACAGTGATTTAATTTTGACGGTTAACTAACCAATCAAAATAAAGTTAGGACACACAAGCAATGCGTTTTACTTTCTCACGCCTGATTGGCTTTCTCCTTTCGACACAGTAACATTCCAGAAATACTTCTTGAGTTCATGGTCAGTTCTCTTTCCGTGTTTTACAAAAGACAACTTCTCCTTTCTAAGAGACAACGCCATAATCAGGAACCAAGGAGCTTTTCATGGATAGTTTACAACACTAGCAAATGGATAATACCGTATTTACAATTTATAATTATGAATAGCGAGTAAAAAAAACAAAGCTTACCTCTAAGCGTCACTCTCACAGATGGGCTTAATGAAATTCTAGTCCATGGGAACGAAACCTTTGGGATCGCTTTAACAATACGTCGAACAGAAACGGTGCTGCAAACTGTCTGGCCACTAAATTCCGCCAACGCACAACAAGTTATGTTGTAAATAATTCCAGTCTCGATGAATCTAGCACCAAACGTCACCACTCTCCTTCCCTCAGAGGACAAGCGCGCGAGTTTTTCATTTACCCGCTGCAGGTCAGCGGTTTGGCTAGAATTGGGGGAAGAGGAATCGTCGAAGGACGCAGACCAGTTAAACTTGGCTCGTTGGTTTGCCGTTGCAGTTACCCTCAACCTATCGCACGAACCTAACACAAATTGCACCGAATAATTAGGTTAGGTTTCTTTGGAATGGATCTGCTGCACCAGGATTTATGATCCGGGTTTTGCCAAAGGAGAATAACCTAAGTGTCATGATAGACAGGTTCCAGCACTTTTCACATTTTTGAGCCATACATCGTAGCACGCTAGAAACGCAGCTTTTAACTGTGTCGTTTATTACCAAAATACCCATTAAGGGGTTATACGCTTCTGATATAACTTAACTGTAAAATATAAAGTAACTTAACTGTAAAATAAGTAAAATGGTGACATTTCATGTATAAACTATCATGATTTGCACACAAAGCATTTTTTACACAACAAGAAGACAAATCAATTAAATAAATGGATTGACTACCAGTCCCATTACCAATAGACCCTTTGCAGCTAGTCGTACATTCACGTGGTACAAAATCACCATGCTAGACAAGACAAACAAAGGTAATTATCAATTTAAATGACGTAAGACTTTTGTTAGTCTTGTCCCAGTGCGTCCCTTGCTCTACAGTATGGCGGTTTTATACCACGTGATAGGGAGCGGCAACAACGACGGCGACAGCTATAAGCTAAGAACGTCACTTAAAAAGTAATTTTGCGCTTTCTTCAAACTTTATCGGGTCTATTCCATCTCGTTTAATTCGACAAATGTTGGAATTTTGGGGGGGGTTGGATTCTAAAGGATTGTATAGAAAGTTCAGGGCCCAGTTGTTCGAACGCAGGTTAGCGCTTACCCGGGGTTAAATTTAACCAGGGTTTCGTTTTCTTTTTATAAAAAGCACTCTCTCGTATAGTTTTCTCAGTTCTTTTTAGCGTAAGCTATCATAAAATTGTAGGTAAAGAGAATTAAAGTGAATTTGCTTTTTAAGCCCTCATATCTGAGTGCAAATTTCGCTCTAACCCTGGGTTACCTTAACCCAACTTCGAACAACCCGGCCCAGGAAAAGAAAAAGAATATCGTTGTTTTGAGTTCACGTTTTCCACAAAACGTGAAATTAGGCATATTCACGATGTAGTCGTGCAAAGACGGCAAAGAAATATACAAAAAAGCGTTATGCGCGTGCGAAGTTGTTGTTTTGCCAATCTAAACATATTCCTTTGTTGCCGTTTTCGTTGCCGTCGCCGTCGTCGTTGCTTAAGCTTCCTACTGACCAGCTGCAAAAGGACCTATTTACGATCCTAAATCAGTTAAAAATAGAGTACTCGTACCAGCGTGATCACCCGTGCGCCAAAAGCCTGGTTAAACCAGGGTTAACCAGTTACCAGGTTTTCACAAATGCGCAAAACCGGGAAAACCAGGCTTTAACCAGGGCCCAGTTGTTCAAAGGCCGATTAGGGATTAACCTGGGGTTAAATTTAACCCGGGTTTCTTTTTCTTGTGTTCAAAAGCATTTTCTCAGATAATATTCTCCGTTATTTTTAGAGCTTCCAATCATCAACTTGTAGACAAAAAGAATTAAAACTGAAAAGCTTTTTCAGCTTTCAAATCTGAATTCAAATCTCAAACTAACGGTTATCTTAAACCAGCTTTGAACAACTCGGCCCAGGCTCTTAAGGTACTGTCGTTTACAAACCTATTTCCCCAGGAGCTGACAGCTTTACTTCAAGTTCAGCAGCGTTTGGAGAATCTTCCACATTAACCTGCCTCTCCTCATCAGAGGAAGAGTGCTTCGTGAAGGCAGATCCTTGACGATTGATATATCTTAGTCGAATACGGAGGGTTTGACCAGGACGGAGGGAGGAGCCGGGTAGAAGCTGAACCAGGAGCCTTCCTTTTCGACAACGACATTTGGAATTTCCGCTCAATGAGAGCTTCCAAAATGCAGCTGCAGTGAAAAAACTAGAACTGTTCTTCCATGCGTTACCACCACAGTCCACCGGTCTGTTAAACATGCAGTAGAGATAGTTGCGCTTTTCGCTGAAGACGCATTTTGTAGGCTCGGGAACAAGGTCGTAAATGCTCAACTTCTTTGCTATTGACTTCGCTTGTTCTACAGCATTTGGGTCAAACATAACGCTAATCATGGCGTGTTGAGGGGACAAATCGGACGTCAGCGAGCAAACTATGGATATATCGCTTGCAAAAATAGCGTCCAGCTTTTCAGATTTTCCATTCGCCATAAATAAAATGCACATCAAATTCGAAGTGTTCACGAACCCAGTCCCAGTTAATGTAACCGTTGTTGCATTGCTGATCAAGGTTTCGTTAGGAGTAACGAACAGGATTCTAGGCTTGTTATAAACCAAAATCTTCCGCCTGAATGTAATCTCATTTAAAGCACCGTTCAGTGTACAGTTTAATGCATATTTTCCGGATGGCATCCCAGTTGACGTGAAAAAGAACACTTTCGACTTCTTATTTCCTTTAGCACGAGCCTTACCAAATATCAGAGGGTATTTTCTGCAAAAAAACAGCGGCAAAAAGATGAAATTTCATCAACTAGTCTTATTTTGGGATAATTTAGTAAAGTTTGTCATACCTCATGTAAAGGTCTTCCCAACTTTAATTCTACAACCCTGGTCAAAACATCTTAGGACACTTGAGGAAATTAAGCGCGAAAACGCACTTTGCTGATTTAACTTTTAACTTATTCTAATTCTTATATTTTTCTACCGGGGAGCCCTTAAACTTAAAAGTAGAACATCGCTTAGCTTTACGCGCTACTTTTCCTTAGGGTTGATTTCCACTGTCGCGTAATTTTTACGTGCGTACGTGCGTAAAATTTACGTTCGCAAATAAAATAGAAGCAATGCACGAAAGGTCGCTCGTAAGCGTAAAAGTTGAACCTCGCTCAACTTCTCGTTTAAGCTCAGCACTTTTTATCTTGCCTCTATTTTTTTACGTGATTTAAATTTACTTCCGTTATCGTGCGTAGCCAAAAACGCGTCACTGAGTGCAAATCAACCTTTAGGGTGGTTATCTACTGTCGTGTAACTCTTACATGTACGTGCGTACGCACCTTCAGTTTCACGTGTAAATAGAATAGAGGCAATTTTGAAAGGTCACGCGTAAACGTCAGAGTTGGCCTTTGTTCAACTTTCACGTTTACGCGCTAGCTCTCTCAAGGTTGATTTCCAGTCACGCGTTTTTGGCACGCACGCTAACGCAGGTAAATATTAATCATATAAATGAAATAGAGGCAAGATAAAAAGTGCTGAGCTTAAACGAGAAGTTGAGCGAGGTTCAACTTTTACGATTACGAGCGACCTTTTATACTTTGTCTCTATTTTATTTGTGAACTTAAATTTTACGCACGTACGCACGTAAAATTACGCGACACTGGAAGTCAACTCTTAGAGTGGATTTCCACTGTCGCGTAATTTTTACGTGCGTACGCGCGTAAAATTGAAACAGAGGCAATATAGGATGGTCGTGCGTAGACGTGAAGTTAAACTTCGCACAACTTTCACGTTTACGCGCGATACTTCTCTATTTTATTTACGTGCGTATTTCACGTTTATAATTACGGGAAGGTGGAAATCAACCCTTAAGGTCAATTTCCACTGACGCGTTTTTAGCTACGCACGTTAACGCACGTAAATTTTAATCACGTTAATAAAATAGAGGCAGGATATTAAGTGTTGAGATTAAACGTTAAGTTGAGCGAGGTTTTACTTTTACGCTTACGTGCGTACGTTTGTCGCCTTTGTTTAAATTTCTCTATTGTCTCCATTTTACTTACACTAGTAAAAACTATGCGACAATGGAACTCTGCTAAAGCTCAAAGTTTAAGTGCCCATGCGTCCATTCTACATGTGAATTAATTTTAACACAATAAAACCTTGAGGAGAAAAGAGAATTTTTAAAAATTGAGCCGATGTTGAATAAATGGTCAAGCGAATTTAAAGTTGGAATTTCTTTTTTAAACAGACTATAAAAAAGCACCTTTCATTTTCTCTTTGAAGATAACATTCGATTATTTTCTTCGGTGCTGCAATAGTCAGGCACATCGGTGTAGATTCGTTACCAGTAATCGCTTTCACATCAACATCGAGGATTTTCGGGCATTTGTTAAACTGCAGCCGGTCAAGTTTCGGATCCAAGCATTCACCACACGAGTCTGTTTCGTTTTTGCCTCTCACTACTCCAGCACAGTCAACACACTTGTTGTTCCCTCCGCAGACTCCACAGCTGTCCTTTCCCCAGTTAAGGAGTTTTCCAGTATTTCCACCGACACAAACACTACTATCGCACTCAGACTGTCGATCAGAAAACAACACGTAAACGTGACCAAAGTGAAGAAGAGTGTCTGTTCATGAATTAAGCCCACAGAGGCTTATTAATTTAAATCACCTTGGATGGGAAGGAGGGAGAGAGCTTAATAGAGAGGGGGCCTATTTGAGATGGGACCGGTAGAATTATTTTATTTAGCGATGCGGGGTACCACACTGCTTTTTCAAACAACCAGAGGATGGTATCAACTCTCCATAAAGAAAGAGAACGTAAAGTGGAAAAGCTTAAAGTTAAGGTCGTGCAGAAGAAGATAAATGTAATCTGAACTTCCAGCACAGTGGTTTATTCTGCATTTTCGCATATACCATAATGCACCTCGTTAACCCCCAAAATTTTGCATAACTATTGTTTCCAATTTTTCCTGGGTATAACAGTCGTTCCAAGAGAAATCGAAGACAATGGTTATGTAAAATTTTGGGGGGTAAACAAGGTGCGATATGCTCTATGTGAAAATGGTGAATTCATTTGAATGCAGTGTATCATTTATAATTAAATTGTGAAGAATAAGGGTTATGGAAGGGGGAGTAATAACTTTATTTTCCTTAAACGGGGGGCTCATTGTAAAGTGTCCTGTCATTTATGCGGCATATGTTGCTTCAAACTCACCGGAACAGCATTGCAGTCTCCATTGCAGTGCCTAACACTGGGCGTACTATCATTGATTCGACAAATTCCGCATTCATCTCTGAACGACGGAATTAAACAGCTATTAGAACAGAAGATGGGTCCTGCTCCTCGCAATGTACAATTGCCGCACTCATCTGGAACAAGATGAATAAGGCAAGATCAGTCAAGTGTTGTAATATAGTAAAAAAAACCCGCGTATTGAAACCTAGTGAATTAAGAACCTCCTGGCAGAAATTTTCCATTTTTATACCCAAAAATACAAGAAACTGTTTAGCCAAGCAAGACCAAGCAGGTGTTTTCTCTGTGGGTTACAGTTGAATTATGATAAACATATTAACCAAGGAGTTTGACTTTGAGAATGTAATTTAAATTACAAAATAATAATTTAGTTATTAACCGAACTGCATATACATTTACCCGTAGTCAGCGCGACCAATCAGCACGCGAGGATTCGCTCAGTTATTGTAAAATTTAGATTTAAAATGACATAGCGGTGCAATAGTTAGGTACTTGCCGACCTTTACTACGGCGGTCATGAATGCAGAGTCCTCACGGACAGAGTTCGTCACCGTAGCCCGCCAAATTTCAACTTTAAGTTAGCGGTACCCTAACAGACTACGGGGTTTCTCGCTCATTTGCTTTTGCTGTTAGTAAAACGCAGGGAAGGCGTAATTACTTGAAAACCAGAAGTGTCAAATACTTTCTTGATAAAGTGAGAAACAATCAACAATTGGTTTTAAAACCAGTGATGGCATAAAATAGAAGAAAAGTTGACTTTTTTAATCAAGTACCAGCGACTATGCCACAAGACAGGTCTCCACGTTATAGGATTTGGCGCTACGGCGAGAGGTCATTTCCAAGCATGCGCAGTAAGTCATTTTTGAGCTCTTTTACTTTCGGCCGCCGTAGTAGAGGTCGCCCTACCGATTTCCTTAAAAACCCTATTATCTCAGTTCCGCTTCATTTTGTTACAACCATAAAATGTGTTTTTATTATTGACTCCCAACTGGGTTCTTGTAGGCCATCTCTGAGCGGTTTTCGCAATAATGTTGTGATGCGCGCAAGCGGAATGAAACTCCGTTTATGACAAAAGTGGAACTACTTCTGGAAGACATTACTTAAAATATCCTTTGAGAGCTCCGCTTTTGGCCTTGGCTAAGTCTGTATATTACAATATGATAATGATAAATAGAATGCAAAACCTCACCCCATCTTTTATTGGAATAAGCTTGGCCATCACACCCCACACACTTATTCCTCTTATCTCTCCTGCACACCCCGCATTTGTCTCTTTCCAGGTTCGATCCAGCTACTTTATCACAGCCCATCTTTAACACGATGCATTTGGCCGACTGAAGAGAGTAAGCGGTGTCAGAGTTCATTAAGCTGTCATTTAATGCGTTCAATCCAGATGTTCTGTTGTCAGAACCGTCCCAAGCTCGAAACTTGAAGAAGGTCTTTTCACGTGACTCATCTTTCCCCCAGGATATGCCTATAGAGCAGAAACAAATAAGTCTTTCATCGGATTTAAAGGATCTGTGTCACGAAATTTAACAAATTTCAAACAGCAGGAAGAGCCACCAAATGGAGTGAAACATAAAAATAATCACACAAAACATGAAAGACTGAAACGGATAAGATGTACAGCTTAACTATAGACATGCTTTCGTAGCAAAGAAAACCGTGGGTGTGAGCAGTTAAAACAAATTCTTCGGGATGCACCAGTAGACCTTTTATTACACAAGATTCCGTCGCTCAGCGGCGTATTATAGATTACTTCCGATGGTAGGCGCTTCATATAGGATTATTATACAGTACCGTTCTGCAAGTTTGTGGCCAAATGATGCCAGGCAGCAAGGCTTGAAAGGTCAGGGGATAGTACCGTAAAATTCCAAGAGCAGAGGCCCCTCTAGCTCGGAAGTAACTTCAAAAAATGTTGCCGTTACTAAATCCCGAAAGAAACGAAAAAAAAAGTTGTAGAACCCTTTCCACCACCACCGCCCCACCTTTCTTCTTGGTTATTTCACGTGAGAATCATTGCTGCAGTTGCTTTTCCGAATTTTTAACGATTATTCACCATACGCGATCCCAGCGGGAGGGTGGTACTCCGGATTTTAATTGACGGAGATTGCCGAATGAGGGCAAAAACTAACTTCCAAAAATCCCTACTTAATCAAGCCAACCCCCGAAAAATACTTGTCAAATCTTCCTACCCATAAAAATTAAAATCCCGGAATCGAAATTTTCAAACCCAAAACAATCCTTCCATCATCAGACATCCACGTCACTTGAAATCCGGAGTACCCCCAGGGGACGCGATAGTGGTGAATAGTGGTCTCTTGGGCCCGAAAGAAGCGAGCTCCAAAGAAAGTAACCAACGTTACGCGAACGAGCACTGGGAATAGTGGCTCATGTTAACAAAAACATATTTGAGGTGGGGTGCTCGTTAGAGAGGAGGCGCTTATTGGAACAAGGGTCCAAAATCAAATCACTATGGTAAATAGCCTCCCTACAGACGTCCTTTGGGGTTCGTTTGTCACGTATTCATTCTCCCCCACGTGGGGGAAAATGAATACGTCACGTGACAAACGAACCCCAAAGGACATCTGGGGGGAGACTATATGGTAAACGCGTGACAAAAAAAAAGTATATACAGGTGAGAAGTGCTTCACGGATTTCGCGTTTTCCCACCTCCTAAAGTTGAGGGTGGCAATTCACCTCATACGTTGACTGTCAAGGCTTCGATTTTATCACGGAATTTTCATGAAGCATTTAGCAAATATTGTATCTTCGCGTAACCTCAAATACTGAGCCATGAGCGCCCATTTTTTTCCTTTGAAGTTAACACACAAGTACCTTCATTAGCTTTAAACCTGATCCTGTCAGTTGGCTTTACCAAAAGCACCATCCCTGGAGCAATATTAATGTCTCTGAAGACACCATCATTGGTTTTATACTGCCACTTGCCGTACTTCTGCACGGGCGCCTCTGTGATAGCCAGCCCTACGCCTCCATTGTCAATATCCTCCACAAGAGAGGGGTTGTTTCTATCGGCGAGAACCTCTCCAGCTTCCATTTTATTGAACAATTCATCTCCTTTATTCTCCCGGATGTACTTATCTATGAGTCCTTGACTTGACTTGGTAAAGGTGGACACCTTTATGTTTTTTCCGTCTATGTCGCTCACATTCTCCGGAACTGGAGGAAATTTAGCGATTAAGTTCTTTACGTTGAGTACTGGGCGATCGTTCACTGGTCTTATTGTCAATTTCAACTTGGCTTTTCGTCCTCCATAAATGCACTCGCCTCCACCAGGCACAAAACACTCTTCCCTCTAAAAGAACAAAACATAGGAAATCTAAAAACCTACAAATAATGTTTGCAGACGTCTAGTTTAATCACATCACTGCACCTGACCCTAAATGGGCGGATAAACATTTCAAAAGCGCGTCGTTTTCTATGGTCCCTACAGTTTGAAAACGATAAACAGATAACGTTGTCATAAAACGTGTTCAAACTTTGAGGAAATTGACACTGCTACTGGGGTACAAGCTCCCGTGAAAAAGTTCCTATAAGCTACGCACTAAGTCATTGTGAACTGGGTTGTGCATGTTTATTTAATGGCTAAATCCGCAAGTGGGCAAGATGAATGGAATCTTGTGTTCTGATTGGCTAAATATACCCGACCGAGCAAGATAAGCCTATCCTGCCCGCTAGGGATTTCCCGCTTTAGTTCTCGTACAGTATTGTTCAGTTGTTCCAATTCATTCATTCAGTTGTTTTTCTGTTCTTTAATTTGTATTTGACTTGTTCGTTAACCCCTGTCCTTATCGTTAGGCCGTCACAAGCCTCGGATGAGTCGCAGCCTTCTAGCTTCCTTCCTTCCACCTCTGTTGGATGTGAACAAGTACTCTGCTAAACACTCGTAACAGTTCAAGAACATATCCCTGACTGAGTCTAATACGGCCCACCCCCCCCCCCCCCCCCCCCAAATGTTGATTGTTAAAGCTTTCTTACAAACGAAAAGAGATAAATGTTGCGATATCCCTGTTTCCAACAGGACGACTTAACTTACCCTATCGAAGAGGGCGTGCCGAAAAGTAGGAGCCTTGCACGCTGGTACAAGGGTGATATTCAAACGGCCAACAACATTCTGTGATGGGCTAACAACGCACATTGCGCGCGGGGTAAAGAACCATCTCATGTCCACAACTGCCAGACTGCGCCGTGGCGTGCGACATTTCAACGTGACTGTAGAGGAAATGAATTTCAATAAGAACGTAATTACACCTATTGAGCAACCTCTTTAAAGAGAAACGCGATTTCTAAACAAAATAGCATTAGATCTCCATAATAGGTGAAGTACAGATTCCATCACCAAATAAATTTAACAAATAAAGTCGTGACTGTCCTCTGTTTTAAAGCAGGAAAGAAGCGTAGGGGAAACACGAGACGTGTTCGAGTGTTTCTCCCCACGTCTTGAGTGCTCTAGCCGCTTCCTAAGTGCTTTACAACAGAAATGAGCAAAGTCAAGGCTTCTTTTATTGCATTTCTTTCTAATT
This sequence comes from Porites cylindrica, assembly GCA_964035525.1. Taxonomy (NCBI): domain Eukaryota; kingdom Metazoa; phylum Cnidaria; class Anthozoa; order Scleractinia; family Poritidae; genus Porites; species Porites cylindrica. The sequence goes on from OZ037776.1 coordinate 30,509,076, forward strand.
CTCAAAACAAATTATTGGTAAATGGCGTGACAGCCATAGCTCCGTGTTTATACCCTCATAAAGCACGCTTTTTCAACTAATCAGAGTGCGCGTTGTATCTGAATTTTATTTTAAAACAAACAAATAAATAAAGCGCATCCAAAACGTATTCTTCTGGGCAGAAATGACACATTTTTTTTAAGGAGAGTAAAACCAGAGTACCCGGAGAAAATCTACACGGAGCACGGGAGAGAACAAACAGCTAACTCAAACTAGTCGATGCCTCGATTCGAAACCAAGCCATATATTGGTGGGCGGCGAGTGCTTTAACCACTGAAGAGTGCTCTAACAACCTGGGGGAGGAGCGCTGCGTGACGATACAAAAAATAAGACTTATCTATACGTTACTTACCACGTGCTGGGGGATCTGTCTTGGTTATGACCATTCCAATCTCTCTCCTTTTAAACCAGTCCATAGCCTCCTTCATTTTGTCTTTAAACATGTCAGGGATTCGACAAAATAGAGAATCCTGAAGTCTTAAATGAGTACAGTTCATAGGTTTCTTGGTAACGTTAACGTAGCTGGAGAACTGCCGAGAACAAAAGCACTTTCACTCATTGCCATTACCATAGAATGGAGAGGGGACAACTGGCCACATTGGCATTGTTACGTGTCTTTACTCGTAGAGAAGTGATTTTCGGTAGTTTCGTGGTGTTGAGGGCGTGTGTAATCACCAATTGACGTAGTACAAAAGATTGAAAAGACACTGCGGGGGTGGATCTAGGAGAGGGTGCCGGGGTCGCGACATTAAAATCCATACTTAGCTACGAGGCTTAGGAGAATGAAACAAAAGAAGTGTATTATTCATTGCTGAAGCTGAACCTCAAGATTGATTCTTCTGTTCTATTTCCCTAAGCTTCGGAGCAAGGTATGAATTTCAATATATCGAAATTGGTCTATTGCTCATAAGGTGACGAAATGTGGATTTTTTTCGAACCACAGAAAAGAATTTTGGCCCTTTGTTCTGCCTAATCACTAGTACAGTGGAACCTCGATTTAACAAAGGGCAAGGGACTGGCAAAATCTGTTCGCTATATCGAGGTTCCTGTTCATGTATTTTACTGTTACTGTGGTAAAGAAAGTCTTTCGTTCCACCGAGGACTTCGTTATGTAGATGTTCGTTATAACGAGGTTCTACTGTACAGCTTCTGTAACGACGAATGGCGGCACATGAAATCCGTGTCGTTAGAAATAAGAACTAAACGTTTAATCATACACGAGGCTGTATGACCCACAAGTATCTCACGAAACGATCATCACACATATCCATTAGCTTCGACAAAAGAAATCCATAACAAGAGAAAACCTTAAACAAACGGCTTACAAAAACACTTGAGAAACTTGAAGAAAACTTGAGGTTATTTCACGATGGCCTCGTGCACGCCAGTGACTAGGCCCCGTGCGCATGCTCCTAATAAACCAAGGGGAAAACCCGCTGGTCAGGATACCAGCTGTTACAGCTTCTGTCCCCTTAAACAGTAGAAAATACAAAAACACTACCATTTTCTCCACAGATGGGTGATCCTCTCGAATGCGGATGAAATGCTCAATCACGCTTATGTCCAAACCTCTGGCACAATGGTGTAGAGAAGGTGGCACGGCCATTCCAACTGTTCTTCTAATTTGACTTTGGCCAGGAATGTTGACGCACTGTCCATGCGCAGTACGGTCAGGGGCGGATATGATGTCAAACGACACGAAACCATGGGCACAAGACGAGAGCCTTTGGAATAAACACTCAGAATCTTAAACTTTCCACCAGCGTGAATGGTGATGGAGTCTCTAAAAGTGGCTATAACTTTTTATTCTGTGGATAAAATCCTATGGTGTGACCATTCAAATGAAGCCTTTCTGGCAGTACTATCACTGTGCACTACCTATTTTTCAGCATTGAAAAAAAACAGAATTTAGAAATTTTGTTGAATTTTGATTTTGGCGCCCTTTTGGCAGTGAAAAGGTTAAAATGGTTGACGATTATGTGTTACGTTTGCTCTAATATCTGCAAAAGGCGAGGGTAGACTATCAACTCTCTTTGGATAAACGAAAAACTGCATGCCCTGAATCACAACAATTATAAGTTGTCTGATTCTAATAAAAACCAAGGGACGCTGCAGTCCCTGGCAATGACCATTCTTGGTTTCTACATACAAACACTGAGACTGAAACGCTGGCCACAAAAAACTAAATTAATGAGCTGTGGGATAGTTGTATGATGTTGGAACATAAAGCACTTAGCCGGCTAGATAATAATGGGATAGAGTAAGTACCACCTTATTCGCTTATTTGCTTAGAAGGAACCGGACCGAACGACTGTAAACAAGCGCGAAAGATCTTATCCAACACTGCCTCTTAACTGACATTTCTGTCAAGCTTTTTAATGGACTGGCAAAGCGCTTGCTCGCAAAAATAAAGATGGAAGTCTTACGGTTGTGTTTTGTTTAGTCCCAAACTACCGTAAAATTCCGAAAATAAGCCCCTCCATGTATAAGCCCCTCCAAATATAAGCCCCTCAAAACCGGTAACGCAAAAAACCCTCCGTTAAATCGCCCCTCCAAATATAAGCCCCCCGGGGACTTGTACTTGGAAAATTGCCCTCAAATACAAAGTAAAACAAAGCAAAAACAGTAAATTTACTTTCAACTATAAGGCTAGCTCAGTCAATTTTGAAACGCAAATTTCCCTCCGTAGATAAGCCCCTCCGAATATGAGCCCCTCCAAAAATAAGCCCCTCAAAAAGGGCCTTTAAAAAATATAAGCCCCGGGGCTTATTTTCGGAATTTTACGGTATTTATATTGACTAGAACTCTCATTGTGAAAGTGAGTGCTCACGTTGGAACAGGAAGATGTTACTGGTAATAGGAGAAAATACTCATAGCAACTTGGTTTTCTTATTTAGAACGTTAAATCATAAGAACAAAATGTCGTTCAACCGATGAGGCAAAGCATTTGGCAAATAATGAATTCCTTGCCAGTTGAGCTTAAAGGTGCACATTGGAGTTCAATTATTCTGCGATGGTAAGAGAAAAATACCTTCCGTTCAACCAGAAAGTCGGTGTTGGGCAAGGGTGTTAGCTGTATAACGTCAACAATCCCAGATATACGTCGTGGATAATAATAAACCCGCAACCAAATCCGACAAAGTTTAGTACTTTTCAGCCATAAAAACGTTTTGTTGTCCCCTGAAGCTCACCAGAAAAAATGAACAATAGTGGAAATGTTTAAAAATTGAGGTTATAAGAAAGACATTGTGAATGTTTTGGTTAATACCAATAATAATGCTTAGGACCTTTTTCCGCGATATAAAGAATAGTATGCTGCCCCGCTATTGCTCGCCAGAAACTAATGGAGCGCGCGCGTTGCGTCATTAAGAGTTATTTTAACGTCATAAATGCACTTCGAAATTTGTTTTTTTCTGCGCAGATCTACGCGGGATGTAAGTTAGCAAGAGAAGAAAACGGCTTCTTCATGAATAGAAAAGCACTATTTTCACTCATTGCGCTGGCGATATACTTGGAGGCACGTCTTCTGCTGTTTGCATGTAAACAAGATGGTGAGATATATTAGTATTTTATTGCACAATTCACTGGGTCAGTAGGTAGAAAATTTCAGAAAGGGTTTTCCTTTCATTTTTAAACACGTTATTTCTTTACGAACTATTCTATGTTTTTTTTATGTTTTGAGACTTATCTTGCATGATATTTGTCATTTTTGGAAATCAAACAAAGCTTCGGTTATCATAGCTGTTACCTGATCGCTATAGGCGTGCACTCAAAGCTGTTCGATTTGACCGAAGGCCCGCGTATTCAGTCTTCTCTCTTCACGTACCGCCGCCCCATTATTAATACAGGCGCACTGAGTTCTAATTAACTTTTCGTCCGTCTACAATTTTCTTTTTAACCGCAATGGCTACAAAACGTTGAAAAGAACTACATACATCATGTGGTTATTATGTGAAATAATCCAATTTTTCTAGTGGCAAACCTTTTCTTACGAAATTACGCTAGAGGGATCTTTCTGTGCTGTGCGCTGCTTCGAATTGAAAAATAGGTAATTGCGAATATAAGCTATTTTATATCGGAGCTCAGGTAGAACTGTACACTAAACGAAATGTTACTTGGGCTTATCTAAATCTTATCACATGCACGAAGCTGTAGGCCTTTAAATTACCAAAACCTAATAGCCTGTAGAAATCGAAACTTTACACAATAATTTAACGGTTGCAGTGGGAGAGAAAAGTTATAGAAGATTTTCATTTTCTGTGCCAAATATCACAATGGTTACGGTTGGGGCCAGAAATGTCTTATAAGAATCTATCACTATATTATTCTCTTTTATAGAAAAACTGTTTCCCCGTGATGAATCATTTTGGCAACATATGTGCAGTTCGATGATCGCTTGCCTTATTTGGAATTTATTTGCCTACATTGGTTACCGGCTCATAACATACCCAGTTTACATCATCCGGGAAAGACGACGAAGGTGGGTTATGCTATAAAACAGTTTAAAGAGACCTTTAGATTCTAAGACTAGGACAACTACGAGGACGAGGTTTTCTCCTAAGGGAGTTTAAGCAGCGACGGTTTGGAGCGACGCAGGTCAACCGGAAGCGGGCTTTTTGCACTCTTGAGCTGTGATTTTGAACAACGTTTTGGGCAAAGCGTCTCTATAAGACACGTAGCAATACGAATTCGGTAGCATCAAGGCATATTAAAAGGGAAAAAATCTCACTTCCGGTTGAGGTGCGTCTCTTAGACACGTTGCTGCTTAAGCTCCCTATTACTATTAAGTAGTACGCAGGCGTGAACCTGCGTCATTTTAGTGCGAAAACGTGATATCCGTCGTCATTCTGACTACTTCTTAGCAAGAATGCTGTATTGGCGGAAACAAGGTATCAACGGTTAGAGGCTTGGTCATTTGCGATTGGGAATGAGCTAAACCTTCTTCAAGCTTTCCGGGTATATATTTTTTATAGAGAATTCACGACAAAACTTAAGTTAAATCTCGTCCACGTAGTGCTCCTCGTGTGTGTTAACTAGAAATGAATGAAGGATCTAGTTTCTTAGAAACTCTGATGTTGCAGCGGTGGGGGAGAAAAACACAACCGTAATAATATGAATTTCGAGCGCCCGGCGCCAGCCCTTCGTCAGCTTTTCGATTTTACTCGTTTGAACATACTTATAGTATACTTATAGTATAAGTTATAGTACTTATAGTGGCATGGCATCTGCCTCCTTCACAGGCTTTCCCAAAGCTCAGTAAGGAACACGCGAGAGCTGGAGACAAGCGAGAAACGCGAGAGGGGGATGATAGGAACGAGCGTAGAGCGCAAGCGGGAAGTGATGGGAAGGAAAAATCCCTTTGTCCCCGCTTTCCTTAATAATTAACTCAAATATCTTCCAGAAAGTGATCGCGAGCGACTGGGGACGAGGCAGGCATGGCATGTTGACAAAATAAAATGCTTCGTTTTATTCGCTTGACAGAACGTTAAGTTACCAAAGTTCAATTTAGACAGGATAAAAATGGTTTTTTGTTTGCAGGCAAGCTCAGTTAGACAAGGAAGCTGCCGAGCGTCTTGTGGTTCGCCGAAAGAAACAATTTTGGAAGCGAAAGTCCAGGAAATGGCGAAGAAGACATAGGAACGGCTGGTAGCTGATGTGAACTTTCTTTTCCTGAAAATCCCAGAACATCTTTTATGCAAAATTGTCTCAAAATTCATCAGAACTGATCGCTTGCGACTGTCTATTAAAGGGAATTGAACCACTTTGTGTTATCAATTTTCGTCGGTTTGTTATAATAGACCTTATTCAGGATACCCGCCATCTTTGCACTCGCTTTACGATGGATGGCAAAAAAGCCAAGACACGGGTATTTCAGATCTTTTCGGAATCGGCATTTTTTTTTCATTTGTTTGCCCCCTGAGAAGCTACGTCGCGTGACCTTTAAGCGCGTGCAAAGATGACGGGTATCGTGAATAAGGTCTATTGCCAGTGCTGGAAATGATTTAGGGAAGCGGACAAAACTAAATTTCTCATACACCCTTGGTAGTTTGTTAAAAAGTGTCGCTGTTGTGTCATTTATATTGGAAAATGCCGTCTTTAACAAATTTTTCCATGACAAGTCTTCAAAAACCACAATTGAACTGATCCGTTTCAATCTTCATAAATGTGTTTTTGCGTTCAACGAAAGAGAAAGCTTACTATTCGAGTCTTTTTCCCGCGGGATTTACAATGTCCCGCGGGTATTGTTGTGGATGACATACGATTTCACGGTTTGGACGCCATCTTGGACTGACTGGTTGGCTGCCATATCTATAGCCTCGATCTCGACATTGGCGAGTTCTGTTTACTGGAGAGCTTTGTTGATCCAAAAAAGTGTTTTTGTCGTTCGCTTTCAGTTAATCTCTTCACAGGAAAAGCTCCATTCAGATATCTGGATATTATGCTATGTTAACAATGGGTTCGGCACACTGTATTTGCTTTTATGGATAAGACCTACATCAGCTTAGATCGAGCATCATATCTATTGCAAATCCCATCATTTTATTTTTTGAACACTTTTTACACAGTCCTATACTAGACATGGCTACCTTACTATGGAGTGAGAATACCAACTCATGCGCACCAATAGCAATGGCTTACCTCAATACACTATCAGTTGAAACCACTCGCATCTCATCCCGTCCACATCCTTTGTATTCCATCCAGTCACCATCGCCTCGTTTAAACTGTAACTCGGAGGCAAAATCTCCATCTGCCAACAGACCCACACGTTTTTGGCCAGTGAACAGTGTTTTAAGGGACTGTCCCGCCCACAACATTTGTAGCTTAGGTTCCCTGGGATTGCACTGCGGGCTGACTGTAGTAGCTGTGGCTGAAGTTGTTCTTGGCGGGCTCGAGTCCTTTGGTTTTGGATGCTTTGTGCAGTTTCCCCTTGGAACGCATCTAAAATGACAACAACTAAGGGTTACCTACTACGTAGCATGAGAAAACAGCCGACATTAGGCGACGTAGTTTCCCCGCGAAATGACGTCTCAGGAACACGCAGAGAAATTCCATACTGACGACGTATCACTACCCAGATCTGGGTAACGCTTCTGATTGGTTTTTCCGGGAAGGACTATACCCACGTCTGGGTAATGAATCGTGATCAATGTGGAATTTCCCCGCTTGATCCTCAGACGCTATTTCCAACTTCGCTTAACGTTGTTTTACAACTAACCGCTAGTCATCAAATTTTACTAAATTTGCTTTGTTTTACTTTGATTTCCTACCGTTTACTTCACATAATATCACTTCATCTCATCTCATTTGAATTCATCTTGCTAAGACCTCCCCTTTCTTCTCACTTAACCTCAATTTACCTCCTTCACTCTATTTCATCCTATCCACTTTTCTTGATAATTAATACCAACATAAACTAGATGTTCAGAGATTATACCCACCTTACTTTGCGAGGACAGAACTCTTTATCTTCAGGGCAGTCGATGTTGGCGCGACAAGTACCATTCTCTCGGGACTGAAACTGTCTACACTTCCTCAGACGATTTTCCAAACATGCAGAAAAGGTAACCCGAAATTGGCACAGGACCGCATAACCTACATGAAGGAAAAAAGTAACATGTGTCAAAAGTATGTCACCTGGTTCGCTCAGTTGGGAATGTGCTGGAAGTGGGATGCAGAAAACCATCGGGATAGTCCGGATAGAGGGATTACACAAACCTATTAAGGACTGTCAAATAACAGTGAATAACAGGTTCCAAAGCGATATATTTTTCGATACAATGTTCGTATCGGAAAATCAGTGTCTTCAATGCTATTGAAAAACAAATAACGTTCAGGATTCGGGATTCGGGATTCGGGATTTTCATACAAAATGAGGGGAGCGAGATTCGGGATTGAAAGAATGCACGGGATGGGGGATGCCAAAAATAACCATCGGGATTACGGGGTTGAGGGTAAATTTAAGTCGGGATGGAGAGATTTGAAGAACCCTATTAGGGACTATCTAATGACAAGAAGACACTTACCTGACCGGTTGGCAAACTGGCTAACATTGAAGAAGTTGAATCTTGTCGGTTTGGTGCAGTTGGAGTGTTTAGGAAGACAAGCGTATTGGCGGTGACAAAACACATAATTATCATCTTCACACTTGGTTTCGTTAAATTCCGGTCTCTGGTCCCATCCGTCTTTTGGGTCACCCGCGCACCTCATTCGCGACAGTGAGAAATTCTTGCCACTTGGACAGCAGTGACCAAAAGGAGAGCAGCTTTTGTTTTTCCGCTCTAGCCAATTTAGCAATACACCAAAAGAACAGGAGCTGTTAAGGGCAGGGCTGCGGGTGAAAAGTAACAGTAATAGACCCATTTGAATAGAAACATCAAAAACGTATATCATTGAATTAACTCACTCTGTCATAAATTCATTTACTAGGACATTTCTAAAGAAATGAGGAGCACTCTTAGCCTGTTAAGGTTTTCCTTCAAGTCTCTTTAGGGTATTTTTGTCGTGATTTGTATTTATTTCATGTTGCTTTTTTTAAAACTTAAGACAATAGTCAAATCTCTCTTAGATGGATGCGCAAATGTCCGTGTTAATAGAGACGTGTCAGGCTAGTAGAGAGTTAAGATAGAGTACAATGATGTAACATTAGTACCCCTTTTCTAAGGTGGTGACATAACGAGCCAAGGTCACTGCTACTGGAGCCAGGAAGGTCTATACAGTACCGCAAATGATCCCCAGACCGTAATTGATCCCCAGAATGGACCAGAGATGATCGTCGACCGCAAAAGATTCCCACTATCGACCGCAAATGATCGGCAGCGTTTATCACTACGATAAATGACATGTATTATGTACACAGATGGATGTTTATGAGAGTTCCAATGACTCGCTTTGTTTTTGTTTTTGTTTTTTTTTTTTGCTCAGATTAATACGAAGATGTACAGAAGTTTTCGTATATCTTCAAATAAACGCCGCACTGTTCTGATTGGGTGCCGCGTTTATTGATAATTTTCCTTTTATATGCGGCTTTTATTCGAGGGCGGCGTTTAATCAAGAATAGGGAGCTTAAGCAACAACGTTTTTGAGCGACGCACGTCAACCGGAAGTGGCCTTTTTTGATTTTTTGACGGTGGTTTCGCGCAAATTTTCAGTCAAATCGCCTCTATAACAGTAAAGAAGCTAAGGAATACAAATTTTATATCATCAAGGCATGTTAAGAGGGAAAAAACCTCATTTCCGGTTGACGTCCGTCGCTCAAAAACGCCTTTGCTTAAGCTCCCTAATATACGATATATTATACTCATCGACAATTTAAAAGTAGGCATGCCTAAAGAACTCTTGCATACCTCAGGAAACGGTGGCAGAATTTGTCCCCTGCCTCCATGGAATGACTCGTCTTCCAAGGGATACTCTCATCATCCTTTTGACAAAACTTTTGATTCGCGTTGCAGTTGAAAATGCTATCTTTACGTATACAACGCATCGTAATCGGGCAAAAAACACGCCCACGATGGCATTTTCCTCCCCAGGGTTTCTCACTCCAATTTCCTTTTATTTTCTCTTCAAACTTGGCTGGATTAGTCCTCAGAAGACGGCAATTGTCATGAGCCTTTGCGGAGAAGCGACGAGCAAACGAGTGGAGTTTCTGACAGTAGTCCTCGCCTGCCATACAGTTGAGGTGTTTCTTGAGGCCGGTTTGGCGACAGTGTGCATCACGAGAAAAGCACTTTAAAAGCCCATCTAAAGTGCGCGCGAGAAGTTTTTTGCTAAGAAGGCAAAACGGAGCCCAACCTATGGATCACAAAAGGGAGTTTAAGCAACGACGACGGCGACGTCAACGAAAGTCAAAGAAGCAGTAGCATTGGATTAGCGAAACAACAACTTTGCACGTGCAGCACACTTTCTTGTATTTTTTCATTACCGTCAACACAGCACAAGAGAACGACTTTCTTTTCCTTTTCCTGAACTTCGATACATACATACATACATACATACATACACTTTATTGATGCTCCCTAAGTGGGCTTTTCAGCTCAATAGAATAAAAAAAATACAAATATATAAATTAATTGAGAATGTAAATACAATAATATTATAATTACAAAATATATATATATTTATATATTTTCGATATAGTCTTTTAGAACTCAACTCCAAAAAAATCTGTCAACATTTGCCAAATAACGAATGGACGAATTAAACTAAATTTAACAAGCGAGATAGCGTTTGAGGTAGCGCGAATTCACTTGTTAAGTGACCTTTTCCTAACGGTTGTTATTTTTCACATTTTTCATTTCCTCACACCCATTCGCTTGCGCTAGTGGTCAATAAATCCACCGCGGCTCTCATACGCACGCTTGACGATCTCTAAAGAGTGATAACAGAGTGTCTGTGAACAGGCTGTTACCTGGCAGGTAGATTAACGCATTCAGTCCTTATAGCGATCAATGTAAAAATTCAAGAGAAAGCAAATGCACCCATGCAAAATTATTTCGAAGAGGTCTCTTTTAACTAGTATTTTACAGCTACCTATTCCGACACTCAAATTGACTAAATGGAGTTATAGATGCGCTGCATTGCCACAAATATGGCAGAAGAATAGGAAAATAAGGAAGACAGAGAGGAAATCTTAGGGCGTTGGCTGAAGTACGTGAATCTTATTTTAAGAGGTTTTTATTAAACGGAAGTCTAATTCCCGAGACGTCCGCACATTTTTATCGAAAACTTGAAATGTCACCAAGTCCAGGGGCAAACAAATTAAAGCAGACAACGCAGAATATTTTGATGACAATTGTTGAATTCTCTCTTGCCAACACTGAATAAACGTCTGAGGACCTCTCTGGAAACCAACTTCCTATCAGGCGTTTAAATTGGTCTGAAAGTAACTTTGGAGAACAAATTCACATACCGTATTTATTCGAATAAGCGCCCAACCTCGAATTGGTGCCCACCTCGAATAAGCACCCATCCTAAAGGCAGAAAAAGTTAATTAGCGCCCACCCCACCCCACCCTTCCCCCTCCCACTCATTGAATTTGAATAAGTGTTTTCCCGAAGACGGAGTTTTCTTCGGAGTATTTTACAGAAACCTTTCTTTGTTAGATCTTCACGTTTTGTTACTGCTATTTATTGTTTTCTGCAAAATAAACATACTACACTTGCTGAAAATGGTGAAAATTTAATAAGCGACCACTCTCAAGGTCCAATAATGTAAAAAGCGCCCAGGGCGGTTAATCGAATAAATGCAGTATCTCAAGGGCTAGACTGAGCATTTCCCTCCCTGCCCCATTATTCCATCTTGTTTCTGTTTAAACTTCTTTGCGCGTGAAACCATTGCTGTAAAACCCTAGTGACATTGAGATCATTACTTTACCTGCTTTGGTAATGTTACGCAGAGCATCATCTCTGATCACGCCTGTGGACAAAAGTACAAAGTGAATTTACTATGGTGGCAACATGGGAAATAACGACTCGTAATAAAGCAGGGTAACACAAACGAGCTTAGCTGAAAGAAGCCATGTCACTCTATTTGCTGTCTTTTTTTGAGGAAAAAACCTTTTTCACATCAATTGAATTCCACAAATGATGGTGCTGTTTTGTTATTTCAGACTATATTTAGGCATTGAAACTGTTTCCTTTCGTCTATTACAACGGATGGCAAGGATGGAAGTAGATGATACTTGAAAAAGTTGGGCCACCGTTTTCAAGTTTTAAAGCTATGCCTGCAAAGACCACCAAAAAAGTTATTATGTTGAGTGCTCCCTTATGAAATTCGTTTCCTACAGGAGCATGCTGTGTACGGGTAAGGCACTAAGTAATGACGTCAGCACAGAATTGTCCGAGAACAGCAATATCCTGGGGACATAGCCAATTTAACCCTTTAAGTCCCAAGAGTGACCAAAGTCTATTTTCTCCTAACAATATCAGTATATAAACTAGAGAAGATGTTGTGAGAATTAATGAAATGATCATCTGATGGGAAAAGCTTTGATCAGCAAACATATTCTCTCAACCAATTCTTTAAGGAAATGTATGGAGGTCAGTCTGGAGAATTTGCATTTGGATATTGGGGCTTGAAGGGATTAAAAAAGAAGGCAACTTACTTGGCTCAAGATTAAGCGCAGCTTCACGAATTGCCATGCTCATGTTGGCTCTCCGAGGGCACTCTCTCTCTTTCGAGCGGCAGCTAACTCCGCATCCGACACAAAGACGTTTGGAGGGGTTGCAAAGAAACTTGGATGCTCGACGAGTTAGATCTTCAAATCCACTGCCCTGTCCCCTGGGTCTGCAGTCAAACGTCGAAAGGTAGAATCTTGTGCCGTTACGACACTTCTTTCCTGTGACGGAAATGCGGGTGTTGTTCATTGCCATCCACTTCATTACAGGACGATGAGAACACGGCATCTCCTTAGGAATCTCAGCATTGAAAAGTTTGCAGTACTTAAATCCTTTTTTGGGCATTTTTCGGCAAGGAGACCAGGGTTCGTCAAAGTGATTTCCGTGCACCGCGGAGCAATTTTTTCCCATGGGTATGCATCCGTTACCCTTAACAAGAAAGCGGAAAGGGCAGAATTTGGTTCGCTTGGGGCATTCAAACTGTCGGGTGATATTCCGAAGTTTCCGCGCGAAACTTTGAGGATTCTCATTCATTTCGCAACAGTGGTCATCTAGATCCATCAGACGCATCAGCATCTTTACGGCGTCCTTGATACCAGGGGAATAAAATCTACCGCACTCTTTCGGACTCTGGCCACCCAACGAATCGTTTTCGTAATTTTCAGATTCAATAACCTCCTCGATGATCGAGCGATTAAACGATCTACGTTGCATCTTCCTCCTCAATAATCTGGTAGCATTTTGATTGTGTCCAAAGCCATTGCCCTGATCCATAGTCTGCTCTCCGTCCCGAGATCGGCGACGAGGGGGGACGAAGGGGTTGCCACCGTCATCATCATCGTCATCGTGGTTGCCTGGGCCAAAAGAGTTACTGCCACCACCTATGTTGGCTCCTCCGCCGAAAGGGTTGCCTCCCCAACCCAAAGGGTTGCCTCCCCCGCCGAAAGGGTTGCCTCCCCCACCCAAAGGGTTGCCTCCCCCGCCGAAAGGGTTGCTTTCGTTTCTTTCAGGACACGTGTTTCCAACAGTGCAATTTAATTCATGCAGTGGACCACAGAGCGTTTCGTTTTGACCACAGCTTTGATCTCTACAACGAAACTCAAAGCGTGGGACACATCTCTGCTCAGCCAGACAGTGGACCTAAGATATAAAAGACATTTCCTGGTCATGTCAAAATAGTGAGCAAGCGTCTTACACAATGTGATTTTCTCGCACTTACTTGACCGCCTGTGGCGGACCATTCTAAGAAAAAACGTTATCCGAGAAAAAAGGAATTAAAAAGTCCTGAGCAGTAAAAGTGTTAATTGAACTTTTAGAGGGATCTAAGCTATGTTAAGAAATTCAAGCTAATGGGATTCATGCTCCTTACAATAGACATCACGTAGGCCATGACGACTGCAGGTTCCGTTAAAACACCAAAAAAGTTTCAAAACGTTTACGTAACTGAACTAGTGGCATGTGGGAAAAATATCAAACTTTGAGCTGTGAAAATGACAACCATACCTTTTTTAAAGCACTCCTGTGCTTAGCTCTATCAAATTCCTATCGTTTGAACAAGTTGCAAGCAGGCAGGTAACCATAGCAATGGTATAATTCTTTAAAAGGCTCTTAGTTTAAGCTCTTAATTCTCACAACTCAAAAAAGGAATCATCAAATTGAAAAATTCAGCGTTTCATAAGTCTTAAAAAAGAGTCTGACAGCTGGGTACCTTCTCCACTGCGAAGCGTGGGTAAATAAATTAAATGCAGTGACGTCTCCACCTAGCATCTGCTTAACAAAATTTTAGAAGTCTTCCTGTTTTAGAAATTGCCTTAACTTGCAATAAAACGCAGTTTGCAATCCAGTAAAATGCCACTTAATTAGCATCTTCCATTATTGCAAAAAAAGTTGGACGTGTTTTCCCAAAATTGAAACAAAATATATCGCCGGTATTGTTTTTAGACCTTGCATTATTGGTTGAAGAGTGTCGATAAATTAAACATTTCTTTTCTTTTAGTTTCGTAATTAACAGCACTGCCAGGATCATGGAAATTTGCGGACAAAATTCCAAACACCTGCTAAACTCGAATTCGGAATAGGCACTTCAACAGTGAACCCCAAACACAAACAAACAGAAAATAAAGAAAATAACAACACGAATGAGTTGAAGTTATAACTTCCAAATCAATTTCGGATTTACTTGGAGCAAAATGAAGAACATATATTGCCAAAAGCGAAAAATTAGTAATTATTTTTTTTATTTAGTTTCAGGGATAAAATATATTGCTGAGCTCAAACTGCAATATTTTAGCGTAAAATAGTGACCCAAAATATAAACTACGAGACAAAGGAATCTGAAAAATAAAATTAACATTCTAAAAGAATTAACTTGAGAACAACAACATTCAAGGGGGAGGCAAAGCAAGGCTAAGTCGAAGAAAGTCGTAAGTTTAACACAAGCTCACAGTCTTGAAATTTTACAGTGAATCAAGTAATTTCGTACTGCAAACATCTCGGTGCTATGCTACACAAGGCTATAAATTTGCGTAGCGATTACAAATTTGCCGTAGAGTTTTAAAGGACGGGATTCTTCAACTTGGCTATTACAGACAACATTGCGTCATCGACCTGACTAATTGCACCTTCGCAGCAGGTATCGAAGCCAAGAAAAAAGATGCAAGAATGAGTTTTTGATGACATCAGTTTCTGTTTTTTTTTTTTATCAGGTTTATCCGACTGCAGACTGAAATTGCCACAGAGCTTACCTTTCCTCGCACTTATAGTTTTCACTCGAGGTTTGATGAGAAAAATAAAAGTTCGCCGGAGTTATAAAGATATACTGTTTGGTATTATTGGATGTTTGGATGTGAGGATGAGATATTTGTGAATCATATTTTATTACTGGCAAAACAATATCTATACTCTTGTAGACAGAACAAATATCCTCCCTCCATCAGAGTTCTTCATTCCAAAATTAATACTGTCTTCTTAATAGAGACAATGATCGCTGAGTCAAACAATAAGTTGGAGACCCACAATATGAAATGGGGCAAATATAAAACTGATTAGCATACGATCTCTTCTCCGCTTACTTTATTTATTATTAATCTTTATTATTTATTTATTTTATTTTACTTTTTTTTTTTCATGTAAATAGAAAAGAAGGTACTGGGTTTTTGTTTCGTTTGTTTTCTTTTTTGTAAGTATGTAATTGTGTGTTAGTCTGCGATTTATAATGTTTAGTTTTCCTTTCCGTTTTTTTGTATCTTTTCTTTACGTGTTCCGTGTTCATAAGTCAGAATGTAAAAAAAATGTAAAACATTTTAAAACAAAAAATTCATTAAAATACAAAAAAAAAAAAAAAAAAAGTTCGCCGGAGTTTGGACAATCTTAAGGATGGTTGTGTAAATATATTTATATGCCACACAGGAGGTGCTATCATAGACAATGGGGCGAAGGAGAACTTCTGCGTTAAAGATACCACGGGGCATTTGACAATAAAAGCTTCACTTTGGAAGAAACCAAGAAAATAACATTTCAATTGCACCGGTTACGTCTAACAAAGTCTAACTCAGGCCGCGGCCTAAGAAATCATTGGACCTCCAGATCTCTTTCTAAGTGAGGTATTTTAAGGAGACAAGTGTTTCTTCGGTCTGCCCTGTTGGTTGCATGAAACTGTTCACGATAATCGGTGTTTAGATAAAAGCGTTGGGCAAACTGAAAATGACTTAGAAAACGGTATTGTTAAACACTGGCTTCACTCGCATTAAAGAACCGGCCTTAAACCGTTAAACGGTACTGCACTTCACTCGTAAAAGACTACAGAGAAGAAAATCGATAAGTCAGTCATAGAAATTGCCCTTAAAACACGTACACCCAAAATGTAGAGATTAGAACACTTTTGAGACGCTGTTACAACAATAATATTGCCTTTTGCCATAGGACAAAAGAACCTTAATTGACTACAAGAAAATGACTTTTCTACGCCATTTCGTGGTAATGAGAACTTATGATGGAGCCTAGCAGGACGAGTTTGCGACACGGACGAAGACACGGATGCTGTGCTTACCTGATCGCGGTTACAGGGTAATCTACCTTGGCCGACAGCACCATCGAACAGTAAAATGAGCGCAAAACCGCAAAGGGCTGCAAAGGAAAAATGTTGAAATTAAGAAAGACAGCATCGGCGAACAACGCATCTCAGTTTACGTTCCACAATGGACATTTCAATTAGTTTAGCTTTTTTATGTCTAGTTTTTATACTAACCGGTTAGCTGCATTTTTTCTTAAACCAGTCTTCAATCGGTGACAGGGATACAGGATCCACGGACAGCACACTGAAATAAGCAGTCGTATATAACTTGACTCTGGTCAATACCCTTAACAGAATTGACAGGTGCAATGTTACTATGGATCTGAGTACAGCGACCAGCACTCAGACAATAAATAATAATTTCCCAGATTTCACCCGGGCTTACCATAAAACAAAGAGTCCCAAGGTCTGTACCGCTCGTTACCATGGTAAATTGCTGTAAACAAGTAACATATTTATTCAACTCACTGAACTTCGGTGGAAATTTCAAAGAAGCAAGCATAAACATTCTGTTCAATATTTATTTGCGTTGCACTGAAGTCTGTATGGTTGTTATATTTTTGCAAAGACTAACAGAAAAAGGCGGTATTTGAATAGATTTCTCTTAAAGTCAACGCTTAACGTAAAGATTCCCGGCAAATTTAAAATAAGAAAATTGCAGCCACTGATTTTGTTAACAAATGCGTGTTTCTTTCGCTGCAGTCATCGAATCTTCAACAAGAAATTATTTTGGGGGGTTTTGACATTAACTTTGCATGTCTGTTTTACGAAAAGACATCTCAAGATGCACGGCCAATGCTAATAAGTATTACTGCTAGGAAACTTGAATTTTAAAGAGAGTTTTAAAAACAATCAAGAAATATTATAAGTACAAAATTTCCCATGAGCACTAGGTTAAATAAAAAGTATTTTTGAAACAACACTGTTTGCGGACGTACATATTTTCCAGTTAACAGAAAAAAATGTAGTGGATAAAGTTTTCACCTGAACACTAGAAAATAAAAGAAAGTTCCGTTAGGTTTTTGAAGGTTAACTTTTATATCGCGTTTCATGTTCCAGACTCATTATTTTATACATTACCATAACAAAAAAAGAAAAACTATATTGAAAAAGAGAAAAACAATAAAATTGAACCACAATTTCTGGCCGAAGAGCTTTCAAGTAGGCGCTGTAGTTCCGAAAGCTTTTTAAAAATAAGCGTTCTGGTCTACAACGTCTGTAAATAAATGATTAAATAATAAATACAGTTAATGTACATGTAAAAATCACGGATAAAAAACGACTTTTCGACCGATATTCGGTCATTTTCAAAGTCAGTAATAAAAAAGAGTTAAAAAAATTAGCATAATATGTGTAAGGTGTAAAAATATGTTCAGAACTAGAAAAAACGTTTGAAAATGATTCAAGAATGAAATAAAGCATGCAGAAAAATACAATAGAATCTAATTAAATGAGCTATTTAAAAACTTTTGCACGAGGTGAGTCTGATTGTACATTAAGAGTAGGTCTCAGTTCATTAATAAAAAAAAAACATTTCAAGCACCAGGCAGTCAACTTTGCGTTTACACTTCTTTAAAATGCTAAAATTATTTCTAAGTTCTTTAAATGCTATTGTTGTTTTTTTCTGCATGCTTTATTTCATTCTTAATCATTTTCAAACATTTCTTATAGTTCTTAACTTATTTTTACACCTTACACATATATATGCTAATTCTATACAATACAATACAGCGCAATAAAATATCTTATTCAAGAGATAAAAACTAAAGTTACAAAATATATCTCGAAAGGGGATATCTAGAGGTTAACACTGTGAAAAAGATTCGCCAAAATAAAAGATGAAAAGGTAAAATGTGGAATCTAAAACATTGAATACAGAGAGAAAAATCTAAAACCTAAAAACTAGAATAAAAGACATCATTTGCATATCGTAATTGAAACTATTTACCGTTGTATTAATCAATATTCCTATAAATCGTTAATGTGTTGATAAATAAAGTCAGCGATCCTGCGTGTACAACATCTTTACGCGAGTTAACGATCCGTACAAAGAAAGAATATTTGTAGCATTTTAGGATAGCAACTTTTACAACCAGCTTATAATCGTGATTGGTTCTAGTTCGATTACACTTAGTAAGTTCAAAAAAGTCCGAAAAAGGAAGGCTATCTATTCCAAAAACTATCTTGTAGCACTGAACTAGAGATAAGAATTTTCTACGTTTCTTTTTCTTTTTTTTTTTTTTTTTTTTTTACTAACTTGAAAATGACAGAAGATCGGTCGAATCGTCGTTTTTTACCCGTGATTTGTACTGATAATGTACATGTCGTATGAAAGTCCTTAGATCAATTTTTAAAGTGGGGATGTCTCTTATTCTACAACGTCTGTAAATAAATGATTAAATAAATAAATACAGTTAATATACATTTAGTGTGAAAATCCTTAGATTTATTTTTAAAGTGGGGATGTGCCTTGTTTACTGTATTAGAGAGTAGATAAACTGTGAAGGTATGGCGATAATACGCACTGCAAGCAGAGTCTCGTTTTGCCTTCTTCTTATTGGTCGAGGAGGAAAAAAGAGGCTCGGCCTGAATCGCGTCAAGACAAGGCTTTCCAGACAAGTCCCTCAGAGTTCTCGGTTCGGTCAATCCTGGACTTGATCCTGGACTCTACCGTGACCTGTGACATCACCAAGAGAGACTCCCCGCTCTTTCCCAGACTTCGCACGGACAACGGGTCAGGAGAGAATGCCTAGGGACTAGGTTGCGTTAAGCCAATGCCTGCTCAACAAAGATCTTTCAGATCAATTTAGGTTCTAGGAAACTGCCCACCTACCCCTCCCCTAACTCAACGTTAACATTTGCGTCTCATTTGGGGCAAAATGTTGGGTTAGGGGAGGGGTAGGTGGGCAGTTTCCCAGAAACCTAATTTGATCCGATCTTTCATCGAGCAAGCAAAAGAAAGGCCCTGCTGACAGGGTGGGGGGTGGGGATGATTTTGCCGTGAGCATAATTCAGGTTCAGGATCATCATCTCAGAGTAGTATAAGCCGGACCCCAACAGACTGTCTGCTTCTGTTCCAGGGAAGTTCCAAAGAAAAATTCCAGGGGCAACTAAAGAGAGAGGTGTAGGAAGAAGGGGTCTGGACCGCCCTATTTGGTAACTGAAAGCCTTAGTGCTTCCATTATTTATTTATTACCGTTAAGTCTCCTTTTTCTTTCATTTGCAGCTACTGTGACGAAGGGTTTCCCCAACACTGAAGTTTCAAAAATTAATGAAATTCTTGGAGATTTCATAAAAAAAAAAAAAAAACAGGGCCAGGAGTGGCAATGAGACATACCGCAAATGATTAAGCGTTTTTTGAGATGTTAATTTTAATTTTAATTTTCTTTCTGGGTGAATGACATGAACAAACAAAAACCAAAATGTACTATACTTTTTTATCAGGTCATTCAGTTTATAAGTCATCATAATCATGGACAAAGTTTTTAAAGAAATTCATTTGTTGTAGACATATGTATTTAAAAACATGGGATAGACACAGTTAAGGTAGACTATGTTTGGAATACATTTGATGATCAATACATAGATGAAATTAAAATTAGTTTGGTATGCTTAAACTGACTTTTGACTCCGCATTGCTATAATAGTCATATTATGTCCGTGGTCTCAGGCAGCTTGTGTGGAGTATATTCTATGAGACTGACTACTCAAGGTACTCAAGGTAAATCCTGACCTAGTATGCAGGCCCTGTAATTTGATCCTGGCCAGGATGGCCGAGATTCATTGGCAAGCGAGCCACGGCCAGTGCAGGCCAATTGCAGGCCAAAATTTTCTGCTTTTCCTTGCCAGTTTTTGCCACTTTTGATCTCGGCCAACTGTGGCCTGTCCAGGACAGGACGTTTTGAAGTAGACAGCTGAGTTGTCTGGTTGTCAGGCATATTTTATTTAAAAAACGTCATCTGTAAAGAAAAGCCAAGCCAAGTAGCCAGCCGATACTAACCAAGTAGGCGGCCATTTTTACCGGTAGCCGCTACTTTAGACATCCCTGCATTTATGTTTTTGCTTTGCCTTTTCAATTTTGGCCCTGGCCAACTGCGGCCAGGCCAGGCCGTGCTGCCCCTGTGGCCGTGGTTTTCCCGGTTTTTTATCCCTTGGCCAACCCAGCCAAAGCCCAGTCTCACCCCAGCTTTCAGATGTCAGACGACAGATGTCTGACATCAGACGTCTGATGTTTGTTGCCTGATGTACAAACATCAGACAACAAACATAAGACATCAGATATCAGACGTGTGACATCAAACAACAAACATCAGATGTCTCACATCAGACAACAGACGTCTGACACCAGACATCAGACAACAAACATCAAACACCTGATATCAGATGTCTGATATTAGATGTCCGACAACAGATGTCTGAAATCAGACTTCAGACAACAAACATCAGACCTCTGACATATGACATTAGATATCAGACGTCTGATGTTTGTTGCCCGATGTCAGACGTCTGACAACAAACATAAGACATCAGATATCACATGTGTGACATCAGACAGACTTCAGAAAACAGACGTCTGATATTAGACGTCTGACATTGGACGTCCGACATGAGACATTAGACGTCTCATGTTTGTTGTCTGACATCAGGCAACGCACATCAGATGTCTGATGTCTACTGTCAGATATCTGATGTTTGTAGTCTGAAGTCTGATGTCAGACTTCTGATGTTTAATGTCTGATATTAGACGTCTGATATCAGACATCTGATGTGGGGTTTCTGATGTCAGATGTCTGACATCAGGCAACAAACATCAGACATCTAATATCAGACGTCTTGTCTGATGTCTCTCTGATATCACACGTCTGACATCTAATGTCTTATGTTTCTTGTCTGATGTTTGTTGTCAAACATCTGATATCAGACATCTGCATCAGACGTCTGACATCGATCAGACTTCAGACAACAAACATCAGACATCTGATGCCAGACGTCTGCCAATATATGTCGGACATCAGACGTCTGAAATGAGCCATGAAACATGTTATGTTTTTTGCCTGATGTCAGATGTTTGATGTCAGACGTCTGACAACAAACATAAGACATCAAATATCAGACATGTAACATCAGACAGATGTCAGACAACAGACACCTGATGTTTGTTGTCTGATGTCACACACCTCACATCAGATCTCTGATATCAGACATCAGACATCTGACGTCAGACTTCAGACAACAAACATTAGACGTCTGACATTAGACATCTGACTTGAGACATTACACATCTGATGTTTGTTTCTGATGTCAGACGTCTGATGTAAGATGTCTGATGTCAGATACCTGACATCAGACAAGATATAAGACATCACATATCAGACGTGACATCACACAACAGACATCTGATATTAGATGTCTGACATCAGACATCAGACAACAAATATAAGACATCAGATATCAGACATGTGACATCAGACGTCTGACATCAAACACCAATGATCAGACGTGTGACATCAGACAACCAACATCAGATGTGTGACATCAAACAAACATAAATCTGGCATCTGACATCAGGCATCTGACATCGGTCGTCTGGTGTCAGACATCAGACATCAGACATGTGACATCAGACAACGAACATCGCCTTTAGAGCAACTTTGGAACGGTTTTGATTCAGACACCGAACTTTTCATGTGCCGAACTTAATGCATAAATAATTATAACGTATTTTGTAAGCATTTGTTTGGTCAAAATGAGCATTTTTGTCCTTTTGAATTTAGTTTGGCTGGAATTAACAACGGCATCTGAATCAATTCAGCCGGTCTAAATAATTTGGGTCGGCCCTAATTCGAATTAGGTTCGGCTCATGAAAAGTTCGGCGTCTGAACCGAGCCTTACCATTTTCATGAGGACGAACGAAAGATTTTCGAATACATTATACAGCGCATGCTCTTTAAGGCATGCAATCTTATCACCATGATCATTTTCGCGTTTTCGTGTGAACGGACGAAAGCAATTCGAATACGGGTACGTGTGGACACGTATCTCTTCCAAAAACGGAGAAAAAAACCGCCCCGCGTCAGTTAATAAAATATCCAGACAAGTGTGGACAGGGCCTTAAAGGTCTATTGGATTACTACATACCTGTTAATCAGTCTGACTAGCTGCCTGTATGCCTGTCTCCTCTCTTTTCTAATCACCCTTATTAGAAAAGGATTTTAAAATAAAAAGGATATACATTTATTGAGAAAAACTTGATTAACAACCCAACACGACTAGATGAAAACTGACTCTTTCGAGTTAGAAATGTCAAAAAGGGTTGAAATACCAACAAGAGGGCAAAAAATAAAATGCTAAGATTCTAAGTATGGATTTTGAGGGAAAAATGAACATTTGAAAGTTAAAGTTGCCCCAGGATTAATGAACGAATAACAATTTTTTAGAGTGCCATTTGCAATTAATCTCTCGTTAGAATGCATTATCTAGGTACTCAGATTGTTGTTAGAGCTCATCCTTGCTGCAATAGGTTTTTCTCTGTGGATCCCCAGCTTTTCTCTCTCCTAAATAACGAGTTTCATGAGTAGACAAACTAATGTCTTAATAAATTTGCGCTCTTGCTGTTACCCCCTTATCACTAAATTTCCTATTCCTAACTTGGGTAAAGACAATATTCAAACACTCTTTTTAGCAAAAATTCTTAATTATTCCCTTGTATATTTTTAGCGCACTGTATATATTACAATTTTCCCTTTTAAATCATTTCCCCCATTGAACACCGCAGATCAGGCAAAAAAAAGTTTACACTCTTTGACCTTTTTAGCTAGAGAACGTTTGCTGACATTTGAACAATATTATCCACCGCATACTTGGTTTGGCATGTAAAAAGTTCGCAGCACAAATCAAACTCGTAACCTTGCAAAAACTTTTTTGTTAGATTTCTTACCGAACAAAACAAAGTTATATAGGATAAGGAAGCCTTGAGGCAAAAAAGTTCATTTAGTTAATTCACTGTTTGTTTAGGACACACAGGTCTAGGATGATGACATCTCAGTGAGCAAGGAAAAAATAATGTTCCAGTTACGAATGTTAGACTCTAGGTTTCATTTTTTCCGTGATTTTTCTCAAAATCAGCTACAACTGATCCCCAGACTTCATCATTCCACAAAATATCCAAGGCAGTCAATGCCATTACCTTCGCTTGTGTAACTGCTCCAACATGAGCTTCTGTCCTACCAGCTGCTTCTGTAAAATCTCGCGTGTGATTGGCCACAGATGTGTCGATATCAAAATAAGGATGAATGGAAGGTTTTATATGGGAGACATTACCCATATCTGTAGAGCCAAATGTTGCTTTGGCTTGCTCCTCGCGAGATGGAAAAGACAAGCCAAGTTCTTCCGCATTTTTTTGATAGACCACTGCTAATTGTTCATTTGTTGCCATGTTGGAATAAACCATGGAGTTCCATTCTATATCCACAGTACAACCTGTTATTTGTTAAAGTAAAGAACAGTGTAAGGCACACATTGCATTTCTTTAAAAAATTATAGTGGGGGTTGATTATTATTATTATTATTATTATTATTATTATCGCAGTACAAATGTCTGGATGCCCAGAGTATAATAATAATAATCATCATTATTATTATTATTATTATCGTTATTATTATTATTATTATTAGGAGCAGTACTCGGCTCAAGATCTTATCTTGAGGATTATGTAAGTAAAAAGGTGGACGACTAGGTTGGCCAGGTAGTGAAACTGGCAGAGTTTGCAGCAACCCAACCACAAGCCTGCTATGCGGCATATACCTTCGATTTGAAGCACAAATGGACGTACGTGTCAGAGGTCTGTTATCAGATGCCTGATGTCTCGTGTCAGACGTTCGATGTGAGACATCTAATATCAGTCTTTTCTTTGATGTTAGACGTTTCATATCAGAGGTCTGATGTTTGATGTCTGATGTTGGACGTCTGTTGTTTGATGTCAGACGTCCGATGTCTGTCAGACCTCTGATGCTTACTGTCTGATGTCAGATGATTGATGTCTCCTGTCAGACCTCTCATATCAGACGTCTTTTCTCTGATGTTCATCAGATGTCTGATATTTGTTGTCTGATGTCTGATCTGATGTCAGTCGTCTGATGTCAGATGTCTGATGTTTATTGTTGGATGTCGGAAGTCTGATGTCCGATGTCTAATGTTTATTTCTAATGTAGACATCTGATGCTTATTGTCTGATGGCAGACAACTGATGTCTTATGTCAGATGTTTGACGTCTGATGTCAGACGTCTTTTCTCTGATGTTCATCAGACGTCTGATGTTTGTTGTCTGATCACTGATGTCAGATGTCTCATGTTTGTGGTCAGATTTCAGACATCTGGTGTTTGACGTCTGTTGTTTGATGTCAGACGTCTGATGCTTATTGTCTGATGTCTGCTGGCAGACGCTTAAAATCAGATGTCAGATGACTGATGTCTCTGTCAGGCGTTTGATGTCTGATGTCAGTCGTCTGATGTCAGATGTCTGATGTCAGACATCCGATGTTTGTTGTCTGACATCAGACATCTGATGTCAGATGTCTCGTATCAGACGTCTTTTCTCTGATGTTCATCAGACATCTTATGTTTGTGTTCTGATGTCTGATGTTTGTTGTCTGATGCCAGACGAGTGATGTTTGTCGTCTGATGTCTGATTTCAGACGTCTGATGTTTGTTGCCAGATTTCAGACATCTCATGTTTGACGTTTGACATCACGTCAGACATTTGATGTCTGATGTCAGACGTCTGATGTCCAATGTCTGATGTAAACTGTCTGATGTCAGACGTCTGATGTTTATTGTCTGATGTCAGAAGACTGATGTCCAATGTCTGATGTCAGACGTCTAACATTCAACAATAAATATCAGACATCTGACAGCAGACATCAAACATCTGACATTGGACAACAAACAACAGACATCTGACATCAGACGACTGACATGAGACAACAAACATCAAACGTCTGATATCAGACGTCCGACTTTAGTCGTCAGACAACAAACATCAGACGTCTGACATCCTTGGTCCTTCCACTAATTTAAAATTATTAAAGGGAATACCTGTACAGGGGCTGAGCTCTAGCACCACACAGTAGACCCTCAGGACCTACACTAATTTAAGATCATTATAGGAAATACCTGTATGTGGCCTGGGGCGCGTTTCTCGAAAGTCCCAATAATTAGTGGGCCCGGTAAGCTGTTGCCGTTTAGTTTAAAGATTGAGGTTTCAATAGTTTGGCATCTAACATGATAAAACCATCAGTTAATGAAACAAAATGGAGTAGTTTGCTAGCCAGGACCAGCGCTCTTATTCTTTATATTTCGATTTGAATATTTGATTTCAGGCCCAAAAAGTTACCGGGACTTTCGAGAAACCGGCTCCTGAGCTCTAGCACCACACAGTAGACCCTTTAGACCTCCACTAATTTAAGATTATTAAAGGGAATACCAGTACAGTGGCTGAGCTCTGGCACCACATAGTACAGCCTCGGGACCTTCACTAATTTAACAGAGCTGTCATTAAGGGCCGTAACCCACAACACCTGTTGCGGCTAAACTCACTTGATGTTACAGGTTATCAAAGTGGAAAGCTAAAGGAGGCACCATAAATTTTTGTGAGACGTTACAGGCGAATCTTCTTTTGTTACGGCTGCTGAAAAACTTAATGACAGCCCTGTTTAAGATTATTGAAGGGAATACCTGTATGGGTGCTGAGTTCTAGCACCACACAGAGGCCCATGGGGACCTCTGCCAAAGGGTATATTTGTACAGGGGCTGAGCTGTAGTACCACAAAGAGGCCCAACCACTTGTGGCCAATTCACCGATGGGCTGTGAAGAATTTGACTGGAGATGACCCACCCGGACTCTTGAACTGACCAAATTTTTTTGCATACCTCTCCTCTTTTTTTCCCCTCGCCGGCATTCGGTTTTAAATTAAAACTTCTATATTTATTATCAAGTGCTGCACACAAGCGGTAACAACGGCACTCTAGAGATGTGTTACAAAGTTAACCCTTCCGTGCAGATAATCTGAAAATTGTCCTATTTAAAACTTACCAGTGGCTTGAGCTGCTGACTCAAAACACCTGTGTACTTTCTCACAAAGTTCATTTAATTCTCTTTCTGTTGGAGCCCTCACAAAGTATTCCATTGATGTTTTATCAGGGATTATATTCGGCTTAGCTCCACCATTTGTTATAATCCCATGAAGACGCCATGTGGGTCTCAACTGCTGTCGCAGAACGCTTAGAGAACTATAGGCCATCACTGCAGCATCTAATGCATTGATTCCTTCCCATGGGAATGCTGCCGCATGAGAAGACAATCCATGGAAAGTCACCTTGACATCCTGCATTGCCAGACATGTTGGATAAACACAGCTGAATGACTTTGGATGTGCCATCAAACAAAAATCAACCTCATCAAAGCAGCCATTTTGAATCATTTTGACTTTTCCACCTCCACCTTCTTCTGCTGGGGTTCCAAGAACAACAACTTTCCCCAAATCCTGGTTTGAAGCTTCAAGTGCTGCCTTTATACCTTAAAATATACATGTAAATTCAAGACAGTCTTTGTTGTAGTTCTCACCTGTCTAATACAGTGGTATTCTGAATTTTTTTTTTTTTAATTTAAAATTGCCTAGAATTATTGGGAGGTTCAAATGTTTGGAAGTAAATTTCAGTGGTTGACAAGGATACTCCAATAGTGAAGTCAGTTTTGGATCAAAAAGGGGTATAGAAGGTGAAGGACTGTTAGGTCCCTGGTTTCAAATTTGAGACTGAGACTTGAGGGTTTTTATTAAGTCCAAGCCTGAAGACTTTACCTCTAATAAAATTCAAGCCGGAGACTCTAAGCGCAAAAATTTCAAGACAATAATACAAACAAGGCTAAGCACAATGGAAGCTAATAGAAGCCCACCAATAATACTGCATTGCCTTGGTCTACCGTCTTAAGCTACTAGCTCAGTTTGATAAGCAGTACCCATGAACTCTGAGCTCCTAAAGACCAAACAGAATGAAAAAACAACAAATCCTAAACTCAGAGACCCATCAGCGAAAAAAATTCAAGACTCCGAGAAGCAAAAACACCTGAAAAAGGGACTTCAAACTTACACTAATGGCTTTCTGTTTACAAGCTGTTTGTCAGCCATTCGAACAGCTTGATCACAAGGTCATTCAAACCATCAGCCCGTTTGAACAACTTGGTTACCTGTTCGTTACAAACATTATACTACTACATGAGAAATTTCTGTAATTTGATTGGCTTAGAGCAGTGGTATTTCAGCTTAATTTGAAATACCTACATGTGAAAATTACAAACCTTTTGCGGGTAGTTGTATAAACAAATAATAGCACGATTTGTACGTGATATTTGGCATAAATACCACTCGTGATATTTCAAAATTGTCTCAAATTCCACTCGCCTAACGGCTCGTGAAATTTCACATAGCAATTTTGAAATATCACTTGTAGTATTTATGCCAAATATCACTACAAATCATGCTATTACCTATACTAGACCCGTTTGAACAGCTTGGTCACCTGTTTGTTGCAACCGTCAGCCCTTTCAAATGATTTGGTCACCCATTCATTGGAAAAATCAGGCCATTCGAACGACTTGGTCACCCATTCATTAGAAACATCATACTGTTCAAACAGCTTGGCCATCCGTTCATTTGAAACATCGGGCCGTTCGAACTGCTTGGCCACCAGTCTGTCCCTTTCAAACAGCTTAGTCATTATTGGATCCCTTTGAACAACTTGAGCTACTTTCTGTGGAATGATGGCAGGGGTATTTTGCAGAATCCCAAATGCCAAATGAATCTGAAGTTTAGTGATTAGTGTTAGGAAACTAAGTGAATCAAGTTTCAGGATATACATTTTGTTTGATTTCATTCGCACAAATTTAGCAATGTTTGTCAGGCTGTTAACACTTATTAATTTTTGCTCATATGATATCACCAAGGGTACACAAATGATTCTAGATTTTTTTCCTGATCTTTTTCAGGCAATCCAAGTCAAAAACACTTTCGCCTTCCTCACACCATCCTTCATGCATTTCTACCATTTTATTCTTGATCGAGTAGAGAAAACAGCTGTGCTGTCGGTATTAATTATCCCTTATCAGACGACGAATCAAAGCCGTATGTAAACAATGCATTCCAAATAAAGCCCTTCAAATAGTTTTGCTCTCTGCATGTTATTGCTGCTACAAATGAAATCTGTTTGGCATCAACTTCAATCTTCTTCATGAATTGCTGGCAACACTGGCCACCTTTCATGCCCTAAGAGAAACTGCATTTTCATTCAAGTGTTTGTCATGGATTGGCTATTGTTGTATTACCATCACTCTGCTTGATCTACCTTCCACAAATTTGACAAGATCCCACATTGGACTCAGGTGTGTAATGCTTTCAAAACAGCAAAGGGTGAAAGTTTCTTACAAAATACAAAGCTGTTAGAAAAGTTTCAGTGCCTTGTTAGTGCAAAAAAGCAGTGAGTATTAAATAATCAACGATTTTGCTATGATAATCACCGTATGAAGTCTGTGTTTGAATATCAAAATTTTAAAATTCCTTTTTTCAGGTCATTCAGCAGATAACAATGGGAAGTCAATATTTTTTGATATAGCAGAAAAATTGTAAACAAAACCTGGATCAGATCCCTTTGGCTGGTTGGCTTGCATTGTTTTTCATGAGCTGTGCTGTGCCAGTCAAGACAACCCGTTCAAAAATTTTCCTAAGCCTTTCAGTCGTTTGGGGAACCCATTTGAAAATTTTTTATGAGCCCTTCGAGTAAGTAAGCTGTTTGTAACGCGTTTAGTACCCATGTGTTTCCCCCGTTTAATGGAAAGCCGTTAGTGTACGTTTTCCTGTGGAAGGTCTCGTATCATAAATAATGATTCTGAGCTTGGGCTGCCTGTGGTATTCTTTAGCTTGAAGTGCAACAGTAGGCCAGTTGCACTAAGAGGTCAGGTGACCAATTCTTCCTTTAAACAATGACTTGCAATCTTGCAGATGCCCAAAATAGTCAAAGCACATAAAAATTATCTCACACCCGAAATTTGAGAGGAAACACATTTAAGGGAAATAGTTTATGGCACTTTGGTTTTTCAACAAAGTAGTATGATTTCTATTGGCTGCCATGTTGGAGGGCATACTCTTGCCCTCGAACATGGCGACCAAAACTACTTTTTGCTTGTATCTTGTTAAACATTTGATAGTTATGCTCAGATGTGCTGAAAACGTTACCACATCATCTTTTCAACAATTTCGTTGAAGTTTAAGTGTAAAATTTCTGTTCAGAAAAAGGTAATCCATAGTTTTAAAAATCACACTTTGGTCACTGACCAGCTACGAACTTACTCATTTTAAGAAAATGGCGCTGGTTTGAAAAACTAAATTACTACTATTTTGTTTAAGATATGACCCACTGACCGTTTTTCGAAGGCAAAATCATAAAACTGTTATTTTCATAAAAATGATGTCCCATGACCTCTTCGCGCAAATGGCCTATATTATCAAATTTACTTACCTAACGCAGCACCTACTCCAACTTCAGCGATAAGATTATGTCCACAGGCATGCCCTATACCCGGCAGTGCATCGTACTCACAAATCAAACCCACAACTCTCTTTCCACACGAACCACTGGACGCGCGAAATGCCGTCTCTAGTGTGTAGTGCTTTGTTACTTCAAAACCTTTATCCTTGAAGAATGTTGTGAGGACTTCATGAGCGTATTTCTCCTGATAGCAGAGTTCTGGTTTCCGCCAAATTTGTTGGTTAAGCTGATAAAGCTCAGGTGCAAAGCCTTCTATCGTTCGAAGAGCCACATCTTTCAAATTTCGTAGAATACCGGCCGCCGCCATATTGTTTTGTTCTCAACGTATCCCATGAGGCCACATGAAACAAAAGTACTTAAGGTCGAGAAAAGTTTAATCGGGGAGGAGTGGGAGAAGTTTATGAACCCCTGCAGGTCAGGGATGCTTTCACTTTGTCTTCTTACGGAGTTTTGTCGAAAATATTCCTGGATGGGCTCCTGCCTGGATTTAATGAGATTCTGAAAACATTTTGTTCTCCTCTTCCGCTTACTTATAATGGGATAGGTAAGCTTAAAAACTGACCAAAATAAGAGTCGAGAGTACTCTGCGCTTACCACATAAAGGGAAAGCACTAGGCTGGGATTCTTACCAACGAGTCTGAGAAAACACGCAAACACACAACCAAACAAAAACACATTTTTCTTTTCTTTCAATGATCTTTTCACTCAATGATCGCGGAAGGTTAGAGTTACGAAAAATCGATGACGTCAGAAGTGGCACAAGGACTAGAGTGAATGAATTTTTAAAAATACTGAGGTATGTACTTATAAAAGAAAAGAAGAAAACTGAAAGAAACAGAAAGCTAGCAACCTAAATTGACTGAAATTTTGACCAAAAAGTAAGCTTTATAACTATTTTCAGAAACGACCGTAATTCTTTCCTTTTTAGAGTTTGAGACAACAAGAATTTTCAAGAATCCACCAGCTAGGAAGAATTTCCACGTTTTGCAAAAGGTCTTGAAATCGTAATTATCCAGCCAATTCAAGGTACACCTCTCCCTCAATAAAATCGCCTCTTTAACGGGGCTACGTCACGCTATATGGCACCTTTTTAAGAAACTTTAAAGAATTACCATTTTATACCTAGCTGCAAAAAATCACTAAAAAAAGATTATAGTTAGTGCTCCCCAATGAAATTTGTTTTATTTGTTTAAATTTTTTTTGATAACTCCACTGGGGCATTTTGTGTACTGGCAAAGGCTCTAAGTAATGACTTCAAACAGAATTGACCCCGGGGTGGGGGGGGGGGGGTACTCCCTATGATGGCCTATACGGGGAGGCTCCGTCCGGAAGGGGTATCTTTTCAGGCTTCAGGTATATGAAAGGGTAGGGATTTCACTCGCTGAAGTTTATAAAAGGGTAGGGAAATCTGTCATTTGGGTCTGTGAAAGGGGCCAAAAGGGCTAACAGATGAATTGTATGGCTTTATAAACTCGAGAAAACGTTCTATTTGTGTGATTGATTCCTATTCAAAAGACAGTGCATTTACAGCAGTTAAAAGGGATGAAAAGTTCTAAATAAGGTGTGTGAAAGGGGTACCATTTCTCAATAGACGGTATACGAAGGGGGTACCTTTTTCGTGAAAAATGAAATATAGAAGGGTAGGAGGTTGGAACTTGGGGCGAAGCCTCCTCTTATAAACAACTGTTTGGTACCCCCCCCCCCCCTCCCCCTACCCGGGAATTGACCCAACAGCAATATCCTCGTAACATAGCCCTGTTAACGTGTTGTTGTTCAGCTGTGTATTAATTAAAGATATTAAGTCTCACATTGTGAATCTTACACAATACCTATATCTCATTCTGATGTTAAAAAGGATCTACAGATATCATACTTTAAAACTGACGGGGAGGATTCGCTAAACAATGTTTCATATTTGCATTACGAGACATCCCATTTTAATTGAAAATATTATCGCAATCATTTTATGTACATTGATGTTTATTTTAAATGAAAGAATGATGCCAACGACCTTAGGCACTGAACTTTACTGGGTACTAGCCAGCCAACCATGCTTAAACGGGTTACGTTACATATTTTAAATGTTCCAAAAGCTTGAGGAATGTCTTATCATTAAACACGGAGCAAAACAGCAAAAGGAACACACTAATTTTAACTACTAGCCCTTACAACACGTACATCAACACACAAAAAATAAAATTCTAAAGAATACTTTCCATTTATTTCATTTGGTGTTGAAGAAAAGAATTTGTTTTAAGAATTTAGACATGTATTATCACTTCCTTTATTATTAAGACCGGCTTACACGAAAACGACTTTTTCTTTCCTAACAATCTGTCAGCCCAACATAGCGACCAATTTTCACACTATGACTTAAATTAGACCAATTTTCGAGATCCAGTACGCTTCAAAATCAGGTCAACAAATCGTAGCCAGCAAACCGGTCTTCTGATCTTAAAGTTTACTTGAACTCCAATATTTTAAAGGGAAATTTTAAGCTGCTTACTTTAAGGGCGTTTAAGCATGTCATTGAATCTTAAATCAACAAATATTGGACCTTGAAAAAAAGGTCTCTCAATTTAAGAAAGGAGGATCGCCATTTACACATCTTTCATAAGACATCTTGTTTGCCTCCCAAACCTTGCATAACTTTCTCTTTTTTTATTTCTCTTGGGGTACTACAGTGGTCCCAAGAGGGAAAAAAGACAATCCTTATGCAATTTTTTGGGGAGGGGCGGGGCAAACAAGGTGTATTATGGGAGATGTGCAAATGGTGAATGGGATGATCCATGATAGTATTATGAATTTTTAAAACAATCTAACGTATGAATGTTATAATAATTTAAGCCAAGTACCACAGCAATTATAAAAGACTCTTCCACGCATGGAAATTCAAATTTTGCAAAGTGCAAGATCAACAGGCCAGCTGTGCCTCTTTTAAGAAAAACTAAAGCAAGTCTGTAAAAGCCGAGTTGAGTGGATTTAGCAAAACCTCGCACCATGTAAGGTAATCCAGGATCCGGAATCCAGAATCCTGCGCTTTGGAATCTGGAATTCAGTTCCAGAAATCCATAATCCAGTTAACAATTGAAAACCGAATCCAGATTTCACTGACAGGAATCTAGACTACTTGAACCAGCTACCTGGACGTCAGAATCCACAGCATGGAATACAGAATCCAAGACTGTTGTGGATTACCGTACATGCGATGAAAACCATACCTTCTGCTTCTCTTTAACCCTTTAAGTTCCAAAGTGACCAAAATCAATTTTCTCCTAATGATATCCATACATTCAAGAGATTAGGATATGAGAAGTAATAAAATGATCACCAAAGAGAAAATGCCTTGATCGTTTATCAA
Organism: Porites cylindrica; assembly: GCA_964035525.1. NCBI lineage: Eukaryota > Metazoa > Cnidaria > Anthozoa > Scleractinia > Poritidae > Porites > Porites cylindrica. The sequence goes on from OZ037776.1 coordinate 30,542,261, forward strand.
ATCTTTAAGGAAATGAATGGAAGTCAGTTTAGAGAATTTGTGCCTTAAAGGGTTAAGAAAACAAGGTCACATTTAATTAGTATATACACACTCAGTGATCTTGGCGATTTAAGCAATCTGATTGGTTCGCTATCTCGGACTATTCAACAATATTCACCTCCTAGCGAGTGGATAATGTGTGAGCTCGGTGTTTTTCCCGTTTTTTTTAGAGAACGATCTTTTAAAAGTCGACAAAATCCTAGGGCTGACTTTTTTTAAGGCAAGAAAAGACTTGGAAGGATTCAATACGGCGTTTTTCAATTTACTGTAGCAGGAGTTTTGTGCTCGATGGATTGTTTACAACTCCCGTGTATTCGCGTAGAAGAAGCCGTTTCGTGAACTCAGCGTTTTCTAAGAAGAAAATTTTGGCTCAAAAATCGAAGTTTATTTATGACAAACAAATTTAAAAGGAAATGTTTGCAGAAATTCTACATTTCAAGTAAACAGGAAAAAGAATGATACAGGAAGACGACATCTTACCTCGAGCAACCGAGCCGCCATTTTTGTCAGCACTTCATGCGAAGAACGACACAACATGCCCTTTTGGCTATAAACTTGGCGAGTCAACAGAAAACAACACAGCTCTACTTTTTTTCTCAGGTAAGGAAACAGTTCAAACTTTTAGCGATTCCATTGAAGCCATTACGCTGTTGTTTGCGAAATGAGTAAACTTGTGAATTGCCATGTTTGAAAATTCTGCAAAGATCTATTTTTAAACTTACGCGTGATTTGATCTGTCAATCAAATCCTACTTTTGAATGGTTTCCTTTCTGATTTTGTTGAGATCACTTCGTGTGTATATACTAAAACAATTATTCTTCTCAATCTCGGTGAATAGTGGCTTTGGGAATATTTACCTCGCCGCTTTCGCGGCTCGGTAAATATTTTGCCACTATTCACCTCGATTTCAAAGAATAATTGTTAAATATAATCTCAAATCAACTGTAAACAGAGCGCACAAGTTGTCATGGTACTTAAGCCTACATTAGTTTAATCACCCACTGAAGGACTAAGCACAGTGGCAGTTCTGTTGTTTTTCGATAGAAATAAATTTATTCACAAAAGATATTATGGAGTCTGTGGAGCAAGAAACCTTCCAGCATTTGTAACAGATGGCTGAATACCTCGGTCACAGTAGCTAGGATCGCTCCATGTTTAAAGAAGACTCTAAGTTGGCAACATTTAAAACAGGGTTGTCATTTACCTTTTCTAGTGTAAAGAAAGAAGTTGCTTTTTGAGGACTTAACCCTTTCACTTTTTAACAGTTTATTAGAAGGATTTTTAATTGAAGACAAATCGATCACAAGGTGCCTAGAGAAAAATCCTTCTAATAAACTCCTAATTACTCTTTCCAGTCTAACTTGCATGCTTGCATGCTTGAGGAACAAAACGAGTACTTACGCAAGGGATAATCACCTAGCACTATTTATAAACAGCCCTATCAATATCATTACTAAATAAGTCTATTGCAAAACCACACAAGGGTAAGGTAAAGGACCAACAATAGCAATTAAGACAAAGCAAGAAAGACAATTTCATGGTGATATAATAAAAAAAACATTTTCAGCTGTATTTTCGTATCGTATTATTTGTTACTTTGTATAAAAGGATCTAAATTTGATCTGTGGATCAGATCCTACAGTGAAACTATCCGAACAAATAATCTTCAGTGGTACTTGTACAAGGGATTATTTATCTTACTGCAAAAACTGCCTCTAACTTTTCAGTCTATGGATTCATTTCTATGGTTTGACATTCAAATTAAACCAGTTTGGTAGTTCTTTTGTGTGGCAGTAAGAGTGAAAGTTTTAGCAAAGTTCCATTTCAATTTCATCTTTCATTCAATTTTTGTCTTCCATTGTTGTTAACTAATCATCATGCAACAAAGAAATATAAAAATAATAAAGAAAAAGAAACTTAAAATTGAGCGAGTTAAAAAATTGAACAATGCTTGTTATAATAAATTATTAATACAACAACAAAATATGAGAAAAAAAACCTTGACCAAGTTGTTCACAAAATCAAGGGATAGCAACCATGGTAACTCAGTTGTCATGGTAACTGACCCTGGATTGGCATTGATCTTTTGTATTAAATGTTTCATGACCTGTGCCCAACAGGGTGTAGTGTACATGTCCATGTATAAGTGGATTTTAGCCGTGGAGCAGTGTAAAATTAATGCAGAAAATTTCCACCGTCCAGGAAAATGTCTTAACACTAAAACTAGAAGCCCAAAAGGCTGACAGCCCAAATTAAAACCAAAACCCATATCTGAAGTAACAAAATAATGTGAGTTAATGTGTTACTTAATTCTTCCGCATTTGACCCCTCAAGGAAAGAAAAACACTCTACAACAGAGGGTCAGTACTTCAGCTCCTCTGTGGAAACGACATACTTAAAAATTTATGTTAGATGTATAATTTTTGAGAATGCTGAGGCAATATTTTCCCATACCTTAAAAGGTTCCTGTTAAACATCAATTCGTCATCAAGGCAAAAGGTAATGAGAATTAACAAAACAATGAAGAAGGAAAATGTTTTGATCTTCAGCCAAATTCTCTCAAGGAATTCTTAAAGAATTTTAAAATGTACGGAGATCAGTTTGGAGAATTTGTATGAGGATATTGAGGGGCTAAAGAGAAAACAGGGGGCTATGAACAGGCAACTGCTACAAAGACAAAAGAAAACATTGCTAGAAATTGGTAGCACCCACCCACCAGTTCCCAAATCAGTAATATCTTATTTCACACCTACAAAAGGTAATCACGGCTCTCCACCAATAATAACTTATTAATAATAACTAAAGTGGAATATCAACAAGCTTTCAGAGGATTTGGAGTCTAAGCTTTGAGCCATCTACATTTTTGTTTAAACAATCCTGATAATATTATTATGATACATGTGTGGTTAAGAAAAGGTTGATAAGAGCAACATCCACTCAGACATAACAAAGGTAATGACAGCCCTGCTAAAAATGCTAAATCGCAGGAAGACAATACACAGGGAGCTAGTACTAGCCAATTAAAAATTAATAATATTTTTTTCCAACATAGCACTCAAATGACTCCACCCAGTGGAACCATATGAAAGCTTCATTATTGTACATTATGCTTCTATGTGAGACAACATTGGTCACCGTGTACTTGAGTCAAACTGTCCAGACACACAACCGTTTTCTCATATTGCTCTGAAATAATCCACTTGTAAATCCTTGTAAAAATTCCCTCTTCCTCAGAGGAACAAGTCTCAAGTGTCACAACAAAGAAAAAGCTCACGAAAAGAGTCTTTTGTTACTGATGTGCACACTGAACGCGCGGTCCATGTCCAGATTCGTCGTCACTTCCGTCTTCATAGGCTTCTCTCTGGTGATATCTTGGGTCAAGTTCCATGAGGTCCACCTCTTCTGCATCTTCCCCGGGAGGAGCTTGCTTTGGTCGAGACGGAAGTAAGGACTCAAGTAACTATAGCAAGGAGCAAACACTGTCATTTAGGAAAACATTATTTTTGGTAAAATTGCAAAGCAATCATAACAACTTGGGAGGGGTTCAGATGGGTGTGGTAATAATTACATGGTATTTTTCACATGTGAAAAGGTCACTGTTGCTATGGCCACATTATGAATCATGACTTTCGCAGCACAAAAATATTTAAGTGAAATGGTTTGGCATTTCATTGGTGTTTATATAATAAATAGAACATTACATGGCCGCTTTGAGATACGAAATATTTCACTCGTTGGCTGCGCTCACTCATGAAATATTTTTCAACACTCAAAGAGAAATTTCATATCTCCGCACTGCCATTATAATATCCTCTATAGGTCAAAACTGGTCACACAAAATTTGTAAGCTTTCAGAAAATCCCACCTAACACATTATCTGCAGTCTCTTCCTAAATCAAAGATACTCACTGATATTTTGTCACATGGGATAAAATTGTTTGGAGGAAATTCAATTTCAAACTTGATATAGAGGTTTCCCTTGTCAAAGGGTCTTCTGTACCCTGGCATGCCTTCTCCAACCACACCTCTAATACAACCTGACAAAAAAAATCACAATAACACAGAATATTTCAGTCATTCTTTTAACTGAATTTAATAATACTAATTAAACTACTATAAATTATTCATTTAGTGATATCATCGCCTAAAAAAATTAGAATGGGAGCAGAATGGCAAAGTCAAAGATTTGCTGAAACATTGACCAGGCTCCTGCTTAGAATCACTGTTCGAGACTTAAGGCTGGTTTCACTAGCAACAGAATCAGTGTTTTGATCTTGTGAACAGAGTGTTCTGATTCTGCTTACCAATCCATCGCCTAAGATCAACTACACAAGATTGTTGAAGTCATAAGCAGAAGTGAAAGAACTAAACCAATCACAACATATGGGAAGGAGAATCGTGTTTGGTTCATAGTTCTTTTTCTGATCCTGATTCTGCAAATGTAGTTTTCACTAATGTAAGCGACAGTATCACAAGCTGTGCCAGCGGTGGAAAATTCTGATTACTGTAGCTCTGATTCTCTTAAGTAGATGTCCATGTTCAAGGCTCTAACATTTTATCTGTACTAGGTTGTAGGTGCTCTTACATGTACATTTATATGTGGTGCAATAATAGGGACCTGAAGAGGTCCAAACCAAAAAAGAGCCCTTACCTGGCTCTATGACCTGGCCAGCCGGGTATTTTACAATCAGATCTCTCTTATCAAGGTGCTTGATTACCATATGAAAGCCACACAGTGCCTCTGCAAGGTGAATTTTCTTGGTCATAAACAGATCATCTCCTTGACGTGTAAATAAGTCGTGATCTTTTTGTTGTAAAACGAGGATTACATCACCAGGTTCAACATTGGGCTACGGGATGGAGAAGATGAAAAGAAATAGTTAAATGGGCCAAGGGCCTCAAAAGAACAGTACCTTTAAAAAGCACATCAAACATTTTGGTGCAATAGCCTTTTGCACTAAGCAATCATTTGACAACAATTTGTAAAAACATTGTTTCAGGATTTTGTTGTCTTGTGCCAGTAGGGTATTTGGCATTTGAGACCTCACTGGGATAACTAAATAGGAATTAGAAAGAAAAATGGTAAATTCTGACAGTTGACAACAAAATAATGAAACCAAGAGTGCTTTGTATTTCTCTAACCTGAGGGTGTCCAGATAATGTTTTCAAGTAAAACTCTCAACCATTCTTAAATACCTAGTTCAAATGCCAGGCAAATCTTGTACTGAACCTCAATTGAAAACATTTTATTTCAGAGGGACTTTGAAGAAACAACTAATTCAGGAAACAAACTTAAGTCAAACTAACCTTCCAAATCTACCAAAAGGATTTGCTAACAGTCACAATAATGGGAAGAGTTTATGAATTAACGATTCAGGGTCAAAGCTTTAGAAAACTGTTGTACAAATCAGCCATTGCTCCAAGTGTCAAAAAATGCAAGAGCATCTGCCGAACTTTACATTTTACTCTTCACACTTAACATAAATTAATAAAACTGCCAATCTACACTGATTCACACATCTCACTTCTACCAAACCTAATGCACCAGTTAGGTGTGGCACACAAGACATGCACTGTTTGGACCAGATGATCAGTATGAGACTCAAGGAAGCTGCCTACCTACCTCTCTCATACTCCAAAGTCAACTCTAACTTCTTACTTAGGCAAAAATGTTGGGTTATAAGAGGGGTAATTAGGCAGTTTTGATTCATGGAAACTGCCCACCAGCCCCCTGTTGGGTAAGGGGAGAGGCAGGTGGGTTTTACAGAATCTAACACTGATTCAAGCCAGATGTTACAATGCCACTGACAGATAGCTACAACATTTACCTCCTGATCTCCTTCTCCCCTGAATGTGATCTTTTGTCCATCATTCATACCCTTGTCCACATGGACCTGAAAACAGATTTTTACCAAAACAAAATTATGTTGTTTACTCATCAATGGCAGACTATTTTATACTGGAGGGGAAACATCTAAAACGTCTGGACAAATCTAACATACAACTGTAAAGAACATGTTAACCCTGTAAGTTCCAAGAGTGATCAACATCAATCTATCAATACATCATCAACAGAAAAGGCTATGAGAATTCATAATGTGATCAGCACAAGTGCTTTGATCTTTTATCAAATTCTCTCAACCAATTCCATCATGAAATGTGCATGTTGTAGTTAATATTTTATCTCAGGTAATTTTTATTTATTCTTTGTTTCAACTTCATTAGCATACATTACCATACCCAAAAACGAAAGGAAAAACAAAAATTACTGGAGATAAAAAATTAACTACAACATTCATGTATGGAGATCAGTCTAGGGAATTTATATTGGGACTATTTATCTGCCTCGTTTAGACAACTCTAGCAAGAGAGTAACACCGGTCTTTGAGGGGAGGATCTGGCATCCGTCAAGGTCAACACACAGGAATGGGACAGACTTATTATATCAGTGCGGTGCACCCAAAATAGATAGATGGATACTAGATATCAAAGACATTAGAGACATCTTTGTCTGAGATGTCTTAGACATCAAATTAATTATTGATATAGTGGACAGTTAATGTAGCAAAGTGTATGTACCATCCAACTACACATTCATCATAGTAAATAACCTATCACAAACCAAAGGGCAAGATTTTGTTCAATTTTAAACAACCAGCCAAGATATCTGAGGAGCAAGGTAATGTTAAACTTTGCTTGCCTCTGGTAATTTGAGATGATAAACAAAATAATAGACCCAAGGTAAGAAATTCTGTTTTTACTTTTCAAGCTGTGGATAAAATCATATAGAATGACCATTAAAATACAAGCTCCTTGGCTGCAGTTCTTTCGTACAGATTCACAGAACTACATGTGTTGATGTTGTTTTCACCACTTAACAATTTAAAACTTTACATATGTTTTCTCAAAATTAATGGTAACCAATTGTATTCTTGGGAGTTAAAATGTTTATTAACAATAAATTAAAATTGCAATAACTTTACTACCTTACCTCTAAAATTTTGCTTTCCTTGCATACTTTTTTGCCCTGACACTTTTTACACCTGTCTTTAGGATTTATCACCTCCCCTGGAAATCAAAACCATGAACATTCATTACATGAGGAGAAAACTAAAGCCTGCAAAAACAGCCATCTTTCCTCACTCCTCGCCATAAGGGACATTTTGCCGGGGGAGACATCTGTGCCTCAACAAAAAAAAATTCCATACTGATGATGTAAAACAATGTTTGCATAACTACCATAAATGACCTAATAAATGCCCACTTCCACATAAACATCTCTTATCTAATAAACACCCCCTCTACACCGTTAAAATTGTATTGGATGCCCCTCTCTAATAAATGCACCCTGTCTAATAGACACTCCCTATGAGAATTTACTTCAAAATACTAGAAATTAGCAAAAAAGGGGCAAAATCATTAAATTCATCCAGTTTCTTGCTTGATTTACAAGGCTTTGCATATTTCATCTTGCTCAATGTCAATGTCATTCCCTCATTTTAAGTCCTATTTTAAGCAAATTGGCCATTGTTATCTTTAGAAAACAATTTGAAATGTTTGATTCCAATAATGCTACTCTGTCTTCAACGTTCTCTTCCCAAAATGTGAGGCCCATAAAAAGAAAAGCTGTGTATACTTAGTACTTTTCCATATACTGTATTTCCTCGAATAATAGCCAGGGGCAATGATTGCACCAAAAGAGGCCGATTATTTAAGGGAAGGCGATTACTCGAGGGAGGTGAATATTTCAACATTTTGTTTTATTATCCCATTAAATTGAAAAATAATCACATCAAGTAAACTGAACATGGGCTTTTTAAGTGTTACAAATTTGGTTCCTTGATTAATTTTCAATGTTAGTTTTCAATGTCGTTATAAACAATTAAGTGGAAAAAGCTTGTGTCAATTTTTAACTTGACAGGGAGAGGACAAAAAAAAAGGAGATGGCAAGGGGGCTGGGGAGGCAATTATTTTAAAAATTTCCATCAAAGGGGGGCAATTATTCAAGGAAGGCGATTAATTCAGGGACGGCTATTATTCAAGGGAATACGGTATTCATTAACTTCCTTGTGAGAATCAGATCACAACTTGTGTATTTTTTAAAAGCACTTACTTAATATAAGTAAACCTTCATTTGATTTCAGGTGGTAAGAAGTAATACTTTACGTGGTAAATTTTACCCATTACTGCCAGATAAGGAGAACACTGTAGTCATATGGTTCCAAATATTTAATTTGTTCAATTTTACGTTTCTCCTGGTTGACTTTGGTGAGGTTTTGTGTTGTTCTGCAAGCTTGAGCAAAACTCAAAGAGCACAATAATTATTACTGACTGTTTTGTATATAGATTAATCACGTTTATATTTGACCTTTGTGGGCTTTTTTCTTTTGTCTGTCATTCATAAACAATAGCTAAAACTATATAACTGCCACGTCAACCAATCAGAGCTCCTGACCAGATTTCAGACAGTTTTACATCATCAGCATTGAATTTCTTTTGCTGAGGCACAGACATCTCTCCTGGTGAAACATTCCTAGCAGCCAGGAGGGAGGATGGATGGCTGTTTTCAAGGCTAGAAAACTACAGCAAATAAAAGAAGTCATGGCTACCCACAACACCTTGTGCTTGTGGGAATAGAGAAAAGAAGTGATGACCTCACAAAAAATAAATTCATGAAGTTCTAGGGTTAGTATTCAGAAAGAACAAGACGAAAAATGTTCACTCGCAGAAAATAAGCCTGTTAGAGCAAATTGGTAGGGAAGAATGAATATGCCAACAAATCCCATAATTCCACAAATTTGAATTTTTGTTAAATCACACTTCTTTAATCTATAAGCATTACTCTTCCCTTTGGCTGAACATTGTCCGAGTCTTAAACATGGCCTTATTTATCTCTTGAAGGTCATTGCCCAGTGCGTTTTTTGTTGGCGTTGAATTTCATGCTGTAGAAAAACAAGGCCCAGGGTTGTCACTCATCAGAAACTAAAAAATTCCCTGACTTCTAATTGACTTTCCACTGACCTCTTTAGAAACAATTTTCACTGACCTTGCATTAAGCAATTAATAATAAAAAACAATCCACTTTTACACATGTATATTTGCTTTGGCTTTTTTGCAGACAATCAATATTTTTGTCTTACGAGGGCATTTTGTGCGCAAGGAAATAAGAAATCCCGACTTTTCACTGACTTTGACAATTTATCAAAGATGTTCCCTGACCATGGCAACCCTAACCAGCCAGTCATTTGTCTCACAACAATCACTTTGCTATTGATCATCACATTTCAAACAATCATATTGCTGCTCTTCATCAGGATACAATATTTATTGTGATCAGCTGAGAAGGACTATACATACCACTGTGTCCACCAAAGTCAAATATCTGAGAATTTTTTTCATTTTATTGCCACACAAAATTCATTTACCATCAATATGAAACAGTTAATGTAACCTTTGTTTCACTTTCCCCATAAAGCTTGGCTTATTTTTGCCAAAAACACGCTGTGCACAAGCAAAGTTATGTTGGCAAATGGCACTAACACTTCAGCAGTTTTAGTAGCTTTTTACTTTTCGATCCTCACCCATGGTTGTGGTGGTTAGATGTACGTAGTAGTGTGTAAAGTGGTCAACAGGCCACTTGCTATAAAAGGTCATGTGATCAATGCTTCCTTTAAACAATAAGTTGGAGTCTTGCTGATGTCAAAATCTGACAGAGCACAAAAAAATTATCTCACACCTGAAATTTGAGAGGAAGCGCATTTAAGGGAGATATTTTATGGCACTTTGATTTATCAACAAAGTAGTACGATTTGTATTGGCCGCCAAAACTACTTTTTGCTTTTATCTTGTTAAAAGTTGATAGTTACACTCAGCTGTGATGTAAATGTTACCACATCATTTTTTTCAACTTTCTTGAAGTTCAAGTGTAAAATTTGCATTCAGAAAGAGGTAATTCTTAATTTTAAAAATCACATGACCAGCTACGAACTTACTCACTTAAGAAAATGGTGCAGGTTTGAAAAACCAAATAACTATTTTTTTGTTTAAAATATTGTGACCCACTAATCATTTTTTGAAGGTAAAATCATATAACTTTCATTTTTAGAAACATGATGTCACATGACCTCCGAGTGCAAATGGCTTATAAGCAGGGTTTCACTTTCCTTTTTACCATAGAAGGGCATTAAAGGAAAACTTAGATGGATATGCACAACATTCCTTACCCTCGCCACTACATTCATTGCAAGAAGATTGCATCTGTTGTACCATGCCAGGACCAATCGACCGAATAGTAACCTTAATACCACGTCCTTTACATCCCTGACACATGCGAACAGCCCCTGGTTTCCCTCCAGCACTGCAGAGTAATTGAGATTATGTTATCCTTGGTGTATTTTTCAATGAATTTAACAGCCAGCTTACAATTCATTGCTGGCCTCCATAAATTTCTTATTGCATGAATTGGGAGGCATCAAAAGACATTCATCAAATTCAAGAAAAGTGAGCTGGCAGAAATTTCATAACTACATGTACCTCGCGCAAGAATGCTCTGCTCATTGTGTAAGCAAAATACAGAGATGAATCTGAAACTTAGAACTACCAACAGATTCAACTTTCAAGAATCTTAAGGGGGGGCGTTGACCTGGCTTGACTGTAAAAAATCCCACCCAAGAGATCATGGGTTCAAAGCTACCTGCTGGTGACTCACTTCATGTTGAACATTATTTAATTTATCATACATTGTACCCACTATCTGCCTTTTCATTGGCTTAAAGCCTACATTAATTTTGGAAATCAGAGCAACCTACACTATTAATAACTTCACAGGAGCTCAGGCTTCAGGACTAATCATCGATCATTTATTGCGATAGTGCTGTTTCATATGGTCCAAAATTACAGGACCACACTCATCAGGCAACTTCAACGATTGACTGTTAAAATTAAAAGCTGGCAGTAGAATTTGGGTGGTTGTTATAGGGATGTGTTAAGAGACTGTATCTAGGTAACAGATGGATTGTGTCTTGGTTATATTACTCTAAAGTTCTGAAGTACATATTTGTTTCTGTGGGGGCAGTCCCGCATGAACTCACTAGTTCGTGTTGCCTGTTTAGGCCACAAAGCTCTTTTTACCAATGATGATCAATCTTTAACTAATCTGTAGGTTGAGCACGCAATGCATGATTTCCAAGAGCAATGTCAAACTGTGTTCTGTACAGTGGTGTGGTTGTCGTTATTTTCTTCAAAACAGTGCATAATAAAACAATATTAGATTCAGTTTTTGTGATACCTGGAATAATCAAGGTTGAGGCTTGGCTGATAACACTTGACCTTGATTATTCCCTATATCACTAAAAACCTCATCCAATGACATTATTGTTTAATATCTTTATAAAACCTTGACCAGATTAAACTACTATCAATCTAAAAGATACCTCCACTAAAACATGTACTATAAAATAGTGCGACTAAAAATCTGTAAATTATTTTTAAGTAGATTTCTTACTTATTCTAGCTTACCCTTTACACACTGAACAGATCACATTTTTACTGAGTTGCAGTTTAGTTTGTTTGCCATTGTACAGATCCTCTAATGTAACTCTGCAGAAAAAAAGGAATGCAAGGCAGTTAAATCAGTATTTCCTGGCAGTTACTGTTAGCATGAATAACTTCTTCGCAGAAGTCTTTTCTAAACACATCATCACTTTTTAATGCATAGGCTCATTAGCCTCATCAGGACATAATCATTCCAGCGTCATTCCCTGAAATGTGACTTTACAAAGAGACAATATGAAAAAGATGTTTAATCAGTCAGTGAAACAGGTAGCCTCCCACGCAGGCGTTTTTAGGGAGCTTGTATTTCTTCCCTCCCCACAAACGCCTGCTCAACGGAAAACAACATTCCTTTCTCATTGTTTTATTTGCGTGGTAGGTGACCAATCAACAATTGTGCAATTAAGTGTTGACAGGCTAAACACGACTGAACGTGACCTTAGAGTTACCGTTTTCCTTCTTTTCTTTCCTTCGCTAAGGTTAAGCAGTGTACGGAGTATTCTGAATTTTGACTAAAACTTATTTTTGCCGCTCTGAATCTAACATTTATTGCAGGTCAGAAAGCTTTCCCAGTGTTTAATGCAGATTGAGTAATTATCAGATTACCTTGCGGTCAAGTTCAACTTTCCAGAATTTGGAAAGTACAATGTGATTGGCTAAGCTTGGGAAAGGAATGTTGTCTTCAGTTGAGCAGGCATTTGTGGAGAGGGAAGAAATACGAGCTCCCCTAAAAACGCCTGCGTGGGAGGCTATGAAACAGGCAGTTTGGAAGAAAACATCTGAGTTCGCCCAATAGGAGTCAAACCTGTGACCTTCTGGGCCGGGTTGTTCAAAGCTGGATTAAGATAACCCCCGGTTAGTGCAAAATTTGAATTCAGATTTGAAAGCATAAAAAGTAAATTCAGTTTAACTCTTTTTCTCTATAATTTGATGATTGGCAACTCTAAAAAGAATAGAGAAAATTGTCCGAGAAAATGCTATTGATGAAAAGAAAAAGAGACCCGGGTTAAAATTTAACCCTGGGTTAGCACTAATCGGCCTTTGAACAACTCGGCCCTGGTGACTAGTCCAGATGCTCAACCACTGAGTCACAGAAGACTTCTGGGAGCTAAGGCCACTAAAGTAGGTTAATGTGACAAACATCCTGCATGCTGCTAGGACTGGAATGTCGACAAGAGCTCAGGCACAATGATTATTTCCATTGTCAACACAACCACAGAAATGACATCAAAATTCAAGTGGAACCAAGGGCCAGAGTCAGGTGGTTTTACACTCTACATGTGTAAACGTTTGCAGCATTTTGTACTCATTTCCGGGTGTAAAAGAGTGTTACTATAGACAATGAACAATTACAGTCAACTTTCTAGCAAACTGCACAAAAGAGACAAGACCATGGTCTGTACTATCCATGGCCATAGTTGCCACAAACATCAGTTTTCAAATTTCCCTGACTTTTTAGATGACAAAAATACATGTAGACGATTTTCGACACACCGGTATTAAAATTCATACCTGGGTCTGAGACTTGGGGCAATAAAACAAAAGAAATCATCTTGAGGCTCAACAATGAATACTACATTCCTTTTTAGCAAAGCCCGATGGGCCCTGGCTCCTAACTTTTGCCCTTGGGTGACCCGAAAATCTTACTCTTTTGATACAAATCATATGCTGGGCACCCTAGATTTTACAGGTTTAGAGCACTGGGCTCCCTTCAGTTTTCCTTAGAGCATGGGCTTGATTATACAGGTAAAATTTACGCAAATGTCAATCACACAATCATGTATTAATCAAACACACACACACACACACAAAACAGAGCAAAAAATTACTTCAGAGGATGAAAAAGATCTTCTCCTCGTCTTCTTCTATGTCTAAATCCTCCCATGCCACCTTGATAAAAAACAACAGAATCGGTTAAAACTGCAATTAAATAAGGACTATCAACTACATCAACTGGGAAACAATTTTGTATAAAAACTTTACTGTAGTAATATGGCATTATAAATCAAGGCTATGTTCACACCCAATGCATACCAGATAGCTTTTGTGCCAGCACGAAAACCATACTGCATAGGGCTTCTGTTCACATATACATGTGAGAACAGTGATTTCGGTGTAATTTCTGTAATGGAACAAAGCTGCCCCATGCTAATCTCTAGCGTGGAGAGTCACATATTGGATAGAAGTTCACACTCCACCAGAGAGCATTTCATGTTAGAACGAAAAACTAACTGGTTCGATTCACAATTCTTTGCTTCCATGTTTCAATTTTGGTTCGATTTTTGCACTCCTTTTCCAGGGTGCCCCCAGTGAGTTATTATATTGTAATTTAATCAGAATCCGGGACTCTTTAAAATGCACGTTTTTGATTGACGTGCAGTTTGTACGCCATTTTGTGTTGCCTGGTAAAAATGCTGTCCTTCAACCACGCCATGAGAATTCCCAAATAAGGCAAACCATGTGTGACTTGCTCTTTGTCAGGTTCTCAAACACAGCGATAAATGACCAAGCAACTGTGGATCCTCTTGTCACTGTTACTATTCTAAAATTGAGGGTTTAGGGTTGCATGTTGTTTACATTCTGCATTATGTTATAAGAATTAACAAACATTTACATAATTGAATTGAAATAATCAAATCGAATCACAAGGAATGTGAACCGTTACACCCCTAGCTTATAGACTGTAATAAGATACAGTTAGTTTCAGAAACCAAAGTTACTATAAAAGGAGTGACGTAAAGAGTTTCGCTGGATATTGATCATGGGAAGGAGAGACAGTGTGGCAGCTGCAAAACAATCATGGTTACATATGGAGATCACCATAAGGAAAACTGCAGTTACAGGTACACAAATTGCTGACTTTGCAGAATACTTCATCAATCACATTTGTAAACTTAAACTTGTTACCCAAAACAGCAAAAAATTCATCAAAATAGTCCAAAATAATCAAGATCATAGAAATGATATAAAAATGTTCAAAACTCAAGTTTATGATAAGCTGAAGGCAAGTGGTTTCACTGCTAAGTATAAAACATTTTAACTTGATTTCTATGAACTATACTGTATAGTATACTGTGCTGTATAGGGTGAAAGTTTTTCATGTCTATTTTTGGAAGTTTATTGGATGCTCAGGAGACAGAGAAAAGCAATTGTAGCATCATAATGTCACAAAATAATGATATCTCCCCAAAAAGTTATTTTGACAACCATAATTTCTCATTATTCAACTACACTCAATCGACCTTATTCACGATTCCCGCCATCTTTTGCGCATGCATACAGACTGGTGGGGAAAAAGCCATGTCACATAGTTTCTTAGGGGGCAAACAAGTATAAAATCTGCCCAAACAAGAAATCGGGGTGGAGTTTGTTTATTCTAGACAAAAGAAAATGACGAACTTTTTAAATTAAAGACAATAAAGCCAAATTATGGGTGGAAGTGATCACTGTAACATTTTGGCTTTGGAGTAAGCAATAATGACGTAAAACTTGTCGAAACTCAAACTGTGCATTTTGCGAGACTAAAATTGTCATCTCGTCTAGAAAGAAGAAACAAACTTGACCGCGATTACTCATATTACATTATTATAATAAAATCTTTGCATAAAGTAACTCATTTTTACAGAAAATTAACTATCACATTGTTTGATCCGAATAAAAAGAAAAAGCATGTTTAAACTGGTGCAAAAGAATGCAGCAGGGTCTATGGTACAAGTTAGTCAACATCAGAAAAGATACGTCAGGTAAACCAAAAAATTAAATTCTATAACTACTCCATGAGCTCTGAACAATGTTCAACACCCTAGCATTTTACATTTTATTCACATTCTCCAGGCAAAAATATTTTTCTCTACATATTTTACCTTTTTATTTATTTTCTTTTTCTTTTTTTCATGGAATCTGGAATTTTCTACTATTCACTACAAAATCACTAATGATATAAAGGGGGAACTCTCTTATATTATGCAATGGTGTAATTTCATACAATTATTTGCTATTTCTCTCACACCCAGTCACATAATCCGTAAGAAAACCCATGAGATATAAAACTTGTCTAATCGGGACAAAAAATCAAAGGCAAATGCAGGGTTAATTTTACTTCGGAAACATCACACCGAACTGCTGTTGTGTACCTAGTGTAGAAAACATTCTATGTCAATTCTACTGACTAAAGAATCGTGCAATCTGCCACATAAATATTTTTTGCCTCATTTATGTGACCTCCTGGAAATTTCTCAGAATTTTCTCAGAATTTTTCATGCTATCAGAAGGCCTGATAAAAGCCATCAACTTTAAAATTTATAATCACTGGTGGCAACATGAAAGTAAAATTTCCTAATTAACTTTCACTACCCCGCCATCAACTTTGTGCTTCTTTGACTTTAAGACAAATTATCTGACAATTCCCTTCAACCTTTGGAATAATACTTTCCCCAGGAGTAGTAACAGTAAAATTATGATTGAAATTACTATTAATATACTGTTGAGGTCTACGATTTTAAGCCACAAAAAATGCATATATTTCTTTTTTCTCAGTTTGTTATTAATATATACAAAAATAATTTATTCTCCTTACATTTGGCAAATATTTCCGTAATTATAGTTAGATAATAAGTCTACTCATCAGTCACTAATAATATATTAGAGAAAGCCATCAACTTTTATTTTAATTTAATAAAATTACTGTCAAAAATAAATTGGTAATTCACCTTGGTAAATGTACAAAGTATCATTAATCCATTCAAGACCAAGATTAATAATCTACTATACCACAATGTATGTTACAAGTTTATATTAATTTTATAATGTACACCTTTAAAAATGTATGTAATCTACAGCCAGGATGCTATACTCAAGATCTTCTTGTTGTTTCCCTGGTGACAAGAGGTTTCTAACAATGAGTGATGCAGGCATAAAGTACTACAGTATTTTTGAACAAAAAAATTATACTCTACAGAGTGGCTGATCAATTTTCTTTAAAAAATAATCATAAAAGCCTCAGATTTAATTTTTTTATAAAGCATTTAAAAATACTTGTCCTATACTACAACTGCATAAGAACAATATGCGGTCACATTCAACCTGTTTCAGATGTGTCAGTCGTGTGCGCATAGAACATTTATGTGCGCTCTACAAGAGGGGGTAACAGTTTCCAAATAAAAGGGCATTACAGAAATTCCCCCAACGAAACAAGATAAAGGGATTATATAATGACGTAGGTAAGCCAAAAGAGCCGCAAGTTACAAGGAATGTTCTTAATTCATCACTGAGTTTTGAGGACATGGGCTGATATCGAAATCTCGACACCAATATCTTCTCAAAGTTGACTTTCTGCGCTGCGCCATTCAGGGGCCTTGGCCAAGAAAGGCCGCAGAAGATTACAACTGACAGAATCTGAGTAATTTCATCGCTCGATAATGTTGCCACTTTGTTTCCACTTCAACAACTGCAACTTGGCAGATCGTGAAAGAACTAAATCATTTGTCAGTTTTTCGAGTCTTAGCTTAATCCACTTCCGGTTGAGATTCGCTTTTTTGGCATTTTTTTCCATTCTAAACATGCTTAGAACCGTAAATGTTCAGGCGCCAGCCGGATCACAAATATCCACTTACCGAACATTCCACCGCCAAAACCACCAAAAATATGGGACAAAATATCCTCCATACCACCACCTGAGGGATAAATGATAGTTAGAAAGACGTAAATAACCGAAAAGTTGTTCAAAAGCAAAAAGCACGCGAAACAAATTTCAACCAGCAGACTTTATAACTCAGCTTCCTTGGCAAAACCAAACATGGATCGTAATACGTCATATCGAAACGGAAAACTAATTATGGGTCGTTTGCAATGTTTAAGCTCAAAATGTACGTCCAATTGCAGGAAAAGAAACGAGTTTAGCGAACACCGAAATAAGTTGACTTACCGCCCATTCCAGCTCCTTCACGCAGTCCTTTCTCCCCATATTGATCATAAAGTTGGCGTTTTTCAGGGTTTGAAAGAACCTCGTAAGCGAAGCTTATTTCCTTAAACTGGACAAAAACAATGACAGTTAGTATCTAAACTGACTAAAGCTCTGAGAAACTGAACACTGAAATATTGCCCAGAAAACTAACTTACTCGGTCGCCAGCGTCCGGATTTTTGTCAGGGTGATACTCTTTCGCCATCTTCCTGTAGGACTAGAAAATTTTGCCACATTAAAGGGACAAAACCACATAGATACATCAAGAATTTCCCAAAGATTACTCCAGCCTTCAAAAAAACAACCAACTTACCTTTTTAATTTCTGTATCGTTCGCATTGGGGCTGACACCAAGAATATCGTAGAGCCGCGTGTCCGCCATATTGTGTAATAAAGGCAAACTGTTGTGTGACCGGTAACCATCGCATGACGTAATAGAACACGTGCTAGTACCCAGGCAAACTTCAGACGACAATCAAAGGTGGTATATCTTAGGAAAGATTAGGGGGGAAGTCACGAAACATATTTTGACGACCACCAATACGCGTAAATACAAGAAATATACCAAGAGATTTTCGTATAAGATCGGATTAAGCTGTAGGTCTGTTTGATTTGCTGTTCTTTTTAGTTTTTAGCCTCCGTTTTTATTTCGTGCTGATGGTAACAGCTTTTAGCGCCATGTTGACAATTCTGAATACATCAAACATCGAATCTCAATACAACCTTAATGTCGGTTTTTGGTCGTAGAAAGCCCATTAACTGCGTTTGATTTCGCTGTATCCTATTGTTTGCCTGTCGATCTCTCATCTCCAGCGCAAAAAAATTACTTTCATGCAAAGGGAAAAAGCAAGAGGAAAATCGGTGTAATTTGCAGTTCTAGCTGAGTTCGTGATCAAATAGAGCAAATCGGCTCTCTGATCTGACACCACGTGGAAAGCGCACTTCTCAGTGATGATCCGTACATAGAGCAAAGTAAAAAACCCAAAACGTGTTTTTTCATTTTGAAAGGAAGAAAAGTTAAAAAACGAGAGTAACAGAGCAGATAATAACGAGCTATTGTTAAATAGTATTTTTTATCGTTGTGGCTCGGAACAGCTGTGAATAATTCATCAAACGATAGAAGCTCTTTTTTAATCTAACGCACGCAATGTAGAAGTGTTCCTTCAAGGTCAATGTCTCGCCCTGGATTGAGTTTGTCAACTCAATTTTGACTTTGACAAGCAATTTTCGTTTATTTGTTCTTTTTAAAACTCAAACAGAGACAGAATTGAGTTTCGTCTTCGCATGCAAGCGTTCTACTTCCAACTCAGTCACGTTACCCGTGGTGACAATGTAAAATTAAGCGAGAATACATGGTAAATCAGGCTCAGGTGAGGACAAACCTTATGAAAGCCTCGTGCAGGGTTTATAAAGAAAACAGGGCTTAACTCAAAAATAGTGTCAACTGAGGCTAAACCATTGCATGATACCTAAAGGTTCATGGAGGAAAAACGTGCCATTTAATATTCTTATATCTCGATCTCTCAGCAGTTAATCACTTCGGACGGGAAATTAATGTGCTCGTGTGGTATCCGGGTTCAGTTTGATGGCTGCCCCCTTTTTTAACGGCCACAAAGTAATCAAGTTAGCAAGAGCAATTATAGCACAAGGTTCGTGGCGGAGGGCCTATACAGACACTCGACAAACCAATAAGATAGCTGCTTGTCTGAAAGGCCTATTCAAGGACCTTTTAAATTTCAGTCCATGAAAAATCGAGGCAATATAGCTGTCTTAAGAAAAAGAGACCATTACTGTTTCATTCGCACGAAAGACGGCGAAAATAGCCAGAATTATTGTAAACCAGGACCGAGTCGATAAACTCATTTTGTCGATTGTATTCAGTCAAAAATAGAAATAACTGATCTGTGAATATCGAATGCTTTCTGAAAACTTCAAGAATATAAGTCTGGAGACTCAAGTATCATTTGTGACGTCACGAAACAACTTGAAAACTTTTTCTGGTTTGGTTATTATTTGGCTACGGTTTTTAACATGGCATTCTTCAACTTCCTGTATGTTGCCATATTCCGCCCTTAACAAAATATACAA
Organism: Porites cylindrica; assembly: GCA_964035525.1. Taxonomy (NCBI): domain Eukaryota; kingdom Metazoa; phylum Cnidaria; class Anthozoa; order Scleractinia; family Poritidae; genus Porites; species Porites cylindrica. The sequence continues at coordinate 30,561,898 of OZ037776.1, forward strand.
GGTTTCTTTGCTTACTCCTTATTTCAATAATCACAAGTGAGTTCCTTTCACACAAAGCACCCGGAAAAATTCCCCTGAATTATTATGCAAACATTGGACGCACACAATCACAGAGAGATTAAGCGCTTTCTTTTTTTGAAAAAAGGCTGACACTTAATGTAACAGCCGAGTGCATAAGGAAATCCCAGGCGAAATTTATAGGCAGTTTGCCACTCAACCACAGCCCGGCACAGGCTGTGGTTCCCGGCTGTAGCGGTCGCTCTGACTGTAACTAACAAACTAGAAATAACTCAGTTTCAATATTCATGCGGTAGCTAATATTTTGTTTTGTCAGTGAACGATTCACACTAAAAGAACAGCTCAAAACCCTGAAAACCCATCATGAAATTGCGTGCTGCGACTGGGAGGGTAAACATCATTGCATGAGGTACTAGACGAAATAATCATATCATGCGAAAACTAATCAAGCGCATTTTCGGCCTTGGGCTACACAGAAAAAAACAAATACATAGTGATGCAATGTTTAATCAGGTGTCCAGTTCATCTGCGACTTCTTTAATTCGAGGAGGTTTATGCCAAAGTTTTAAAATTTCAGTGCGCTGATCATGAGAGGGATCGATCTGGAAAGTCGATTGAAATACGAAGATCCGGGATCGATTAGACGGGATTAGAATGGGCGATAAGCGAGGTCCCAACAGGGGATCATTTGTATATCATTGTGCTCTGCACTGGATCGAAGAGTCAGCGACTATTTCAAGGCTTTGCCAAGAATTACCAATGTTTATATATCTAGCAAATGTTAAACACATCGCTTGGAGAATTACGTTTCTAAAATTGAACAGAGACACCGTCGACTTCCGACAACTTGAACCCTCGCTAACTCGAACCTCGCGCTAACTCGAACCGAAATCGATCAGTTCCCCTTGATTTCATTCAAACATTTATAGTCGACTTCCGATAACTCGACCCTTTAAGGGAAATATGTAAAAAAAAATCGAAAAAAGTTCGAGTTATAGAGAGCTTGAGTTATCGTGAGCTCAAAGAAAATAGCTGGAACTAAAAAAAAAAAACAGTTTTATCACATTTACTTGTAGAAATGTTGAGCGATAATTGTAAGATAATTCTACTAGATTATAAATCAACAGGTAACGTAGCAAAATATTGCCTAAATAGAGCATGAGCTTTACTGTTCTGAGAAGTAAAGATGTTCTGACGTTAGACTTGTTACAAACAACATCAGCCTCCACTAGTGAAAATATGCCTACCAAACGTCAATGGGAATTCAATATTCAATGATTTGGACGCCAGTACACTGTTTTTCCACAACTTTTTAAGGGCCGATGTTGTTTGCTACAAATCTAACGTGAACAGCTTTACTTCTCAAAACAATAAAACAAATGCTATAGGCTTGACTTTTAACATCGGTTCGACCAGTTCCGGCCTCGATAGGTGCCCCAGCTCACTTAAGTTGCATCAGGCCTCCTTTTCAAAGCTAGGGTCGTTAGTGTGATTCGTTGACTATGAGAGTCCAGCATTTTCGATTTTTGTGTAAATAAGGCTTAAACCCAAATGATCTACATACAAATTCTCCAGACTATTGTCCATGTATTTCCTTAAAGAATTAGTGAATTAGTGATAAAAGCATTTTCCCTTCAGTAATCACTTTATAAATTTTCATAACCATTTTTTTTTTCTTAATTGTGAATTAATATTGTGAGAAGAAAATTGATTTTGGTCACCCTAGTTTGTTCTGTTAAGTGGAGAAACGCCTTCTTCCTCCGACATGTACAAGGCCTTTCCTTCGGCTTTGATGTTCGAGTTGGGATACAAAAAAAATACCAACTTCACACTCGCCGCGACATTTGAAAAATAGGGGACATGACAGGAAGCGGTGCTGAAAGCTTGGAAGTGTGCCATGGAATCACTGAAAAAAACCGAAAAGTCACAAACTCGAACTTGGGTTCCCACTTTTTCAGAAGGGACAAGTTAATGAAAAACAAGCTTTGACGCTCCCTCCTTTTCACGTGGCTTCCCATGGTCCGTTACCCGTTCACGATGCAATTTTCATTCAATTTCATTTTGTTTTATCCTCGGCTTGTACATGCGTGTTTACTGATAAGATCGAGCCCTTGCAAAGCTGGAAAGAGGAGCATGTACTGCTTTAATTTTTAAATAGGAGGTGGTTAACTTTAGAGTCAATTTTACCCTTTTTAGTGGAGGTTGTAGGACTGGAAGTAGAAATCTGCCGAAGTTCCCCTTTTGGGGGATATCTCCAAGCTTTTCGCGTCAGAGGTGACGCGTGATGGCAGCCGGCGCCCAACCTCGTCCTGGTGTCGAGAAATAGCAAGGTTGATCACGTGCTACGATCAAGAAGAAAGGTCACCAGAGGGTCCACGGCAGTGTTTTTAGGCAAGCGATCAACTTGAAGAATTATAATTTTGTCAAAACAAAATGACAATGGCTCTTTAAGAGGGCTGTAATCTTTGTCTGCGGTTAACCATATAGAACGGAACCGGAAGGGTATTGAAAGTGATAATCGTGCCTGCTTTTGGTCCCCAATTTGTTTTTCTCTTTCCAGGAGCCGGATTGAGGACCCCGGGGGAGGAGGTGGGGGTACTCAACAAAGTTTTATACGGGGAGGCTCCGCTCCAGGGTCCACCCCCTTACCTGCTTTTATTTACCATTTTTGACTAAAGAGATACCCCTTTCCTATACTGTCTATTCACATATGGTACCCCTTTCACATACTTAGTTTAGAACTTTGCATCGCTTTTAACTGCTGTTAATGCACTGTCCTAAAATATGAATAAATAGCAAAACCAGAACGTTTCTCAACTTTTTCACTGCCACAAAACGCATCCACCTTTTGGGACTTTTTACCGACCAATTTGCCTAACCTTTCATATATTTCAACACGTGAACGAAATTCAGGATTGTAGCTGACTTTGATACTGTCTGATCAGCCACGCAGCGTTTTCATTGCACATAGATTTGGTAAGAGGAGTAAATGATTACTATGGATGAAATGAAAACATGCAGTTTGTTGTTATTATTGTCAGTTGTGTTGTTGTTATTTTGGTAGTCAGAATTATTGCACTGCAATGGTACGGAGCTTGCGTATACGTGTGGAGGGCAATCCACCCCAGCTTTTCATCGCTAGGGGTCTTGTGATATAGGGGTAGGTTATATCGGGGTCTTGTTCCATGCATCAAATTATAACTGGGAAAAAGAACTGTCATTTATTATGCAGGGATTTCTTGTTAGATGATTGTAAAAACCTAGAGGGGATTATATAAACTGCATTTAGTGTCTTAACATGGAAAAAGTAGACCCGCCGACTTTGTTTAGGTTCAAATAAGTACAACTTGCATGATCGCGGAAAGAGTTTTTTTGTATCCAGTGCTCTACATGAGAGCTGAATGGCCTTGAATTTGAAGCGCTCGTAATTTCAGTTAAAACCCTTTTTTACAATCTTTTGGCTAAATTCCAACCAAACCTGAATCGGTACAAATTATCTGTAGGCTTTGGACGTAAACAAAGTGCATAGCCTAGCCTGCGCTAGAATACAGCCCTCTCTCATCCCTAGCCTCCTCACAGCAGGTATCATGGACTTGTCCTCACCCCCGAAACGTCCTAATCGGCGAGGAGCGAGGATCCAGAGGTGGCTGTATTCACGCAGGCTAGTGTCATGATTTGAGATTTCTTGGAGGTGCTGTGATTGTAAAATAATCATTGAAGAAAATAAGAGTCTTTTAGGATAAGTTTTTTCACGCGGTGAGCTGAGTGAGGATAAGGAGGACATGATGCCGATCTCGTTACAATGTCTGAACAAGAGCTCTGGAGGAGATTTCTAATCTGGTAATATTGAACATTTATGGTAGAATTGTAGAAGAAGGAAACAAAGCGTTTGTCAGAAATAGAAAAATTGAAATCGTAAAATACATTAAACCAAGCCAATCAAAATTGCTGAAGGTAAGCTCGATTGTTTGTGCCTTCTTTAATGGGTTTCTCGAGATTTAAAATACCGGATTATAGCAAAATCTCAATTAAGGTGGTAGGAAAGTTCTGCATCCACATAATTCAGCGAGGATATTCACGTGAAGAGGTGAATATGTAGTCCCATCCTCCAGAGAACTGAGTCTTTTTTATTTGAAACACAAAGACGCGTACGGTACTTTCCTAAGGTTTTCTTATTACGTGCTGATCCTAAATCTCGGCTATCCGGTCTTTCAAATTTCATGGCGATTTCAATCAATGTAATTAGAGATTTTCACAGTTACATTCTCTATAAGCTTGAAGACTCAGTCAGCTACTTTGGAGGAGATTATAGTGATAAATATTCGGTGTCTTTGACTTCCTTCCCGGATCTTGTCCTTAAACCGCAAATTGTTTTCTCTTAGAAGGACTGCACGCAATACGAATATCAAACTGATTGATGGGAGCGTACAGAAATCTGCAGAGACATAAAACTGCACTCCTCAAAATTTCTTTGGTTTACGCGTAAAGTAACATTTTCCTTATTCATTATCACGTTTCATTATCCTAACAGTTTACTGAAAGTATAGGACATGATTCGTTTTACCTTTTCCAGCTAACTAGCCCCTCGAGACCGAGATAAAAACGTGTGTTTTTACTTTAGAACGAAAAATAAATATTCTTTGTTGAGATTAAAGGGGGAGCTTTGAGAAAATGACCCCGTAAATTTACGCGAAATTTAAGTTTCAGCTTCGAGGCTTTTTCACTTCTTTCTAAGAAGTGTCCTGGAAGACTGCAAAAAAACTATCCCGTATTTTGCCAAGGTCAAGACCCCGCGCGAGTGATCAAAGGAAAGTTGAAGAGTAAGGGTGACAACAGAGAGTGAGATTGGAGAGAGGCCAACGCGCTTGGCGCGAAAATATCACGCCTTGCTACGGGCCTTGCAAAACTGATTTTGACCGACTGTTTTGCAGTCTAGTCCTAGGGTATAGGTGTCCGTAGTCCATACTCCCCCCCCCCCCCCCCACCCCAACAAACACACGCAAACACGCCATGGGGGACACTGGACATTGGGTACGGTTTTTTTTCACTCCTTTCAGAGTCCAGTTGCTCATTGCACTGGAAACAACAATATTTACCTTTAGTCTGGTCCTGTTCCGAGGCTTTAGCCTTCAAGGGCCTTTCTCAAAATGGTGTCCGTGGCAAGAAGTGCAGACTTTGGTAAAGTTCTAAGCCTATTTGGAAATCCTCAGTTTCTTTCAAGTGATTCAAGTGATTCATGGGGGTTTCTTAACTGTCCTACTAGTTGCATGATTTTAAGGCCTTTAGTTATATTATTTCTGTGTTTGACAATGTGAAAGTTTTTCAAAGTAAAGGTGTGATAAAAGAATTACTTGTAAAGGAGGACTGGGTTCTAAAAGAAATTGCATATTCAAATTTATATACCGCAACGGCCTTAAAATTACGCAACTGCCCGCTATGCGTAAAGTTTTAGTTTAGTTCATCTAAAGTCACGTGACTTAATTTGAAAAAAATTTATCTGTTAAAACGTCAGGAGCCCATCAAATTTGATGGGCTCCTGAAAAAGTATAACTCTTCCAGACGGTTCATGGTCTACCCAAACACTTAGAAATGTAGACCACCCCCTCAGAAGCTGCCGCCCAGGGCAAAATTAATGCTCAGGTCCCTTGTGAGATCACGAGAGGTTCCCTGCAACCACTGACTTTACTGAGTATAGTGTTCTGGATGTGTAGTCGCATACCCTAAGGTGATCGAAAACGAGATAACCTGCGTAGCTGGTACCTGTAATTATCTTATTACAGGCCGCGCGTCCTCGAGATTTCCTCCCTCGCCCTAAAACAACTGCCTGCTACGCAGGTTACCAACGAGAGGGAGTCGTGTACGAATGTTCCAACTGTAGTAAATTCAGGTGTTGTTGACATTAGACGGCAACTGAGTTTGCAAATGCACCGGTGAATAAGCTTCTTTGCGAAGACAAACTTTGAGATAGAAAAACGGTAAGAAGAGGATATACGTTTGTGCTGAAAAATTCAATAATATATCAAAGACCAAGACCAGGTAATTGCAGGAATCCCTGAAATGCGAAATTTCGTGAGAGTGGCTTCAACGCACCTTGGCGAGTAATGCGAGTAGTGCTTAGCCTGTTCCAGGTTCCTAAATAGTAGGGAAAGCAGATCGAGAAAAGAAATCTATTCAATAACCATCCGAAAGTAACGACTACCCGAAAATAAGGGCGACCCTAAAATAGCGGTTCATTTTGCCTGCAGGATTAGAAAGTAAAGGGGGCCGTTACTGTCGTTACTTTCGGGATTGTACAGTATTCTCCTGACGTCGAACACATTCATGCTTCCGAGTTATCCTCAAAACTCAGCCTCCTTAAATAAATGTTGTTTCTTAGCCTAGAAATACCAAACACAACAGTATAGTGGTCTATATTGTATTGCAAATGAAGACACTGTGATAATGATAATTTGAGTAGTGGAGATCAACTAGAGATCCGTGAAACTAAGAAAACTAAAATGACTCGCAGATTCCAAAGGACTAAAGGGTTCATTGCGCCAACTCTTGCAGTGACCCTGTTGTAGGTCGTGTTAGGGCGAACGGTTTAGTAAGTACCTAGCCTTCGTGGCAGGCGTTAAAAGGGGAAGGGGATGGGGGAATTTGGCGGCGCGAGAGCGCGCGAGGGAGAAAGGAAAGGAACTTCCTCCCTCCTCCCTCGCGCGCGGTCTCGCGCCCTCAGTTCCCTTCAGCCCTTCCCTTTCTAACGCCTGCCACGCAGGCTAGTAAGTTCCGAGCTGAACAGCAATAAAGAAGTTTCTTGAGGTGAGCCTTTAGAAAAAACTACGCAAGTGTTGCGATATCAGTTTGAGCGGGGAATTCAAGTTATCGGGGTAAATTTCAGGAAATTTTGATCAAGGGAAAGGAAATTTAGTTCGAGTTAGCGGGGAATTCGAGTTATCCGAATTTGAGTTATCGAGGTTCTACCGTAGCTAAACATGAATATTACGAAACAAAACTAAGGCACACGAGTGCCGTTGCAATTTGTAAACCCCGTCGTGCTTGCCCTGAGACCACAACATATTTCTTGGCTATTTCGTTATAATATCAAAACTATCCGAACTCTTTCCTATATCTTCCCTCTATTTGACTCTGTTCTACCTGCTATTAGCAGGAGCCATAATGGCTCTTGCTATCATTTTATACATAAATTTGAAAAATTGAACAGTGTCACGGTCTTCTGGGCCAATGAGTCATTCACCGGATCTGTAAGTAATAGTATATCGAGCATGAGACGCAGTGTTTCATCACTCGATGAAACACTGAGAAGAGAGTTGAAAATACGACGCGTAGTGGAGTATTTTAGACGAACTTCGAGGTGTTTCATCTAGTGATGAAACACTGTGTCGAATGCTTGATATTACTTCCAAACAAAATGATTTTAGAGGGAGAAATTAAGGATGCAAAATTGAGCAGTTTTTCATCTGATTTCTAAACACTCATTAATTAAACATAATTTTCTTTGTATTGCAGTCGATTCCCGATAACTCGAACCAGTTGAAGGGAAGGTTCGAGTTATCGGGAGTTCCAAGAAAATAGCCGAGAGTAAGGTATAAAAAAACAGTTTTTACTGCACAGTGAACATTTTAATCACATTAAATTGTAGAAATCTCAAGTGAAAATTAAATGATACTTTTAAATTATAAATCAGAACGTAACGTAACAAACATAGCCTAAATAGAGCATGCGTTTTACTGTTTCGAGAAGAAAAGCTGCTTCACGTTAGCCTGTGACAATCAACATCGGCTTCCTCTGGTAAACTATAGTATACTCTACAACGTGTCAATAGGAAATCCAAAATTCAATGTTTCGGAGGCCAGTAGACGGCTTTTTACCCGACTTTTTAAGGGCTCAAAACATGGTTCGAGTTATTGAGGGTAAACATATAAAGAAAATGTCCTGAGGGCAAACGAAAATTGGTTCGAGTTAGCGGGAGTTCGAGTTACCGAGGGTTCGAGTTACCGAGGGTAAAATTACAGTGAATGTAACAGGAAAATCTTGGTTCGAGTTAGCGCGAGGTTCGAGTTAGCGAGGGTTCGAGTTACCGGGAGTCGACTGTATCTTTATGAATTATTAATAAGTTTGAGGAGATCTGGATCACACACACACACACACAAACACTTTATCAACAATTAACATGCATGATATCCGTTTCCGACCGCAAAGGGCAGGTGCTAGTCGAGGAGGGGGGAGATACAGGCGGGTACAGCAGTCACTGATAAATTAGAATGGTTAATTAAAAATTAATAAATGAATAAAACATAAACGTGAATAAATAACATTTGCTAAATCACCCACTTGTAACAGTTATACATGTATTTATAGCTGATATCGTAAATGCTCTTGGCTTTTGGCCATGCTAAAAAAAAAAACTAAAAAAGGCACGAATGAGGCCGGATTCTGGGGGAAATTCCAATTACTGCCTACACGCAGAGGCTTCGCCCGAAAAGAGTAGCTTTTCAGGCTTTAGGTATATGAAAGAGTAGGGATTTCACTTGTTGAAGTATATGAAAGGTTAGGGAAATGTCATTTAGGTCAGTGAAAAGTCTCAGAAGGGCTAACACTGATGCATTAGTCGAAAAACAGTTGTGGTATTGTAATTTATTCATATTTTATAAAGACTGTGTATTTATAGCAGTCGAAAGGGATACAAAGTTCTAAGCTAGGTATGTGAAAGGGGCACCATTTGTCAAAAGAAGGTATACGAAAGGGATACCTTTTCTGTTAAAAATGGTATATAAAATTGTAAGGCAGTCAGATCTCGGGGCAGAAGTTTTTGAGAACACCCCCTAGGGGTTAGATACATTATAACAAACATATTGCTCCGGCGAGGGTAAGAATTAAGACAAAATAAATTTGAATATGAGTGCTCGATAATTCACCTTTGAAACAAAGAACTTCGTCGGGGGCCGTCTTTGTCCCCGACAAAATTCGTGTTCCAAACTAAAAAATATTGTTTCCCAAATTATTGAAATTATTAAACATTTGAATTTTTTTCTCGATTCTTCAACTCACCGAAAAGATATGTTTGTTTTTTTCTTCTTCATCAGGGAATAAAATATTTTCTGTTGCCTAGGGGAAAGGATGTTAAGACAGGAGTCATTTGGCAAGGCGCCGAGAAAGTAAAAAGCATGCAGGAAGTTCATTGACTTCAGCCTTTCAAAGAAACAGGTGATGAGGCTCTGCGCGCCACCCCCCCGCCCCCCTCCCCCTCCCATTCACCTCACGGCAGGTGCAAATCGAGAGAAGGCCTGCTCCGAGAGATGACTCGCTCGCGAGCTTGGTACCTCTTTCTCTATAGCTACACAACTCGCCAAACGTTGATGACGACGGGAGAAATTTTGAGGATCATGGTGTGGTGGGGGCTGGGTTGTCTAAGAGCAGAAAAGGAGACGATGTCTTCTCTCCCCTTCGCGTGCCAGTCCTCTCGCGCCCCAGGCTACGAATTGTTTCAAAGAGAGTACGGCAACAAGAGCTTTTAGGCTTCTTACTTAATTGACATGTTTTTTAACGTTTGAATACAGTTGGCCTCCTTCTCTCGGCGTCTCGGTGAAGAAGCGTCGTCTTCATCCCTAGCCGTCTCCTTGAGTTCGCGACTCGCGGAGAGGGCTGAAATTCAGGCTATTTGCGCGTCTCCTACCCCTATTTTTTCCTTACGGGAGATGGAGGGCTATTCATGAATATGAGATACGATGTGAAGGAAAAGCCTTATTCTCTCTAAGACTCTAGCCTTTTTTTGTTACTGTAATTAATTATTTTTATTTTGCTGCCAGACAGCCGCACATTTTGCAAATTAATATTCTCCTAATCATGGTTGCTAGGGGAATTTCTTTACTGGCTTAAAAAACGCGACATTTATATGCGAATTGTTTTTACTATCGACCTCTAAAGGTTAGCAGACAGAAAATCATAAAGGTTGTTATTATAAGAGAATTAGTGCTCACAAAGAACCAAACATTTGTGTGCTAGTGTGGTACATAACCGGAGGTAGTGGGGTTTTCATTCTGTTTTCTTTTCAATGCGAAATAAAGGTGTGGGTAGGCGTAGTTTCCGGCGATTTTTTTTAATCGTTAAAGACGCTTATCAAACATCCTGTTTGTAAGCACATGCAAACATCGATCCGACCTTATTGTTTTCAAAAGTGTAAATGTCAAATTAGTGTTCTTCGTTTTATTTACATGACTGTCCACAGTTCAAGCGATTTGTCGGGTGGAAAAATAAACGAACAAAATATTGTTTTCGTGTTTTACAGTCATGTTTCCACGGTTTTCCGTCATAAAAAAAGTGAAATGACATACGATACGAAAATAGCCTTTGTACGTCAAATCTTGTTGACACATTACATGACGTTTTGAATAAAGAACATTCCTTTCACCTGGGGAGTCGTAACTCTCCCATCACTGCAGCGTGGTGACACGCGGGATGTTTTTGCTAGCGAATTCTTGCAAGACTTCTGATGTCTCCCAGTCGTTTTAGTTAGATATGAAGTACACACCACAGATGAGGACCACGACGACCGAAGTTGTTTATGTACCGGATAATGTCGATGGAAAAGCTTACATGGGATATCAGAGATTTAAACTACGTGTTTGGATCTTTTCTGGACTATCGATCCTCATTGTTATCTCTCTGGCTGTGGCATTAATAATCCAAATTTTGAACTTCTCAACATTCCTTTCACAGAAGTACGACCTTGCCGAGGGCGATATGAGGATAATTTCTGTATCAACAGCTTTCTGTGAAGAAATTTCTCTTGGCAAAGACGCCTCTGTAAGGACGTTGTCGATTTTGCCCTCCATGAAACTTGGTCACCAATTCCGCCGCACCAATACATCAAACGAAGTATTCGTCTCAAAATTCCTTTACTGGTACAAAGGGTTTTATTTGTTGCGAGGTTCATCGATTGTCATAAACGCTGAATCGGACGATGCATTATCGCTATTCATTTTCAAGGACAAAACGCGTTTGAATGAGTGGATCGATCGAAACGGGGATCCGCGAAAAACGATTTCCGCTGCGGAGCGTCCTCAAGGAGCGAGACCCACGACGCAGCCTACAAGGATATCGTACAGTTTGAACGCTCTGGAGACCGGAAACTACTATATTCTTTTTGAATTCTCAAAACGTGCAAAGGAATTCTCAAGCATGAAACTCGACTTGAGCGTAAATCGCAAGCTCTACGATTTGACGCCTTCTGTTTATAGTTGCAGCGCGGGGGCTAAAGATACGTGCTCTGCAAGACTACTTTTTGGTTCCTCGGAAGTTGGTGTGATCGAGGTCATCAAAGAACCGATCCAGTCGTCTTATCGCGGTAATGAGCTTACTATCACATGGCAGTGCGTTCCGCGGATTTGGTTTTACGTAGCAGTTTTTGCTGGACCAACATTATTCGCTGCCGTTGTCAGTTTTTCATGCTACTTCGTTGTCATCAGTCGCGAGAAACAGAAGTGTGCGAGGATGCTTGATCAGTGCTCCCTCGAGCGCGCAAGTGTTGCTGGACGCTGTAACTCGTTGTCTTACCGTAGTTTGAGCGGTTCAATGCGACGACCTCCCAGTGAAACACCGAGCGCACGAAACTCGGACATGTCACGCTCTCCCTGTTTCCAACCCGTCGTGACAACAATGTACACTGGTGACTCATTAAGCGCAAGCGAGGACAGTGGAAACGATACAGACGAGGAGATTAAGCAAAACAGCGCGACAGCATGCGCTAAAAAAGGAAAAAGCTCTGTTGATGGGATCTCTGTAGCGTCAAGAGAAATTACGGTTTGTAGAAAACCAAGCTTCACCACATTTCAGGGGAGCGACGACGAAGCTGTCAAAATTAGAACTGCTCAGTCACGCAATCCAGGTGGTCGACTTTGCGAGAGTACTAACAACCAAAAAAGTGAACGAACGAATTTTAATCGCTTTGAAATGCGTTATAATTTTCAGGTCGGTTCTCTTCCAAAAAATCTGCCTGCGCGACGATACTCAAGCGACGAAATATTTGGTCGAGGGAGTAGAACTCTGCCTGTTCAGCGTGGTTACCTAGCAACAGGCGTCCAAGTACCGCATCAACACGCCCCTGGGGCTGATGGTGCAGCTTTTTGCGCTTTGACTGAAGGATCGCCTGACAGCTTCCGCGGCAGACGTTCCTGCAGCGAAAGGTTACACAAACCGAAATACGATCACCGTGGCTTGCATAATAAAATTCTCAATGGCCCCATACAAGCAAACTCACCAACCCGACGATATTCCAGCGGTGAAATTTTTGAACGTGAACGTATCAGCATCAGTCTACCGCGTAGTCATGACAACTCAAAGGTCTCCACCCGCCCGCCTTATCAACCCATCTCAAGCATGGAATCTCCTATGTCACGCAATTCGAGTGAAGGTAGGCGTGACTTTTGCGAAAGTGAACAGCCTACTAGTAAAAGACCACGCAATATTTTAAATGACGAACTGTGTGAACGTGAGCGTATTAGCAGAAGTTTGCCGCGTAACCGCGACAACACAGAGTCTACCAGAAACCCGCCATATCAACCTACCACAATCACTGAAGCTGCTTTGTCACGCAACTCACTCGATCGTAACCGTAACATCTGCGAAAGTGGCCAGTCTGGCACCAAAAAACCCCGCAAGCCTTCAAGCGAAACGAGAAACAGGCCCGATGGACAAGGTATTGGCATTAATATTCCTAACGGAACCATTCCAAACTCTTCCATACGACGATGTTCTAGTGATGAACTTGGTGTTAGTGAAGTATGTGGTCTTGCCAGTAAGTCATTACCCCGTAGCCGTGGTCACACACTACCTGCCACGCCTCTTAGCGACCAACTGGCACCGAAGCAGTTTTCTTCATCCAGTAGGCCCTCTTCTCTTCCTTCTTTGCATTATTCGGCCGGGTCAAAGGGAATGCAACTTCATTCAGTGCCCAACGCCTGTCTAAAAGGAAGCGATGCTGGCGATGGAAGCGATTGCGTTGACAAAGAAAAAGAAGCCGAAAAAGAAAAAGACATCGAACCGCAAAGTATTAAATTGCGGGCGCACTCTATGAGGCGGCGAGAAATGGGCTGGACCCCACGTCTGTCCATGGTCTCTGAGTCCGAAGTGTGAGATTGTACTCTGTCTTTTTCATGTTTTTGTCGAGGAATCACGGAGCTTAAGCAATGACGACGGGGACATCAAGGAGAGCGGCAAAAAATCGGTACGTTTTTATTGGCAAAACAACAACTCTGCACGTGCATCACGACGCTTTTTTGTACCTTTCTCTGCCGTCACTGCACGATTTCGACGTTCGAAAATGCCAAATTTCTCGTTTTGTGGGGGACGTGACAAAAACAAAAAGACAAAAAATACAGTACAGATACAGTTTTTTAGAATTCACCATCAAAAGAAATTGTCAACATTTCACAAATTGAACGAGTTGGTATAAAGCGCGATAAAGTTTTCACTATTTTAAGTGATACAGTGGAACCTCGATATAACGAAGGGCCAAGGGACTGGCAAAATGTTTTCGCTATAACGAGGTTTTGTATATCAAGGCTATTTTTCATATATTTTACTATTACTGTGGGAAAAAAATTGGGCGTTATACCGAGGACTTCGTTATATAGAGGTTCGTTCTGTCGAGGTTCCACTTAGACTAAGAGTAGTCCCCCATTTTTCCACAAGGATAGTAGAGGGAGCGTTCCCTGCTAGCAGAGGTCTCTCACGTCGTGAGAGACCTCTGCTAGCAGGGAAAGGGAGCGAAACGCGAGCGCGCGTGAAAATCACCGTGTCGCCTTTTCTCGCGTGGGGTGATTTTCACGCGCGCTCGCGTTTCGCCCGCTCTACTATCCTTAAGGAAAAATGGGGGACTACTCGTAGTCTAGGTTCCACTGTAGTCTGAAATGTCATACGTCACCACGTCCCGTGGGGGGAGAGGGTTAGGGAGTGGAGATGTATGACATTTCAGATTATTTAAGTGACGTTTTCATCGCCGTCGCCGTTGCTTAAGCTCCCTAATTTGTCAACGACAAACAATTTTTGTTTTTGAGTTGAACGAGTCGTGTGTTCACATTGTGGTTGTAGCTTCCCTTTACCGTTCAAAATGCCCCTTTCTTTTTACGCTCAGAGAAAGTAATTAATTCAAATTATTGAAAAATGTGTACCTTCGTGTTTGAAAAGTACCGCGCTGTAAGTTCACCCATCCAAGCGGGAAACACTTTGAGGGGCTGTTTTGTATGGGCAGATTTGATTAGCCTGCGAGAAAGCTCTCGGGAGTCTCGGAAAGTCTCGTGAGAGCCACGCGAAAGGAGACGCGAGTGCGCCCCTCGCGGCTTCGCCTTTCGCGGCTCTCTCCGCTCACCATAAATAGAGAGCTTGCTAGCAGGCTAAGATTTGACGTAGGCTACAGAAATCGCACCGAAGTCATCGATATATGTGAACAGAGGCCCTATCTGGTATGGTTTTCGTGCAGGTGCAAAAGCTAACCGGTATAATGTCCTTATAGCCTTACATTTCATGTACTTCTTGCAACGAAAAACGCGAAGCTGAGCGCCGAACGGCCCAAAGGGAAGAGTTCAACTCCATACATTCGTTTTCTAGACGCTAAATGTTGATTACTAACAGGAATAAATGGCGCTAGTCTTATGAGCAGTGTAAATTTGAAAGAGCTTAGTGGCCTAGTCTCTTTCGCAGCCGTTTTTTGCGTATTCTTTGTATCTAGGATTCCAAAACTTATTCTGACAGTGTACATATACGTTGTTAAAAATTCAGTGCGGATTATTTGGTGCCCTCATTATCTAGTGCTAATAAGTCATTCCGAGTTACTTAAAGTCTCTGTTTCAAAACAAGGCTAAGTGTGAAGCCTTTGATGTCAAAATCATTTTTTATTATCATGCAACTAGAACTTATTTTCACTAGAAGTGTTTTCCACTTAGGTTTGAAATTGATAGTTTCTGGAACTCGAAAGTGGCCTATTGGACACATCGAGAATAATTTCTTGCGTACGGTTCTTGTTCCTGTGCTTGTTAGATTTGAGATTCTTATTAATATAACATTTCTTTTTAACTTAGGCTTAATCACGCGTATTCGCAACTTTGCCGCTCTAACGCTGCTTTGTTCCAATTTGATAGTTTGCTGTGTAGTTTAGTTCAGTTTCCTGTCACTCCACATAACGTGTGGCACGAATTTTTTGCCGTAGTTAATTTTTACTGATTGGCGATTTTTTTGTGTTTTGCGGGAATTACTTTTTACGATGTTCAGAAATGTTTGTGAATGAAAGAGGCAAGTTATAATTGAACGGACATGATTTCTTAGTTCGAGAATATTTACTCTGGAGTAAATTTTCGCGGGAAAAATGTTTGCGGTAATTTTTATTTGCGGGAATTTATTTTTGCGAATCGCTGGGAAAATCGCAAAAATTAGAACCCGCAAAAATTTCGTGCCACACAATAGGCTCGATTACCAGCCGCTGATCAGGAAATGAGCCCACGCTCCTCCACAGGGGAGGAGGGTGACCTTACAGCTCTCGGAACCTTACAGCTCTCGGGATTGGTTGGGAAAACAATGAACAAAGTTAACAACGGAACCTAGCCAGAAAACAAATTAAAGAGCTGCGATCCATAGCAGGAGTCGATTACTGGCCATAAGGACCCAATTCAATTAGAGGTTCTTAAGAGCTGCAAGGCTACTACAGAAGGAACAACACACCGAATTCGAGAGAGCGCGTGGCGGAAATCAAGCCTACTATCACAGTGCTACATTCTATAGATATACAGCGTTACAAGTTAGGTTCCTGGGAAACTGCCCACTTACCCCTCCCCTAAGCCATCATTTTGCTTTACGTGAGAAGTTAGTATAAATGGTAGGTTAGGGGATGGGTAGGTGGGCAGTTTCCCAAAATTTATCAATAAACATTCAAAGAGAGCTCAGTTATATAAAGTTTGATATTGTGTTGAATGTTATTTTGTAACATGACAAATACAATGCAACTGTCGAGATTGTCGGGTCCGCGGGGATTGAGAAAGCGCGAACATGAAAATAAACGGGAAGGAAACTTAGGAAAGGAAGGGCCCTTTTCGCGTACCTTTAGCTTCCTCGTCTTGCCCACTATCTGAGAGCCTGGAACAGGCTAAGTAGACCCCAGTGTTGAATGTTACTAAAACGTGGAACGGGGAACGAGGAAGTGAAAAAGGGGAAAAGAGAATTGGTGATTAAGTTACTCAATGGGGCTAGCTAGCTGGGGTTCAAGCGAGGTAAGGTAAGGCGCCACCAAAAGGTTCCACGTTTGACGTCGGCTACCAAAGCATGGTATTTTAGTGGGTGAATTGCAGCAAAGTTGTACTACATGACTTCAATCATGGCCGAATTTGCTGCAATTTGTCTTTCCCGATTTAACGTCTACCTACTTATTTATTCAGATGGTTCGGTTATATCCATTTTAAGTGAAAGCGTCTTGACCGGTTCCGCTCAGCCGGAATCGATATACGGCTGGAATAGTCTACCCGTATACAAGTCCCCGTCCCGTTCATCACGTTTCCCATAACGTTGATATGCAGATTTAGCCAGGCTAAAAGCGAAGCTCTCGTTATTATACTTGTACTCAAACCAAAGGGAAAAAAACTACGAATTTTTAAGAAAATTCTTTTTTCGTGAGGACTCTTAAACGCTGAAAAAGGTCAACAAATCTCTAAAACTATAATTTCCATATGTTTGCGTTGCTCGAAATCGCGAGCATTTACAAGGCCCTAAAGCTTTCTTCTGACTTGCAAGGACCCATCTGTTATAAAGATCTCCAAAATAATGGGATGAATCTCATAGTTTATTAGATATAATAGTGTAAAGTTTGCTTATCATTTTCACATAAATTATGACCTAAATTTGGAAACGCTGAATTTCTCGCACTGGGTCTTTGCGATTTTGGTGAAACTCGGTTCAACGCAAGGCACCAATGCGCACTATATGTTGCCGAGTGATTTTCACGATAAAAATGCCGGCAACAGCAGAATTTCGACTCAGACTCCAAAGGGGCGTGGCACTATAACTCCACGTGACATTTACCCCGATCACCAAAAATTTCACTTTATTGTAGATTGACCTATATGTTATCCATGCTATATGTTAGACTTACGATCAAAGTAAAGGTGGGGATACCAGAGAGCTTCAAAGTATGATGGTACCCTCACAAAATAACTGGGACGAGTCACCTTAAGAATTCAACCACAGGAAAAATCACCCACATTTAATAAATTATTTTCGAAGGTCTAGGTAGACGCGAAAAAGTTTGAATGAAACTAAATTCATTTTTAGCGACGTTTTCACCGCCTTCGTCTTCATCGTCGCTCAAGCTCCCGAATTATGGTTGAT
The DNA here is from genome assembly GCA_964035525.1 of Porites cylindrica. Taxonomy (NCBI): domain Eukaryota; kingdom Metazoa; phylum Cnidaria; class Anthozoa; order Scleractinia; family Poritidae; genus Porites; species Porites cylindrica. The sequence goes on from OZ037776.1 coordinate 30,579,286, forward strand.
TATAATCACGCCAGCTATGCAGGTTAAGTCTAGAAAAGTAAACACACAAATCATATTTATTCACACTTTATTTAAATCAACACTGCCACAACGGCTACTTGGGGAAAAAATAAGATAAAACTGAGAAGAATAAACTTTCCGTGTTATAAAAAGCTCTTCAAAACTCACAAATATTATACAAGAGTTTGAGACCAGATGATGTATTCAGGGTCCGGTCCATGATCACGGATCAGGGATAAGAAAAGTTAATTCACCATTGTATTAGCCTTCCTTCCTTCCTTCCTTTTGTGTTATTATAAATGGATCTCAACTTCAGTTGCAAGTATCAGAAGTATCTAGACATGAAACCCTTGCTAAACATTTGGCTTAACGCTGGGTTAAACTTAATCTTGCATCTTTTAACCCTTTCACTGCCAAATGAGGCCAAAGGCAAATTTCGACCAAATTTCAATTTCTAAAATTTTGACGAACAAATAGCACCATGAGTAAGTACAGGCAGAGAGCTTTCATTTGAATGGTCACATCATAGGATTTGGTCCGCAGACTCACAAGTTTAGAGTCGCCTTACAAAACTCCATCATCCTCTCTGGCAGTGAAAGGGCTAAGGAACCGGGGCCATTAAAGCAAAACCTGTTCCCGGCACAGGAAATACTCTGAGGCACATTAATTAAATATTGTGCATTTGTCATTTTCAAGGTTGTTATGTAAGCATTAATAGATATTTACAAATAAAATTTTTTTCACAGAAGTAAAACAAATTCTCCTCAAAGTAGGGATATCAGAGCATTCTTGACCAAGTATTGATAGTTTTCAGCCAAAATAAAACCTTTACAAAGGAAAATTATATCTTTGGATCTAACAGTTTTTTTCAGAGGAGAAATAACTGCACAGATCTGCAAGAAGTCTAAGGGCACTTTTCATTTGTCAGAACTGAGCGGACCCCTCCCGTCAAAATGAGAACTTCATTATTAATCAAAACTATCCAGCCAGATCAGTCAAATCCTAAGTAGTGTGCAGGAAGGAGATGGTTTTCAGCAAAAACCCTTGAAAAAAGCCGATTTTATTGTCAAAATGGCTAGTCCAGCAAAGGACTGGCCGGCCAGTTCTGACCAATGGAAAGCGCTCTAACTTTCCTTGACTAATTAATGGACCTTAGTAAATTGTACTGACCTTTATTTCCTATTTTCCCTTTTTTTTAAGCAGTATTTCAAATATCCATGGTTACAAAAGTAGCAAAGGGCAGAGTATACCCATAGCCCTTAAAAAATGTCCCAAAAGTGACCGTATGGAGAATTTGCATGTGGATATTAGAAAGGGGTACTCCTACCATGAATGATATTGAGAGCCACAGGGTCAAATGTCCTGATCCTCTGGATTTGGTCAGAGCTGGCCAGCCAGGTCAGTTATAATAGTCTAAAATTGAACCCTGCTTGGCATCCCCCTTTTGTTGAGGGGGTGGTCGTTTATTACCTGTGAGAGAGAGCGTGCCATTTTGCTGGGGAGTCATTTCAAAATCTTGAATGATCTTGGGGGCACATTTTCAAATACGGGAGTGTTACCTGAGGGATGATTTTCATAAATTTCCTGAAAGTAGCCCAAAACAGTAATGAGCAGGAATTGAAATTGAATGTAACAGCCGTAAATAGTAAACACCGATCTCATAAACATGACTGTAAATAAAGTATGTGGTAAACTTCGGCACGATTTGTAGCTATAATATTTGTGGATTCCATAGCAATTGGGTGGGGGGTAACTATCACAATTACGTAAAATATCTGGGGGATCATTTCTAAAAAGCTAGGCTGAATTGGGGGGTTATTTTGAAAACCTTCTTACTAAAGCTTTCTCAAAATGCCCCCCCCCCCCCCCCACCCACCCACCTCAAAGGTTATAAACGACCAGCTCCTGAGAAGACAGGTATCCAGTGATAGGTCACTCCAAAATGACTTGTCTGACATTTAGCCAACAGGAACCTCATTTAGTACATCCTGGAGAGTAACCTAAACCTCTTGTCTCTATTAGCTTGGCATTTTGTTTAAGCTGGGTAATAATGTGATGACTTAAAAATTGCCTTAAACCAGTTGTTATCACGAGGAACCGTGTTTCCCACACAACTATAAATAATTAATTATCGTTTCACAAGTTCCAGGTAATGGTGAAGAATCAAGTTCTGGCAAGCTTGCTTCCATCAGTAACTGGCAGAAAGAGTCAAGAGGTGTTCTCCATTTTCTATGCAACCAGACCAGTGTTGTTATTGGAACCTGAAACAGAAATTAAGAATTCTTTTTATTTACAAAGCAAGAGGGATTCAGGGCTGGACATTTAAATAGGTAAAGAAGCCATCTGACAAAGATTATTTCTGGCATCAAAATGATGATTGTGACTTTTGATAGTATATACTTCATGTAAGACTTCATAATTATAATGTCCTAAGTCATTCCCATTAGGGGCTGGGTCAATTTGTTGGGGGGGGGGATGTTGAAATTCCGGCGGTGGTGGGGGGGGGGGAGTGAATAAAAGAGAGTATCCAGATTTTAGATCTCCAGAGGTTGGCATCTCTGCTATAGACCTTCCAGGTGTTTGCCAACGGAAAATTTGTTTCACTAACATTCATCTTCTATTTAAGAAACGGTTGGTAAACAAAAAACACAGCTTATTATAAAATTTGCTACATTTCAGCTACATGTAGGAAAGCTCCCGGGCATGTCTCACATTTAAACCGTTAAATTTCTTGTGAAGGACTAATGAAAGACAAAGAAATGTGAACTGAACAAAGGGTGGTGTTGCCATGGAAACATGAGCTTACAAAACCACAAAGACAATGGCAGGAAAAACCAATAATGATAAAGCAAAATCCCATTCTCTTTATCTGTATTTTTAATAACAATACTGAAATCCAAGTTGCAGGCCTGGCTGTGCCCTTGTAAGTGTCTGGTGGTAATTGACGTCATCTGTGCTTCTGCCTTCGCGTGGCAAGGAAACCTTCAACATGCAGAACATGTAATAAGTGAAAAAAACTTACCTGGATGGTCTTTCATAGGGACTTCCTCCTGGAGTTTGGCTCTTGATGAATTTGGAGAGACTCTTTGCTGTTTTTTCTTCTTCATACAGCAGTAGACTACGAGGATGATAATAACAATAAGCAAAAGTCCACCAATCACACTGCAGACAATGATGATAGTAGTCTTATTACTGCTTGATTCTGTGGTGGTAGCAACTGTTGTTGGCGGCGGGACAGTGGGAGTAATTCTAGTAGCTCTGAATGAGTTAACATCAGCCGTGATAACTTCGCCTGAAGGCAGAACCACACGGAAGTCACCAGACTTGACAGCTGCTTCCAGTTTAGCTATTGTCTTGATTAAATCATCAGTAGACTGGCCTTTCTGGGGAGTCATCGTGAAAGTGACATTGATGCTGCCTGACTCCGCTAAAAAATCCCGTATGCAACTACTGTTTGTCACATTCCAGAGAGATTGCAGAACATTCCGCATAAATTCTTTTATTGAGCCATTAACCTTGCTGAAACTAATACCTTTGAACACCATAGTTACTGTAAATCCTTTTGCTGTAATTTCACATTTGTCATCACCTCCGCAACGTTCTGGACTCAAGCAAATGCCAGTGACGTTGCACATGATTTTTCCTGTAGAGTTAAATGGAAACAAATATTATTTTCCATACAATAATTAAGATATTACACACACTTTGATTGGCCAAGGTGTATTAACTTTGCCCAACGGTATATAAAAACAGTTGTAACATCATGACCTTTTGCAGTGTGTATGCAAATCATGCAATCATGATTTTGCCAAAAAAAAGGTTTTGAGCTTAAAACTCAGCAAATTTACTTCCTTTGAACATTTCATTTGTTTCCCTTTGCTTAAATGATGATAGAATTTTTTTAAAAATTGAGAAAGTCTGGGGTCGGTACCAAAAACTTTACACACTGGTGATATGCATGTGCTACAATAAAACTTGCCAGTGCAGAGAAAGACATAACATCACAGATTTGGCACCATAATTTTTTTGTCAAATAATAACAATAATTATAACAACTCAGAAATAAAATAGGAAATTTCCTTAGCAGCTAAGAAAAAATAGGGAGCAACTCATTCAAATCATTTTTAAACTGTAGAAGCAAAGGAAAAAGTATCTTTTATCGTCATCATTGATGGTACTCAAGCAAAGAAGTGTTAATCAGGCAGAGCTGTTCAATCCATCTTAAGTTACTCTTGATCTAATATGAAATGTTCCGACAGTTGCTCTTAAACATGATGAGACTAACATGTGAAAGGACTGATAAACTTTTATGATGAAATTTAATGACATCAAAATGCAAACTAGCAATATGTGGTACCTGTATACTGTATTATTTTATTCGATTAACCACCCTGGGTGCTCATTTGAGGCTGGGCACATGCTTATTTTGCAACAAAACCATAAATAGTAATAACAAAATGCGAAGACGTAACAAAGCAAGATTTCTATATACTCCGAAAAAACTCCGTCTCCAGGAAAGTCACTCATTAGAACTTTATCAATTTTGGGGGGGTGGGAGGGGGGCTGGGTGCTTATTCGAGGCTGGGCGCTTATTACATGTACCTTTTTCTGCCTTTAGGATCGGCGCTCAGGTGGGCCCTAATTTGAGGTTGGCTTATTCAAATAAATACAGTATATGAAGACATTGACAACAATGATAAATAACAAATGTGTACCTCTTGGGCAACAATGTTCTCCATGTGGTAGACACCTTCCAGTATAGTTACAAAATGTATGTCTCTCCGGACAGAAACTGAAAATGAGACAACCATTCAATAAGTTTTTTCACATTAATTTTAGTAGACAGTGTGAATCTTGCACAATTTTTGGGATTTACAGTCAGTCATCTCTTAACACTCAACTCTCACTTTGCAGACACCCCCCAATGATGGACATCCTGATAATACAGGCAGCAGCAAAATCCCAGGTAAAAATAAATTGCAGTTGTTTGACTCTGAAATAAACTCCCGCTATTACAAACTCTCACTAAATGAGGACACTAACTCAAGGACCCTACAGCGTTTCCATGCTGTAAAGGGAGTTGACTATAGGGGTCTAATAATATCTAAAGACGTCTGAAGACGTTCCTGAAGAGTTCCGTCTAACACAAACACAGGAACATGAGGGAACAGGACCTCTTCTCCTGTGACTTTCCCTACTAAAATAAGAGAATTCAGATAAAGTCGATCATTGACAACACACGGACTTTTCTTTTCTCTCCTCAGTTCCAGATTCTTTAAATAATAATTACTAAATACATTTTTCAACAGTTAATGCTGTAATGGCTCAATTTTTCTACCAGGCATGAGAAAATGAAACACAGCAGTGTGCAAAGAAAGTAGGGGCAAGTGGATTTTGTTATCGGGCTAGCGAATTCTGTTTTTAACTTGCCGGATGGGCAAGTGATGTTTTTGAGCAATTCGAATAAAGGAAGAACTGTGAAATCAATTCTGCTCGTCAAAAAGCTTTTGGGGCTAGTTCAAATGATGTCTGGGCTAGTAAATGCTGCCTTCAGCTTGCCCGAAGGGCAAGCTATAAAAATGATTTTCTTTGCACCCTGCACAGCCACGAGTAGGCATGAGATCAAAGTTTTTCGATCTGCAGGCATAACACTTGGCAGGTATACGAAGGAGGTGGCTCCTTGTACAGACAAAGAAAAGCATGTACATGTCATGGCCAAGGTGAACAGATATGTTTTGAGAAGAAGTGTCTTCTAGTCTCTAAAGATACCAGCTTAAGGTCTCGGTAAATGAAAATTTTAGTACATTGCTCGATTTTGTTTTTTTTTGGATTTTTGGCATGAGTGGGTCCTAAATTTTATTTTGGCAGAAAAAGAAAATCAGAAAGTGCTTTTAACCGTTCTAAAATGAGCCTTTTCTGCGCTAACCAGCCAAGCATGGACCTCGCGCTAAATCTTTAGAGCTGATTTTCTCTCACTCTATTTTAGACACAAAAATCAAAATTCTCCGACCTCCAGTCGGGACAGGTTTTAAGCTATCGCTTTGAAACTTTCAGATATGATGGATAATGATATAGACTCAAAAAGGGTGTGAGGAATTTTCTGATTTCCCTTTGTAACTCATTTTATGTCAGTTTCTTTGCGTAAATCGCACTCGAGATTCGACTTTTTAGTTTGAAATGCAATAATTATTCCACTAATACGAGACATATGCAAATTTCCTCACACCCTTTTTTAGGTCTTTTATCTGTCAATCAGACGCAATAAAAAGGAAGTGAATATTTAACAACGCGAAAGGGCTGGAGCTTCAGCAGTAAACTCGATACCTCTGAGTTCGAGAGCAAAAAACTTAAGCGCCTTTTGAAATTCGATAAAATAAAATCTTTTATAAGGTAATTTAGTCTTTTAGCTTTAATTTGATATATAACTTGCCTTTGTAGCGAAAATACTCGCGCGACTAGAATATTTTTCTGTGGGCACCTCGTTTTCCTTTACCGAGACCTTAAGTGTATCTGTGCAAGTGGTGCTTTAAGTAAAGACCATTTTAATCTCGAGCTGCAAAGTGATTGTCAAAGAGGACACCCCATACAAGCCTAAGATTCCTCTCAAGACAACTATCAGTTTCATAGGAGATGGCACAAAAAGGAGAGATCCCTAATTCTCAGGAAATTATATCCATTAAGTAAGAGTGATGATTACAAAAAAAGTAAGAGTGAGATATCAAAAGTGAAACAAATGAGCAAACAAGAGGTTAAAGAATGGCTGAGTAAAATAATAATAATATTTAACATACTTGCAGTCAAATCTGTCACGGGCTTCTGCACATTTTACAACAGCACGAGATACCTTAGGACAAACCAGGTTCCTCATCTGACATAGATGGGCCCACCCTAAAATGGAAAAACAAAATTGCATGAAATTTCCCTCTAATCAACTGTTCTCCCTTAGACTCTATAGACTTCTTGTTCTAACACAAGAAGAATCAACATGACCATTTTTTTTTTTACTTTTAAGGTGCTCATTTTGCTCTAAATGTCCTCTCACAACCTTCAAGTGCTTTTTTTTTTATTAGAACACCTAACAGAGTGCCCTAGCATAGAAAATGACAATTTTAGTGAGCGTTTTAGAAAGAAGTTGACCTTTCAGAACTCCAAAAATGGCATTTTCAGAGCAACAAGATTTCAATATTTACTGGCGGAAGCATGTCCCTTGCGACTCACACCTTCAACGCTGGCATGATTTGATGGTGATTACAAAATATCCCGCTTTTACATACTAAGAAGGTTGGACAGTCTGACACGATCTGGTATTCATACCTCCCAAAGCATCATTTTCCAGTGCCTCACTGTAGTTTGCAAATGGGGCAGGTTTACAATCAGATGTATTCTTGCAGGATGACGCGTAGGGACAGAAGACTTGGCCACTTATTGCGTCACAAGCAATTTCAGCCTTCTTTCGTGAAGCTGTGTATTTTATGTCTGGCAAAACACATTCAGTGTTGTTTGGGATGCAGCTCATGTTGTGAATACAGAAAGTCTCATTTTCACCACACTCCATCCCAAATGGTCCCACACTAAAGTTGTTATTTTTCTGCCATTCAAACAAGTTCTCATATGAGCACTTTAAACTTTCATTAATGCACTGCATGAATAATGGGCAAAAGTATTTTCCAGATTCACAAGTTGCACACCAGGGTGTGTTGGTCATGTTCTTTAACATTTCATTGGTAAGATGGATGGTGCACGCCTCGTCAGAGGAAATGCATTTTTGGTTCAAGGCGCAAAACCTGGTACCTAATCTGCATTTTGCATGTTCTTGTATAGTAGTTGAAAGCCACTGCCGCATTGTTTCACTGACATTATAGGATGACCACCATGGCAAAGCAGAAATAGTACTACTGATCATAAGAGGATGAGTGGAGTAAGGGCACACCATGCCAACCATGCTGCTAAATGTGGAGGTGACAATAGTTGGCCATGAGAATGAAAGGCTCGAGCTGCTACTGCTGCTGCTAGAACTGGATGAGCTGGAGCTACTACTGCTGCTGGAACTAGAAGAACTAGATGAACTTCTTGAAATAGAACTGCTGCTACTGCTACTGGAACTGGATGAACTTGATGAAACAGAGCTGCTACTACTGCTACTGCTACTAGAACTGGATGAACTGGGACTGCTGCTGGAGCTGGATGAGCTAGAGCTACTGCTGCTACTACTGGAGCTAGAGGAGCTGGAGCTGCTGCTGCTAGAACTGGATGAACTGGAGCTGCTGCTGCTGCTAGAACTGGAAGAGCTGGAGCTGCTGCTGCTGCTAGAACTGGAAGAGCTGGAGCTGCTGCTGCTGCTAGAACTGGAAGAGCTGGAGCTGCTGCTGCTGCTGCTGGAACTGGATGAACTGGAGCTACTACTGCTGCTAGAACTGGAAGAGCTGGAGCTGCTGCTGCTGCTGGAACTGGATGAACTGGAGCTACTACTGCTGCTAGAACTGGAAGAGCTGGAGCTGCTGCTGCTGGAACTGGATGAACTGGAGCTACTACTGCTGCTAGAACTGGAAGAGCTGGAGCTGCTGCTGCTAGAACTAGAAGAGCTGGAGCTGCTGCTGCTAGAACTGGATGAACTGGAGCTACTGCTACTACTACTGGAACTAGAGGAGCTGGAGCTGCTACTGCTACTTGGGGAGGAAGTAATAGTCACACCACTGCTTGTCAAAGTGAGATATATTGTACTTGTTATGGGTATGCTGCTACTGCTACTGCTGCTGCTACTACTGCTGCTGCTGCTAGAACTGGATGAGCTGGAACTGCTGCTGGAACTGGGTGGCTTGTTTACCAGTTCTGGGCAGATTAAATCTAGCCCACTGCAAATTTTCCCAAACAATTCCACTTTGTTGCAGAACTCATTCACATGACAGCATTTATCCTCCAACTATTAAAGAAGAAGCTACCAGTTAGGTTAGGCAAGGTACAGCAAAATATAATACACGTAGTAATCTAAACAGTTTTTTGGTCTCAATAATATTTAGGCAAAGAAAGGAAACGTTCGCCAAAAACTCCACGCTTCTTCACTTCTAGCCTGATTCTCAGACGTCCGAGGTCGTTCGTGGTCCCTTCGCTCGCCCGGACGTCTGAGAGTCAGGCTACTTCACTTCTCTCTGACTTGCGAACGCCATTCTTGCGGTTGAAAAAGGAATCGATCCGATTTCTGAAGTCCTATACAAAAGTGATTAAGGTAGCGCACTGAAAATAGTGGTTAGGGTTAAACATAGACTCAAAATGGTCAGCTTTCATCCACTGTTGGGTTTGAGGACGGGTTTAAGTGAGATGGGTACTTGTCGGGTCGATTCCTGTAAACGCCAAAACAGCCGCCATCTTGCATTGGTGGCTTATGAGGGTCGACACGAAAAAGGAAAGGGACTGGGACGAGGATCCAAAGACGTGCTTTCGTTTAAGCTGTCGTGTTGCTTTCGTGAAGCTTCCGTCAAACGCTTCGCATTTTCGTAGTAGCCTGTACACAGACGTTGTTCTATTTTTTTTCGTTTTTTTCCAAAACATTTTCATTTTTTATCATGCGCGCTCGGTGGACTTTAAAGAGAAAATAGAGGGTCTGTGAACAGGCTATCTTCGTAGCTACTGTAAGTTGACCAAAAAGCGCTGCCAATATCATCAGTCTCCGTTTTCAAAAACTTAGAACTTAGTGCACCTTGAAGAAATCAGGTAAATAAATAAACAGCATATTGAGGATTAGACTACGAGTAGTCCCCCATTTTTCCTCAGGGATAGTAGGGCGAGCGAAACGCGAGCGCGCGTGAAAATCACCCCACGCGAGAAAAGGCGACACGCGGCGGGGAGAGAGAAATGAGGATTTATATAAATTACACTTTGAACAGTCAAAGTAGCAAACTTATCTTCGTGCCATACTTTGTTTGGCTCTTGTTCTATCGTTTGACCTAGGTGAACCTAAACTGGGTTACTTTTATTCACAGTTTTGCCTCTAGTGACCAGTAAAGTTCACAGGTGTCGAGATGGTTTGGTGGCCAGATGATGACTATAAACCCCCGATTTTGATCGTGATCAGGGTTAAGCACTGACTCGGTAGTGATTAGCCGGGGGAGGGGGGTTAAGAGTTGACAATAATGATATATTGAGCACTGAATCAAAGTGGTTAGCTTTCATTTCATTTGTCGCTATATAAAGGTTACGTTGGAGAACCTGCATACGTCACTTAAAGAAACCAAGTTTGCAATTCAATAAGAATCATAGGAAGTTTACCCCAGCAGCTAAAAAAAACGACCCAATTCATCGATCCAATTTGTCCCTTTCTACTTTCCCACTTTCTTCGCCATCAATCAACCTTCGTATCCCTTTAATCGCTTAAAGTATTTTCGGTTACTACAATCAGTTTCCTTGCTGTGGTTCTTTTTCAAACCGCAGTGCTTTGTGTCAAGACAACAACTGCTGATATGCCTGGCAAAACAAGTTTGATGAGAGGGAAGTTTATTACCAGACAATCCACGGAAACGATATCAAAACACAGTGTCGTTTTGACAGATGTATAGTTTTATGATTTTTTGAAGGACAAAACTGAAGTGAAGCTACCACATCTGGTAAGCGCCTTCACCGAGTTGCGAAATCTCAGGCTAGCTAGTCCTGCGAAACGCGAATAATGTTTAATACCGCTTGTACCAGCTTCATCTTTATACGATCGATCAAGCCCCTCTTAAGCTACAAAAATTAAGCATAAATGATCCAAAAACACTTCAGTAAAATTAGTGACCTAGTTACAGACAAACCTTCCTAAACGAAGTTTGAAATGCATAATTGTGCGGTCAGGCGCGCGCAAATTTCCGATTTACTTCTAGGCTAAGTGGATTAAGTCCAGCGTTCCTAAGAGTTCTGTCAGTAGAACTATTTTGGAACGTAGCTAAGGTTAAAGTACTTACTCGGGTTGAATTACACAGGTTTCCATTCACATATGCAAGCAAACTTGTTACCAAGGCCAGCACTAGAAAAAATAAAAAGAACTGTTCTTGTTAAATGCGGTGGCATTCAATAGACTGAAGGATGGATAATTCGCGCATGAACACTCCACTGACCTATAAGTACTTCCACTGAAGAGCGCGTCATTGCTGGAAGCTTGACTCGCTCTCTTCCCGCGTTCTTGAATTCGAGAAAACCTTCAACGAAACTCCTTGTTACTAGGACAGCGTCGTCTCAATTAAGATCCGAAACTTCTGTGGCGGAAAGAATATAAATTTTTTTCATGTGCAAATCAAGGAATCTGGCTAAACAAAGGCTAGGTGGCCCACAATGTGCTGGCCACCAATAGACGATTACCCTTAGTAATTAGAACAACAGATCGGCACCATTTGTTTGCAAGGTTTCCATGATCAACGACTCTCGAGGGAAAAAACACTCAAGGTTGTTGGGTAATTAATAACTTGGAAACGGACAGTGTTTACGAAAAAACTTCTGTGTTTGGTGTTAGTTGTATTTTACAGTGCTAATGTAACTAGGGGAGGGTCATGCGATCGAGTTCAATGTATGTGTACAGATGTTATTTGTTTATAGCAAAGCGAGTGTTCACCATCGCCAAACTCATTTCCTTTTAATTCCTGGAATTAACTGTAAATTAAGACATGACTTCGTTTAAAGCGCTGTTGCGCTGAGCATGCAGTTGTCCCGACTAAGACCTCGAAACTTCTACAGCGGAAAGAATATGAAAGTTTTCAAAGAACCAGGCGAGACGAAGGCTAGCTGAACCGGCCGCCAGTTAGAGTGATACTTGCATTTCGAACAACCATAGGGACCATTTTGTTAGGTTGCCATGATCAACGCGTACGGCTCCAAAGAGAGAAAGAAGTCTTGGGTTTTGTGGCAATAAACGGTCATGCATTTACGACCCAACTTCTATGCAGTTTGGTTTTAGTTTAATCCCACTATGTTAATGTACTATGGCAAGGTATTCATGAGTACCTGATGCAAATCAAATCTAACACTTTAATCGCTTCATATTTTAGCTTGCAACCGTTCATGAGAAAATGCGCTTCTCAAACTCATTAGTAATTCATAAAGAAAATACAAAGAAAATTAATGTTTAATGAGTGTTTGGAAATCGGATGAAAAACTGCTCAGTATTTGCATCCTTAATTTCTCCTTCAAAAATGATTTTGTTTGAGAAGAAATATCAAACATTCGACACAGTGTTTCATCACCAGATGAAACACCTCGAAGTTCGTCAAAACTCGCGCTGCGCGTCGTATTTTCAACTCTCTTCTCGGTGTTTCATCTGGTGATGAAACACTGCGTCTCATGTTTGATATATTACTTCCTGACTCCAAGTCACGCAGAATTTATATAGGCTCGACTTGAACTGCACTTCGGAAGGCGGTCAAACGACGGTGAATCCCTCCATGTACAATTAAATAGTAAAATCAGCTTTTGATCTATTCGCACAGAGCCGTACGCTATGTAACAGCTAACAGATCTTCCGGTCCGTTCTTTTAATTTGTTATTTATTTTTTACGCTCACAGAACTATTGGTACAGAAACATAACCATGATTTTGGAGTTAGTCAGTCCGTTGTTGCGGCGATGATATGAAGAGACTCGCTACAAAGTATAGCAGTCAAGTCTACTGAAATATAATATTTATTCTCCTGGGTGTATTTTCATTATTTACCTATAATAAATAATATTATCTTTGCAGTCATTGTCATTCAAGTTTTTTTTTTTCGCCTCCATGTACGTTCTAAGTTAGGTAACAAAATGGCAGCCAGTGCTTTATAAAATGAGCTGTTTTAATGGTATTGTTCTAGCTCACCATGAACCTATCCTGAGCTCACTGAATGCAATATATACTTCAAGCAAAAATATTATCTATTTGTCTGTGCATTGGTAAGTTTTGATAAAACAAAAAAAAAGGAGAAGAGAAAAATGAAGAACCATCTGACCCGTTTCCTTCGCTCACCCGGAACAAACACTTTAATGGTTTTGACATTTTCAATGCGAAAAAAATATTCATGTGCAGGAGCATATGGCGCAAAGAATTGAAAAACATGTCCTGTAGCATCTTAGGATTATACAAGGGTAATATAATGACTAGAAAAGAAATTATTCATCTCGGTTTGTGCCTGATAACGGTTTGTGCCTGATAAGGCTCGTTTATAGGGTAAACCAAATAAAGCTCCAGGGGCTCGTTTCTCGAAAGACCCTGAAACTTTTCGGGCCCGAAGGCAAATTTTAAAATCAAAACCTGTTGAATAGTTGCACAGTTCCTAGCCCACAAACCAGTAGGGTGAATATTGGTCAGACTTTTGCTTCTTGGAGAGAAAGAAATATTTTCAATTTGACGTACATTATCTCAGGTTTTATGGTACATTACTTAAATAAAATGAATACAGTAGTTCTTTTACGTCTTGACAATAATCCCTTTTGCTTGTATCTTTTATTTTCAGGTATTAGTTCCGCTCGTGTGTAATTGTGTTTCCTTGGTAACCCGTGCAGCCAGTTCTTCCAGTGCAGCGAAGTACAATCAGCACTGTACTACACAAACTTTTCATTTGGTTGCATGCTAACACGCTTAATGATGGTTGTAGCAGCGTGCCAAAATAACATTGTAATGAGCCCCGCCATGCCCGCCAAACTTTGTGTTTTAGTACAATGCCGTGCACAACTGGTGCTAGGTCCACTCGTGACCTTTGATCCGTCTCTAATTTTATATTTACGCACGGAAAATTTACCATGTGCACTTTATTTAAATCTCAAGAGATTTAAACGCATCACCGACACGGCATGTTCACGTGATTTAGGGCAAAACTTGTACAAAGATCACGTACATTTTTGGGAGACTTCATAAATAAGGGTAAAATCTTATAGGGGCGTTGTTACCTGTAGACACGGAGGCACGTGGTACACATGTTTCGCTAGACATTTCGGCAAGGAGCGAGTAGCCTGGTAACCAGAAGTTTACTTCCGTCTGTTGCGAAAGGCGCAGCCCAGAGCGAGGAGAGACGGCAGTATTCAGTTATTAGGGACCTTAAGCAACTACTACGACGACGACAGCAACAACAACGTCAAAAAACAATTGGTTTTATGACCAAAACAATAGCTCTGCACATGCATCACGTTTTTAGTACATTTCTTTGACGTCCACTGCCCGACTACGACGTGAAACCTCCCAAAGCGACGTTATATGGGGGACGTGGACATACGACGACAAATGTTCCTTTCTCTATTTGAACATGGATAAAGCCCTTAAGAATTCAACTCCAGGAAATGTCGCCTACATTTAACGAATTGAGAGGTTCCAAATAGACGCGATAAAGTTTGAAAGGACGCAAATTCACTTTTTTAGTGATGTTTTCAATGCTGTCGTCGTCGTAGTTGCTTAAGGTCCTTATTGTAGAACTGAAAACGATCTTGCAAGAAACGTCTGATTTTCACAGACTCTAGCGCCTAAAATAGCTAAAATGTGTACTGCTATACCTAATTTTAGACACATTCTCGATCAATAGAAAACCTAGATTTTGTAAATTTTCGTAGCAACCTCGTCCCTGGGGCTTTCCCCCCCCCCCCCCATTTTCCTTGGGAAAAGTCTAAGGCTATTTCCCTACGGGAGCATAACTCCGCCGATCCTCTGAAGTATGCTTACTGGCTTACGCTAACTTGTGTTCCAGCTCCTCTCCTAAAAAATCTCCATTCCCAATTTCGTTTGATGGGAGGGAGCGGGGCTTGCTTACGCTTGGGCGTTAGTTTGAACCATGATTTGAATCACAAAAATATACACCTGGGACATCACGATCTAAAAACCCTTGAATGTAGAGGCCCCTCAACGCATAAATAAAACCGACTGGTTCAGTTTCTTGTCGAATCCCTAACGTAGAGAAGGACTGAAGTAGGAATTAAAAGAAAACTGAATGCAAGGCTGGTGTGATGTAATTATGTTAGCCGAAATATTGGCCTCAGATAAATCAGCTCTTTGCTGTATTCCGATCTAGTTGCCATTCCTTTAAATTCTCGTGTAACCTCGCCTGATATATTAAGAAAAAGCCATGGAATCAAGGGATTTGACTGATAAGGAAAACCAGGGTGTTAGCCGGTAGATTTGGAAAACTTGTTGCCTATTTCTTTTAAAATTCCTGACCACGCCCTTGTTAGTATGCTCTGGTGTGAAAGGCTTACCGATCGTTTCGATACAAAACGATCAAATGGATATTACAACGGCGTATACGTTGTTAGCTCATAGAACGAGGTACATTCACGTCACGGTTTTTCTTGTCCACGCGCTTACTACTCTTATAAAAGTGTTTGAAATTGAAGTGTAGTTTTACTGCTTAAGTTTGTGTCGAGACGAATTGTACCGAAAAGACCGGTTTCCGTGTGAAAGCCATCAACAGCCCGTAGTTAGCATAAGGACACGCGCAAGGGAGGGAGCGTAGCTGAGCGCGGGTTGGAGAGGAGGCTCCGAGTCCAAGGTGCACTGACCACCAGCTGGATCTGTTCTCGATAGTCCCGCATGCAAATTCTACTGTAGATTAGATCACGCTTGTGAGATAACCTTCTGGTTCGCCTCCGGCCAGTTGGAATTTAACTAGAGTACGGCCCATTTTCCTCAGGCATAGTAGAGCGCGCGTGAAAATCACCCCTCGCGAGGAAGGCGAGACGGTGGCGGTGATTTTCACGCGTTTCCGCGTTTCGCTCGCTCTACTATGCCTGAGGAAAAATGGGGAATACTCGTATTCTAGGATTTAACCATGTCATGTTCCATTTACATTATTTGTCTCATTATCTGTGAAAAGCCCCACAAGGAGCGAGTCGAGTCGAGTATTTGTATTTATAGCTTCATTGAAATAAGTAAGGTTTTCTTTTTTCTTTTTTTCCTTCACTTCGATCTATTATTTTAAAGAAGTAGAAATATAGTAAGCAATGAATGTCAGATACTATGATCAAACGGATGTTACAGTTAGAAAAGTTCCGGCATGTAGCCAAACTACAAAATTCCCTCTTACTGATATCTAATATGCTCTTATGCATCGCAAATAAACGGATAGTAAGGATGGTATACCTGTGGTCTAGTACCTTGGTTAATGGTTGCCACAAAATTTCCATGCGCGGCTTTATGTCAGCGCCTGCACCGTGGAAAATTTAAACCCGATTTTAAAATTTCCCTTTATGCATTATACAGGGAACCCAGAGATCCTGCTTATTCACTAGCTCATACCCAAAAATCTGTCTTAGAGGTTCAACTAGGAGGAAAGGGAATGGACTTAAAAATGCTGCCACCTATTGATAAGGCGCAGCCTGGTTCCTCGGTCAATCCTGCATGCAAGACAGAGAACAGAGAGAACGCCTAGGCCACAAGTATAGACCCTACGTATTAAGCGCTGCGCGCTGCGCGCCCTGAATAAATTTGTTGAGCCTGCTATCTGTTGCGCGCGCAGAAATATGCGCGCGCAACAGGAACTTGTATATTTCCACAGTGCTGACGTCCTTCGATCAACCCATGAAAAAAATTAGGGTAAATCATAATAATCGGCGTCCTTTTGCCTCCAATGATGAAGAAACTCTCATGGAGTCTATCATTCTTTCTCGTTGTTGCCTGTGCCAGCATTTTGTGGTGTCAAAGCGTGAATCCAAGCGTAGATTCGTCAAGCACGAACTTTTCTTTGGGGTAAATTATTTGTGATGTGTACCTGTTGTTATGTTTATACGGGTCACTTATTTCTTCATGTCACTCAGTTTCTGCAGCTTTTGTTGGTGTTTAACAGCTCCTTGTATCTTTATTGAGCAGAGAAAATGCTACAAACGCTGGCGAAGTCAGAAACGTTACAACAATGCCACCAGCTACCACTACGGAAATCCCCCCAACAACAGAGGTCCCAGGAGAGGAAAAACCCGAATCTCCAGAGGTGGAACAGCAAGGTTCCATGACTATATTTTTCATCCTGCTGGTTGTAGGTATGCTGCTTTCTGTGTCTAGGTTACTCAGCAATGTGAAACTTTGTTGTCTCCAGCTTACATATTCATGGATAGACCTTAATCTTAGTTTATTTATTTTAACCCATTCGCACCTGAGCCGCCCTTAACCGCCCTTGCGAATCCACGTCTTTTCTACCGCTTATTTAAATGGTCAAGGACAACTTTGTCCAAAAAACTTGTGCAGAGTATGTAAAGAGATCTTTCAAACCACACCAGAATGAGCACAATTCATTCAAGGACACCGGAGCGAGAAAAAGGCAAAATAACCATGTAACATTGACCTGAACACTACCCTCCTACCTCTCCTTTCATCTCATCCTAAGATCCTTAAAGCTTTCCTAAAAACGTTTCCCCCCAAAATGAAGCCTACTAGACCCCAGCAAGAGAAAAACAACATGAGGCAAGAAAAGCGAAAAAAAGGGGAGGAGAGAAAGCGAAAAGTAAAAGTCAAGACTGCTGTTTCACTTTTAAACTCAAAAACTGCCTCAAAATTTTGCTTTCTGCACATGCCATCAGAAGGCCGTGAATTGTACGACCTGTAAACAGCTTTGTGGTGAGTCGTAGCTCTTCATAGCACAACAGGACCAGAAAACCACTCAACTAGCTTTAAAACACGTTTTTCGGTAAAATCTCCAGGGGCGAATGGGTTAATTCATTTAAAAATGGCTAGCTCCATTAGCCGGCAAGATGAAATGATTCCTGCATTCTTATTGGCTACTCAAGGGGGCAAGATGGACTTGGGATGGCCCTCTTCTTCCTCGCAAGAAAATGTTAATCTCTGTTTTTGGCCATATAATAAATCTTGTATCAACCATGCTTGTTTGTTCAAGATGGCTGGATACTGACCTCACCTTTGGTCGACAATAGCGCATATGTATTGATAAGCTGCTCCAAGGGCAGGGTGCAAAGAAATTCATTTTTACAGCTTGCCATTCTGGCAAGCTGAAGCTAGCATTTACTAGCCCGAACGTCATTTCAACTAGCCCCCCAAATTTTTTGATGAGCAGAATTGATTTCACAGTTCTTCTGTAAGTTGAATTCCTCAAAATACTTCACTTGCCCGTCGGGCAAGGTAAGAACAGAATTCACTAGCCTGATAACAAAATCCACTAGCCCCGGGTTATCGGACACTACTTTCTTTGCACGCTGAATTGTTCATACCATTTGACCAAAACACCTAAGTGGGTTGTCTAGTGGCATAATGGTACTCACAATTTATTGTATGTATGTCATGCCATAAAGTAAATTATACTACTATGTGAAAAATGTCTTCAATTTGTTTGGCTCAGAGCAGTGGTATTTTAGTTTACTTTGAAATACCTACATATGAAAATTACAAACCTCTTTTGATATTTCAAAATTGTCTCAAATTTCACTCGCCTAACAGCTCATGAAATTATGTGTAACAATTTCAAAATATCACGCGTGGTATATATGCTAAATATCACTACAAATCATGCTATTACCTATACTAATATCATTTTGCCATGTGTCTGTTCAGTTATGGATGAAAACGACATACAGTTAAACCTCCCGTGAGTGACCACCTGAAGTACAAAGAGTTAATGGAGGTGATCGCTCACTAGAGTCAAACTTTTACCAGAAGAGGTTTGGACACAGTTACTTTTTGAAGAGAAACAAGAGAACATAATGAGAGAATGTATTGTGGTATATGGCGCAATGGCGCAATTAGCATATGGCGCATATGGCGCATATGGCGCAATGGCGGCCGCACGTGTTTTTTAACGTTGGCCAAATTTTCGGCTACCATTGTTAAGTGCAGGCATCTGCAATTGTATTGCTTTGATGGCAACTAAAGATGAAATTAAGTCACTCTTGGAGGCCGAAATTGGACCTCTAAAAGCTAAATTAACCTCGATTGAAAAGTCATTCTTTGAATTGGAAAAGTCGGTCAAACACTTCTCCGCAAAGTATGATGAGCTCTTGAAGC
Source organism: Porites cylindrica (assembly GCA_964035525.1). Taxonomy (NCBI): domain Eukaryota; kingdom Metazoa; phylum Cnidaria; class Anthozoa; order Scleractinia; family Poritidae; genus Porites; species Porites cylindrica. The sequence continues at coordinate 30,598,207 of OZ037776.1, forward strand.
AAGTACAGCGCTCAAATGATAGAACAGCAAGCCTTTCCACTGATGTTAAGAACCTAAAGGAAGATATGAAGCAGTGCAAGAAAATAGGGCGCGAAATTGAAGACCTCTCTCAATACTTGCGCCGCGACTGTTTGGAGCTGACAGGCGTTTTACCAACCGAAGAAGTATCTTGTTTTGACCTTGTTTGTTCTATTGGGAAGGAAATGGGTATCGAGCTGCAAGATGAAGACATCTCCACGGCCCACCGTTTACCCACTTACAATAAAAGTGCAGAAGACAAGATTATCGTCAAGTTTACGCGTCGCAGTATTCGGGACGAGTTTTACGGAAAGAGGAAAACAATCGCCGGCAAAGAAGTTGGTAAAGTTAGCACTCTACGGGATCTTTCTCAAGACCCAAAGAAGAAATTATATATCTCCGAGTCGCTAACACAAGCAAGAAAGAAATTGTTTGGCAGCATCAACAAGTTTAAGAAGGACAACAAGTGGAAATATATTTGGACCAACAACGGGCGAATATACCTCAAGCAAGGAGACGGGGAAAAGCGTACGTTCACATTCAACTACGCAGACGAGTTCGCTGACTTCAAAAGTAAATTTCCTCTTGGATAAGTGAAGTCTATTTTTTTCTTTTATTTAGTAGGTGCATATGCCCAAATTTTGCTGTTTCTAGTACCGATCCTGGTAAGTCATTCAGTTGGAACTGTTCAAGTTATTTAATTATAATCACTTGACACGACTGTGAATTATTTATCGGAACTGCCATTTTATGGCTTAACAGACAGGCGAGAATTCGCGAAAGCTGTGGGATCATGGGTGTACGATACTGTTCTTACGCTTGAAGAAAGAGATTTATTTGAGAACGTTCTTGAAAGCCCTGACAAAAACGATCAGTTCTTGAATATCTTAGGAAATTTAAAGATAGAGTCAAAATACTACACAATCAAGCAATCTGGCACGTGCTTTCAAAAATTTAACACAAGAGGCTTCTCAATATTCAATTGTAATATTCGGAGCTTAGGACAAATATATCATGGGATGTAAAATTAACTAACAATGATGGCTCCACCTACGGCTTAGAAAAGAGAACTTACATAAAATATTTGGGCGTACTTATAGATGACACGCTATCATGGAAACATCAGGTGTCTTATTTATGTACTCGAATTTCTAGAAACACAGGAATTGTTGGCAAACTCAGACACTGCACCTCCCTTTTACAACTTAAACAACTATACTATAACCTGATCTATCCTTATATATCTTATGCGATAACCTCCTGGGGCAGTGCATTTACTACTCAAATTAAAAAAATCCAAACAAAACAAAATCATGTTATCCGCGTTATGTTCTTTGCCACCTTGTTTGGACCAGATACAGACAGTGCATTACCATTACTTAATTTATTGGATTTACTTACTGTTACAAATATCTATAAACTACAGCTTCTTAACTTCACTCATCAGTGGCATTCTAAAAAATTACCAAATATCTTTAATCAGCATTTTCGCTATGCAAGTGAAGTCCATACATATAATACGAGATATGCTTCAAAAAGTAACTTCTACAAACCACGTTCCAGGACCAATATTGGAAAGCAAACAACAGCGGCTATGGCGACCGAATTGTGGCAACAGCTCCCTACCCATATAAAAGACCTTTCAACTTATAACTTTCCTAAAACATTAAAAGAATACTTGTTGGCCGAACAATTAACTTACTGAAATTATTTTATTTTAATCATATCGTCATGTACTATGATGACTGTTTTCTCTTCTTTTTTTTTGCCATCTATGTGCTTTCTTTTTTTTTTTTTTTATGGTGTGTGTCTTAAGATGTTTTGTATGTCTAGTTATTGTGATGTCCTGTACATTCGACACTACTTTCAAAGAACTAGTTGCTAGCTCGAAAACCTTACGGTTATCTAGCCGCTAGGCATTTCCTTCTATGTAATAATATTTAGTTTAAATTGTAATTGAATATTCTACGTGTTAAGTTACTAATTATTCAATAAGTTTGACAAACCCTGTAATGGAAATGTGAATAAAGTGTTGTTGTTGTTGTTGTTGTTATTGTATGAAATTACTAGGTTACAATATAAGAGTACATTGCAAATCCATGTTGTTCCTAAAAGTTCTTTTCCAACTCTGAGTAGTATAGTCCATACAGCGATCATAGAGATCAGGTCATTATATCACTGAGGTGGTTGCTTAGAAGAGTAAGACCAATGGAAAGTTCTAAAACCACCATCTTTGAAAGTGGTTGCAGTCAAGGCTTTTGGCTGGATTTTGTTGTTTTCGATAAGTGATCACTTATTAGATTTGGTCCCTTATGAAAGGTTGTCGCACATGGAGGGTTAACTGTATGTTCTCACTAATTTTTGACATCTATTGTCCGACTGTCCAACCATCCCGATTTTGTCGGGACTCTCCTGATCTTGCTTCAAAACTAATCCCGAATCGCTGACCAATCTGGAATCAGGATAGGAAAAATCCTGATTTTTTCACATATGTTCTGATATTTTAAAATGAATTCTTATGATACTTATAGTAAAACTCCTAACGGAGTAAGTTTCACTGAAACTGATGTCCAGAAAACTGCCAAAAAGACAACATAAAACCAAGTTCTTGTAAGCAAAGCCACGCAAATAAAAATAAGCATAAAAAGGAAAAAGATTTAGGGACCAATTCATAGACAAAAATTGTCCTCTAGCTCTGAGAACACTAGAAATGGTGTTTCAGAGCATCAAGATTTCAAACTTTTCCTGAGGAAAATGCACCCAGATCCCCTTGGTGGCTCACCCCTTTGGTGCTTGCATGATTCCTCAGTGATTTAAAAATACCCCAATTTTACATAATTAAAAGGTTGGACAGTCTGTATTGTTGTTGTTGTTTGTTGGGACAAGTATGTGTAAATGTAGTTTGTAATTTGATGGCATCCTTAGGGGATCTCAGAGTTTTCAGAAACCACCTCACTCATCTGTCTTTTTCATTTCAGCTCTTTGTATCTTATTGATTCACTTTCTGCTGAAGACTAAATTCCATTACCTTCCTGAGAGTGTAGCAGTTGTATTTTTAGGTAGGTTCTATTAACATTTATGCAAGGGGGTGTTTATATGAGAAAACTCGCACCGGCGTGAGTCTCATACCGGGATGACTTTTTGATTTTGTATTGTGTTTACTGTTATTTTCTCTCCTTTAAGACCAACATTTGCATGATAAACTTGTCATGGTCTATGGCTCTTGACCAATCAGCTTGCGAAGAATCGCTCAGTTATTGTAAAAAATGTTATAGTTGGAGCATCAAGCATAGTGGCCCATTTTTTTCAGCATAAAGAGAATGGTGATGAAAAAAAAATCCATAACTGTATTGAGAAATTTTTACTTTTAAGTGCTTTTAGTGAGGATTAACGTATTCTAAAAGGCTTGATTGCTACTTTGATGTCTTGTTGCACCATTGCATCATTCTGTTAGGGTTCTAAGACTGGTCAATTGTCTATCCATCTTGGCTGCCAGTTTGAAATTTACAACTGATGCAATAAAATGTTGTATTTATGTCTGTGGGGATGGAAAAGGTCATGAAATACAGCCAAGATCAGTTGAGCATAATTACACTTTTCGAGCATAATTTTAGGCATAATGCTGTTGTTTTGAGGGTGATGCTCAAAAGCATAGATGTAATGCTCAAATAATTTTCGAATGTAATGTATCTAACCCTACTGTAGTGTGTTTAATAGTGTAACCTAAATGGTATTGTGTTGATTTACAGTTTTCTTCTCTTTTTTTCAGGAGCATTAGTTGGTTTGATCATAAAAGCATTGAGCCACTTTGCCCTTGGAGACTGGCGGGTTGGTATCAGTTATAGTCTGCTATCCCTTTAAGCCCCAGCATCAACATACATCTTCTTCACACTGTTCTTTATACATTCCTTATGGTATTGCTTGAAAGAATTTGTTCTAACTTAACAATGATCCCAACATTTCCTCTTTGGTGATCATTTCATTAATTCTCATGACCTGTTTGTTTAAACAGGCAGTGTTATTGTTGGGAGAAACTGGATGGGGGTCACTATTGGGGCTTAAAGGGATTATACAAGAATTTTAGTTTTATCAGCTGATTTGATATCAAAATGAAATAAATTTACCTCCATAAAAAGAGGCAAAAGTTCCAAAATGGACCGTGACAGAGGCTACCACCTTCCCCCAATTTATGGAACAATTTTGCAGCCTCGTCAAAACGAGGCTGCGGATGTTGAAGAATATTTTTGTCCGCAAGCTAATCTCTTGTTCTCCCTACATCATACAAGAATTTGTCACTTGATTTAAGTCTAGTCTTTTGCTTGATCGGTGTGAAATATACTAACGTTGTTCATTAAAATGTAGTGTTATTTCTGTTTCTATTTGTAGAAAGAGGAACATTTTAATCCTACTGCCTTCTTTCTTATCTTGCTGCCACCAATAATTTTTGATTCAGGATATTCCCTCCACAAGGTGAGAGCAGAGCAGCAGAATAGGTTGTAACTTTTCCATTTTCAAACTAAAACCAGTGGCAGCCAGTGGTTGCATACTTGGGCTGTGAATGTAAGGCTGACGTTGGTACAGTCAAACCGCTGTAATATGGACACTGAGGAGGGCTAGGAACTTATTACATAAGGAAGTGACCATTTTAAAATGTACACAGCATTTAAAGGCGTTCTTTCTCCAGAAACAAAGCAAACTGTCTGTAATAATGAGGTTTCCACATTAATCAGGTGTTCATGAAGCAGGGTTTGACTAAAAAGAGCAGGCGTTTTCAGAGAAGATGTATTTATGTGTATAAGTGTTTCAATGGACTTGTTGTGCATGATTTTGACAGTAAACCACAGGATATCATCCAATGTTTTAAAGCTACAAATACCTTACACTGTACACGTGCAGGGGAAGGACTACTTTCAGGAATGTTTGGATGTGCATGAACCACCACTTGGACTCTTTACATGTTGTTCAGCTATACTCAAATTCTCTCCCTATCCTAGAGTTACTTTGTTTCAGAAGCTATTCTGGCCACCTGCACTGTCCAGCCCAGAAAAAGCTTACTGAGCTGTTGGTAAATTAAGATTTGTTGATTTCTTTATTTTAGTGTCAATTCCCAGGTTCCCTAGTCCAGACTAAAATCTTCAACAAGTTGATCAATTTCCAGGAAAATGATCCCAATTCTAGTTCCAAACTCTCTATACCTTATCTCGCACTAAACTGTTTGAAATACCCTTGACAGCAGCGCATACATGTACCTATGTAGCGTATTAAAAAAGGTGTTGCGCTCCCGCAGGTGTTGTTACTGTAAAGTTATGGATTTGTATGTTGGATACCATTTTGGATTCGAAGTTTATGCATTTTTTTTACTTTGCAGGGCAATTTCTTTGCCAACATAGGATCCATAGTAGTATTTGCTGTGTTTGGTACAGCTGTGTCTGCAATCGTTATAGGTGGTGGTATTTATTTATTGGGAAAGGTAAGGTTATAGTGGTGTATAGAACAAGTGCTGGAAATCGCCATATGTAGGACATAGGACCTTCTGAAAATGTCTCACAAATAACAGCAACAACAACAATCTTTAATTTTCCTTGCATTTAAAGACTATCTATTTTAATGAAACTCACAAACGTCAAAAACATCCATGTATTCGTCCTAATATGCATGTATTTCTGAACCAATTTTTGTACATGTATGTCACTATAACTGCCTTTCTGCAAAAATGCCTCAATGTGAGAAGTCTGTGGCAAAGTCATGCATTTTTTGTGTGTGTTTTCAGTTTTTGCCTTCATTTTTACAGTGGGAACAAAAGCAGTTGATTGGCGAGTTTTTAAATTTTACATTGCATCCAAACATGAAAGTCAACGTCTCCTTTCAACCAGTGGGTTACGCGAACATATATGTTGATGTTTGGGCAGTTAATGTTTCATAATGAATTTTCCTTAGGTTGAAATAAAAAAATAATCTTGATCATAACTTATGCTATTAGACAGAAGAGCATTTACTGGGCAGGGGCATAACCAGCTTTTCGGCTGGTTGTAGGCCTGGCTGTCTTTCATTTCCACATATCCTAAAAATTTGACTACATGTACATTTTGTAGTACGCACTGACCTCACCAACACTTTGAGCTCTTAAGCTTTTTAGCTCACCCCAACAACGCATAATTTTTTTTCACCAGGGTGGTGTCGCATTTCAGCTTGATTTAAGAGAGAGGTAAGAAACTTTATCTACAATCCCAGACAATATAGTTTTGGTCAGTTTTCCCCGCCTTTCCCTTCCCAAAGTTGAAAATCGCCCAAGCTTTCCCAAACTGCGCTTTTTAACAACGAGGCAAGGGGGTAAGGGGACTGCACTGTGCTGCTAAAAAAAATTGGAGCTGTCCATTTTATTATTTTTTTTTTACCAGGGTTGTAGCTTCCCTAAAGGTAATGTTACACAGGACAATCTTAACGATGATTTTTAGCGCAATGATGTTGCGTGATGTTGCGTGCATGGACATTTTCTTTGCAATTTTTATGTTGAAAGTTTTTGAACAGACATCAAAGATTTCAGATGCCAAATCATAAATTCCACCCAAGTTGTTTTGTGGATGCGTGTGTCATAAATGTTCTGTGCAACGCCCTTTGAGAACCCTTTTTACTTCCTCTGTTGCACTAAGAATTGTCCCATATATACCTCTTATTAGCCAAGTTTTCGGTTCGTACTGTAAATTATGGACCAAGTTTTTTGCCATCGATTTATGGCCCAAGCATAAAGCTTGCAGCCCATACATCAATGGAAAAAAGTTTAAAAGTTTATTCGGTCAAAACTTGGAGCACTGTAAGTATTTGCTTGCCAATGTGATGCTGGAGTCTTTTGAAAACTAGACATTGTGTCTGGCTCGAAGTTGCTTCCATCTTTCTTTCATTGGTCATTGGTCTTTGAAAAAAACACTGAAAGTGGCCGAGGAGCTTGTCAAGATAATCAGGTGCAGATATGTTTGCAGGAATGTTTGTTCGTATTTGTCGAACAAATTGCTCATTTTCTCTTAGGCAAAACACTGCCGTCGATTTTTGTCTTCTAAACTTTGTACTGCAAGAAAATTTTCAAACACTGACTAGAATCTTCTTCTTTGATAAGATTTCGATTCAGTTTCTTCATTGCCTTCGCTCATAAATATTTCACTGTTACAATGTTGAAGAACAAAGTCAACACCCAAGTTCTCATGGTTGACAGACATCTTATAACTTTCTTTAAACCTTTTTTTAGAGATATCAAGATTTAGAGCTGTGAAATGAGCATTTACTTTTGAGATTATGGTCCGCATTGCTAATTACGGACCGCAAATTGACCAATCGCATGGCGAAAACAGACTTAGCCATATAATAAAACATGTTACGTACAGATTTTACACGCACATTTGTGTTGCTAGTTTTTTTATGAATTGTCCTGCGTAACATCTCCTTAAACTTTAATGCCATTTTGCAACACTGACAGGAGCTAGAAATTACCATTGAGAATTGTCCTGTGTAACATCATCTTAACCTCTTGCAGAAACATGATTAGTTGTCTTTATTAAACAAGCGAAAGAAGGAATGACAGGCTGGTTGAACAGGGTTAATAGTAAAGTGACTTTTTGCTTACTATATTGTTTTTTTTCCTTCACAGTTTTGCATTTGGTTCTCTGATCTCTGCAGTAGATCCTGTAGCAACTCTCGCCATCTTCCATGCCTTAGATGTGGATCCAACTCTCAACATGTTGGTTTTTGGTGAAAGTATTCTCAATGACGCAGTCTCCATCGTCATGACTAAGTAAGATTTGCAGGCGAGGGAACATACACGTTATTCCAAAATTGGTGCAAATTAGAAAGAAAACAAACAGAAAGAAAAGAAAAAAACTTGCACTCACGCACCAACTCTAATGTACACCAGCATAATTTTTGTAGAAAGTTTGTAGGATGGCATGCAGAGATGGGCCAAGCAAGGGCAGACACCCAAGAAGAAAAAAAAATAAGAGACAGCACTAATTTCATTTCTGTATTAAACCAGTACTAGTGTTATTGAACAATTTTTTTTCTTTTTTCATAGTACTATTCTTGAAATGGGATCTGAGCAGTATGCAGACAGCAGTTCTTTTGAGACATTTTTTTCTGCTGTGGGGAATTTTTTAGTCATGTTCTCAGCTTCAGCTGCGATTGGCATTGCATTTGCTTTGATAAGTGCATTGATATCCTTTAATGAAATGGTGTTTTTTAAAACATACTAATTAATACTGATGCTCTAGAATGTCAATTTGACTTGGATTAATGTCGTGTGAGGCCTGGTGTAATGGATATTTTGTAATTATTACAAAATAATTTGTGGCAACAGATTTAATTGTTTGCTTAGGAAAATGTGCTAGTTCTGACTTCTTATGTTTTACCTGGGAAAATTACACATTGTTGCATTCTCACTCAATTAATTATGTTTTATTGTACACTAGAAGGCCAGAAGGTTTTGGTATTTTTGTTTAATAATATTATACTTTTCTGTTGTTGCTGTCCTTCAGCTTCAGAGTTAACTGAAGTCCAAATCATAACCAGATGTTTATGTTTCGAGCATATTTTTCTTAACTGAATTTACCTTCTGAAGCATGTTGATTTACGTAGCACTCCTTCTCTAGAACTTGGTACCATGTTGATATTTTCATATGCTCCTTATGGTCTAGCAGAAGGTTTGAAGTTATCTGGTAAGTGTGCTAGACTGTACATTTTACTTTACTTTCATGTTTTTTTGGAAGCAAAATTAAACAAGCGAAATTAAACAGATTCACAGAAAAATGGAATCTTAAGTAGTACACAGAAATGAGAAATAACCGCATTACCTAATTCTTAATGATCTTTTTTTAAACTTTTAATGACACTGTAGTATTTTCTATGTCAGCTTGTCACAAGCCTTCAAGCAGCTTTACTACTTTTTTATAACATGGATCATGTTTAAAGGGATATCTCACAGCTATCCAGTTTGTTTTGTTAATATTGTCAATTAAGTGTCCTTATTTGCTGTAGAACTTAATGTTAGCAAAGAAATTACTTGTAAATGGCAAAATCATAACTTCTTGTCAAACATATTGTAGAGTTGTCTTTCTTCAAGTTCCTGGTGTCTTCTTTTCAACAGCAGTTCTAGATCGCACAAAATTTGGCTTCAATCAATTTCAAAAGTTTTGTGTATTGTTGTCATAGTGATATAGACTTTACGTAAAACTAAATTTTGAGAAACTTCAATCCAAAGTCAGTCAGTGGTGGAAATTTTATAGCAATTGGACAAGGATAAAATCACTTTCTAGGTGATGGAAAAATCTTGGTATGCTCTATGAAAAACTGTATCTAAACACCTTAATTTATTGTTGGTCATGTGAGTCAGTTGCTAGTGATAATCCTATTTTGATACCCAGTGGACAATAAAAGATTCTCTTTTGCAAAAGCGTAGTGATTGATTAGTAATATTTACATGTACCCATTGCAGGTATAATGGCTATTTTGTTCTGTGGCATTGTAATGTCACACTACACTCACTTCAATCTATCACCAATGACTCAAATTACAGTACAGAGTATATTCCGCACAACAGCCTTCATGGCAGGTATGTTTGTTTGTCTGTTCCTTTTTCTTTTATTAGCAGTTAACTCCAGGTTTTTATTCTGTTCTTTAGTTGTCATTAATAACTATCTCTAAATGGATTGTTCCACGCTTGGCGTATCCAGGGGCTTGATCCTCTTTTGGCAGCCAACCCCTAGACTGAACAATGCTCGCATGGCTGGCACAACAGTGCAACCCAGCTATGAGCCTCCGCAAAGTCACCTGTCATATGTCCAGAACAAGGCTGCTGCCTAAGAAAATATTTTAATATTTTAAAATAAAAAGTTACGAGCTGGAGCCACATTTCTAGGAGCCCATTGATCGATAAACTTAAATAAGTAAGCAGATGCTCGAAACTCGATTTGTTGGAGTTTCGAGTGTCCAGAAAAGTGCTTGTTTGTTTACTCTTACCAGCTGAAATTTTTTGCCTACAGTCGACGAACACACATTTGACGTTTTCATTTCAAAAGCGCATAATGAGCAGGGAATTCTGTCATTCGTTCATTGGAAGTAGCATAGAGGCTATTGCCATAAGAATCATAAGTTTAAGGTCCCTGTGTGGGCTCGTTGTTTAAAATTTTAGTCAGCCGTGAGCAAGAGCCTCTGGTGACCGGGCTACCATTAGGCAGCAGCCTTGCAAATTATCAGTGGAGAAGCCAAGGGGAAGGGAAAGGGGGAGGAGGTAAAGAAAACGAGCTGAACAAACCTCTCCTAAGTGCTGCTTGGTGGAAAGAAGAATTTTATCCTGTTGCCCAACACGTGTCCTTAAACAATCACAATCAAGGGCGGATCTAGGGGAGGGCCGAGAGGGGTGCAGCCACCCCTTTTTTTCTTTGAAATTTTGTATTATTTTTATAGAATTCTCAGGAAAGTAAAAAGTATCTATATAGTGGTCAAGTGTCCCGACCACCCCTATCATAATTTTCTGGATCCGCCCTTGACAATGTAGTGTGTAGTGAAGTATAAATTTTAAAAAGAACAAGGTGAAGGCCAAAATTCAGCTGTTAAAGCAAATTGGTGGTGAGATATAAGCATCTCTATGCTCGGATGCCTCTATACTTATCCTCTTAAAATTTTCCTGGATTTTAGAAGTATTTGTATGGAGTCATCCGGGGAAAATTTGCTTATATGTAACCGCCAAATTTACTCTAACCAGAACAAAAAAAGGTTTTAGGCTCTTGTTCTGAAAAGGAGTTGACTCAGTGTACGGTAGATTCTTGTAACTGTGTGTTTGACTAGAAGGTACCTTTTGGGTCTCATGAATTACTGAAGTCTGACAGACCACCCAAGCGTTTAATTTAAGTTCAATGCTGTGTTAAGCATAATTAGTATGAGTGTTTTTTCTGATCATTGCTTTAGACCTAATAAAACTCGAACTACAAGTTTTTCTTATCTTTCATCTGCATTGTAGATCTGTTTATTCTTACAGTAATTGTTAGTGTGGTTTCTGTTTTCCTAAGAAAACCAGAGTAAATTGTAAACTTAATGTTTATTAAATTTTAAAGTCTTTGCATTTTTTCCCGAAACTAAATATTTATTACTTTCTAACTATTTTTGAAAGGAAACATTTACCATTTTCACTACTGCGCTCATTCATGGTAACTAAACTTTTTTTTCTCTTTGTTCTTTCAGAGACATGTGTATTTGCTTATTTAGGAATGGCAATTTTTAGCTTCAAACATCAGTTTAGACCAGCATTTGTTATATGGACTATAGTAAGTACCTTTCCTGGTGCAAATCAAATTAGACTGCAAAACAGTCGGTTTTTTCCTCAAAATCAGTAAAGAAATCGGTAACGCGTGGCGTAAGAGTCTTATGCGCGCGAATCGCGCGAGCACGGGCATGCGTCTCTCCCCAGTCTCGCTCTCTGTTTTCAGCCTCGTTCCACACTAAGTTCCACACCTTTTGTTTGACTGCTCGCGCGTACTTGAATCCGCAAAATACGGACTGTTTTGCAGTCTAACGTGAAAGCTAAAGGACCCCTTCCTCCCCCCCCCCCCCCCTACACCCTCCACCCTCTTCCTTGGGGTTTGTACGAGTCATGTAACACCTTAGCCCGCGAGCGGTCATTCTTCTTTCCTCAAAGCCACGTGCAGTGAGAGAAAAATAATCTCTCCCGCTTGCTTTCGGTATCTGGTCACCTCACCACCAAACCATCTCGCCCTCCCACGAAAGCGCCACGAAGTATAGAATTTAGTTTAGCATTGTTTTCGGTACTTTATTTTCATATTTCAAAGAAATGTCGACTAGTGGTTGTGAAACGTTTCTCCCAGTTTTTTAATCTCTCAAATGTCAAAGTTTACATTCACAGAACCTATACATGTATTACTAGTATTTGCATTATCAAGAGCATAAGACGTTCGACGCAAGGATCCTCAATTAGGATCGACAGATTTGTATGTGGGTCGACTTTAAATTAGAATAAGCTTGACGAAAATCTTAAGTAACCCTAATCCTAATCCTCCATGGAGGGATCTTTTCTTCATTGATGTAAACAGCTGTAGCAATCTCTCATTAGCACCTATAGTTTCTGTTAGGTTTCCTCGCTACTTCTTTTTTCTTCTTATCCTATATTATTTGTAATTTCTATTATTGTGTGGCAAATTAATAAAAAATAAATAAATAAACAAAATACATTCTGGAAGTATTGACATCAGCAATTTGGAAGTGTATATTGAACGCATACTGGCCTTCTGCGTTGGTAGCTTATTAATAATTTTCTTAAAAATGTAAATGTTTGCTGATTTCTTTCTCTCTTTTTTGTAGATTTTGTGCTTACTTGGAAGAGCAGTAAACATATATCCATTATCTTCACTTGTAAACCAATTTAGAGATGTCAAGATTTCTAGAAAGACACAGTTTATCATGTGGTTTAGTGGTAAGTTTTTTTTACATTTCATTGTGGAAGGAAATCTTTTTTGGGGAGCAGTGTAGAGCTCCTTTATGGTCGACTCGCCCGAAACCAGAGTTATTTCGCCCGAAATTTTTAGTCAAGACGGCCAAATGCTGACTTATTTCGCGCGAAAAATTATGATGCTCAACAACGTCCCAACATGCTTGTTACACATTTATCGTTCTTGTTTCGTCTCATTGAAGTTTAATGAACGAGATATATTTTACATTTTAATTGGCCATTTCGGAGTTGCGCAGGGAACTGAGGCGGGTTTCAAACTAAAACTAATCGATAAATTGACACCACCATATAAAAGGTCATGTTGAGATTGGTCATTTGACCAGGTTTGGTGATCTAAGGTTGAACAGGGATCAAGTTATGACTCTTGAAACATGGTTAAAGTTCCATACAAATGTCTGTAATTTTGTGACAGCGTCCCCCAAAACCATATAAACTTTTAATTTTTTTCACGATGTCTGTGATATTCTTGAAAATGGGCAAACATAGTGATTTTCTAATTAATTCCTGCCAAGTAGTAGATGCATGACGAATTTTACAGTTTAACAAAAAAAGTGAAAAATATTTTAAATAGTTTATAAGGTTTGGGGGACGCTGACACAAAATTACAAACGTTACTATGGATCTTTAACACGTTTCAAGAGTCATAACTTGATCCCTCTTCGACTTTAGAGCACCAAACGTGGTCAAATAACCAATCTCAACATGACCTTTATATGGTGGTGTCAGTTTATCGATTAGTTCAAATTTGAAACTCGCCCCAGTTTCCTACGCAACTCCCAAATGGCCAATATCCCGCTTGTTTCGTCTCATCATTGTTTGAAGAACGAGATATATCACACACACTCTTTACTTAAATTTATTTCTCTGTGTAGTACACCAGATACAAATTTCCGGCGACATAACTCAGCATTCGAGTGAGATAACTTTTGGGCGACTTGACTGGTCTCTTTGGCATTAACCAGGCTTCAGGTGGTATTAAAACAATCCAGGAGAATCTAAGATAATCGTTCTTGAATAAGTACAAGAAAACAATTTGTGCTTTTTCGCGTGCGCTGTTGAGCGATTACCCCGATACCGGCAGCCTAAATTTCATGGACATCGCGAGGAGCTCTCAGAGTGCTAGTGTTATTGGCGAACGTTTGTCGAACCAAGATCGAAGGAGAAGGATAATTTTCCCTACAAATGCCTACGGCAAACGGCCTCGACGGATAACACCCCCTCTGTCTCCATAATTCTTCAGATCATTCTCAGCCTTAGGCCTAGGCCAAACGTCGAACTTTTCATGAGACCAACTAAACTCTAATTTAAGTTTCCTAAATTAAGTGTTGATCGTCTGTTGGGTCAGACGTGGTATTTAGGACGTGTCGAACCAGTCAACTGGATCAGAACAAAAAGCAAATTCAAGAAAGTGTCTCCCGAACGAGGCTTAATAGCCATTATCATAAAAATTTTAAGTTTATCAGTTTAGTTTGTCGTATTTGAAGATCGACGTTAGTCCCGGAGACGATTTCCAGACGTTGTATCCAGACGTTTAGAACGTGTTGGACGACCCAATTTCATTTAGGCGAACTTAACTGATCAAGACGTCAACTTTTCATGACCTTAACTGTCTTAGTTTGGTTCGTCTCATGAAAACTTCGACGTTTGGCCAAGGCCACAGGTCACCTCCGCACGAAGCCGGATGTTTTTGAAACCACATACTTTTTTTTTTACAAGAATCGGCCTTCCTCCCACACGAAAAAAGGTGAATCCGGTTCCCGAAACCGCTTTGTTTTGAAACCGCTCTCCAGAGTGGTTTATACCCCGTCCACACGAATCTGAATAATACATATGCGGTTTTGAAAATTTCCGGATTCGTGTGAACTTGGCCTTGTTCAGTAATTGCTTAAAAACAGGGCTGCTCATGGTCAATCAGATTAGAGAATTTTGTTTTAGTAATGATTACTCATGGACATTTTTAGAACCAGAATACACCTCATATTAAAGCAGCTGTGTCACGAAATTGATTAAAATTCAAACAGTGGGCTGGGTAACTGCCCACCTACTCCTCCCCTAAGTCAACATTAACACTTACTTCTCACTTAGGGCAAAATTATGACTTAGGGGAGGGGAAGGTGGTCAGTTACCCAAAAATAACTGCTCAAAACGTCAAAAGAAGGTATTACTAACACAGAAAAATACAAAACGTGAAACGGATTGCAGTTGTGGTTTTTGACAACTTGTTAGCCTAAGAGTTTTTCAAAGTTTATTTTTGCTGATTGTAACGTACGATATAATCCTGGTGAGGCACGTTTATTTGACAGTAAGCTCGATTTTGTCATTCACAAGTATTTTTTTTTAAGTCTCATAACGAATGATGACTCACAACTGGCGTTTTAAACAAAGTGAACTAGCCATCCACAGGGATGTCACGTAATATATCAAGCACTAGACGCAGTGCTTCATCTGTGAAAAGAAAGTTGAAAATAAGACGCGCAGCGGAGTATTTTTGACGAACTTCGAGGTGTTTCATCTGGTTATGAAACACTGTGTCGAATGTTTGATGTTACTTCTCAAACAAAATGGTTTTAGAAAATAAATTTAGGATGCCAAAATGAGCAGTTTTTCATCTGATATCCAAACACTCATTAAACATTAATTTCCTTTGTATTTTCTTTATGAATTATTGATGAGCTTGAGAATAAGATTACAAGTTGCCGCGTAAATACAAAAAGTAGGCGGAGAATCAAACAGCTAGCAGTTTCTTTTGGCTCTATTTCTCCTATATTTTCCAATGAAAGTAGCCGGGGCCACATTTATAGTAGCCAGGGAAAAAACCCCTGGCCCACAGCCTTGTCATCCTTGAAACAGCCCCTTTTAAGTGTTGTCTGTTTGTTTGTTTGTCTTCTCAGGGTTACGTGGTGCCGTGGCCTTCGCCCTTGTACTTCATCTTCAACTGGATGACGAAAAGCGACATGTTCTTATCACATCTACGCTCATTATAATCATGTTCACAATTCTCTGTTTAGGTGGATCAACTCTTCCCTTGTTGAAGGTGACTTGCGCTTCTTGACGTTGCACTGATGTACACCTTTTTCAAATTTTTATTGTCCTCACTGAACTTAACAACGGCAGTAATGTTTGTATATCAGAACTATAAAATGCACTTTCATGTAATTGTCTGTCTATACGTGCTATGTGAATATTTATCGTCTTGCAAAAGTGCTTAATGAATGTGTAAAGACGAAATTGAATGTCGATTCAACAAAATTAATCAATGAGTTTTCACGGAAATGAAACTGATAACTGCGTTATTGAAAGTTTTTTTTTTCTGGTAATGACTAGCAAATAGTGTAGACTTACGAGCGTGAAAATCGGCTTACTCTAAAACTTTGTCTCAAAAGATTTTGGTGGTGGGATCGATATTCCCCTGAATTCTCATATTTATCATTTAATTTTCCTGACCAAAACGGTTGATTTTCAAGCAAAAACTCAAGGAAAAGTGCGCTAGATTGGATTTCTACGACTCCCAAGCTCTCAGACAAAGCTGTAAATAAGATTGAATCTCGGAAAACCCTAGCCTCGTTCCCAGTCGTCCTCGGCGATTTCAGATGTGACGTCACCTGTTAAGCTTGTCGGGAAACTCGCGCTTTGTTCCTAGCCTCCTCTGGTCACTCGGATTGCGCGAACTGGCCTGGGTACGAGGCTGGGAAAACCGAAATGTGAGCAATGTAAGGGTCTAGGGGTTTGTGATGACGGAACCGCCAGAAATCTTAAATATGAAAATTGTTATACAAGTTAAGCGAAGGAGACACTCAAGTTTAGGGAGTATATAGATATTAGGCTGGCTCCAGTTGTTCAAAAGCTGGATAGCGCTATCCACCGGATAAATCACTATCCAACGGGAAAGTATTAGGAAAACCAATCGCGCTATCCAGTGGATAGAGATTTATCCCGTGGATAGCGTTATCCACCTTTTGAACAACCGGGGCCTGATCGTTAAGCCTGATTCGGGAATAGTGATCTAAGATCTCGGTATTTGTTTTAGTGCGCTCTTGCTTTGAAGTCGCTGCTTGGAAATTTGAAAAATTGCAAAATAGCTTTTGCTATTTGCGAGCGGAGATGGCAAAATGATGAGTATGAAAATAAAGTATAGTGTGTGAGAGGGTCTTGAACCATCTTTTCCCTGTTTTGAAATGGTGCAACTCGCTTATGTGGCGGTTATTTCTGAGGGCACCCACTTCACTCTGTCTCTTTCTTTGTGTCTCTAATGGCTGAAGTTTGCGAATGTTATGTCTTTTGCAGTTACTTAAAGCAGAACAAGGAATGGAGAAAGGCTTAACACTTAGTAAAACACAAACTGAGGTATGTTTCTAAAACAGTCAATTATGTCTCCAGTAACATGGGAAAGGGCATCATTTACTTTCTTGCATTTGGAAGTCAGAGAGTTTTGGTCTGCAGGGATAGGGAATTTGTTATGCTTAGTTTTTTGGATTTCCGTGCTAAAAACATTGCCCTGTTTTCTTGTCACTCCTCAGGGTAAAGCGGTAGATGCAGACCAACTCACTGATGATGAGTGGAGGATAAGCAGTAGGAAGGCTCTTAAGGGATTCACACGGCTTGACGCTAGATACTTTATTCCATTCTTTACAAGGAAGTTCACAAGACAGGTACGTAAAAATAGGGTTATCATTTTCGAACTCAGGCCTTATAGGCGTGTGCTTGGTACAGCGATGCCAGTTCTATGATCATCGGTCAAATAAATGGTTGCTCTTACTCAAAAACCAGTTTGACGAAAGAAAACAAGATTGACCAGTCCAGAAGTTTAGGCTGCGGCGACGTCAGTGGTTTGGCGCGATTCAGGCAGAGCCTCCTTTTCTCCTCCTCGATCAGGGAAACTGCCCACCCACCACACCCTTAACCCATGTTTCTCACTGACGTGTGACTTAAGGCCAGAAAGATGGGTTAGGGGTAGGGTGGGTGGGCAATTTCCCAGAAACCTAATCTGATCCAAGGAGGCTCTACTCGCGGGGTGAAACAGCACCTGTGTACAATAGTTTGTTTTTGTTTTTTGCAATTCTGTCACAAAAAATTGCGAGGTAAGTTGCAAGAAAACGTCCACCGTAACATCGCCATCACAAGCCTTTTAACTCCTTTGTTCATTTCTGCAGGAGGTTCGTAATGCGCATGAGGAGATGCAGAGACTTACCAGTCAGTTATATAGTGAAGTACACAGTGACCTTGCATCAGACGATGATGAAGCAGAAAGCAAACTTTGAGTCGCTTTCTGCATAATTAGGTTGGAGTAAAAGAGAATAATTGGACATAGAGGGAATCTTAGGGCGTTGGCCGGGATATGTGAATTTCACTGAAGTTAGTTTTGGATGTTGAAACTAAACGGAAGGCTAATTCCTGAGACGTCCGCATGTATTAATCGTTTTTTGTCACGCGGGACTGCCTCGAAGCAAACACTGCAGAATATTGTAATGGCGACTGTTGAATTTTCTCTTCAACACAATGAATAAAAGTTTGCGGACCTCTCTGGAAACCAGCTTCCGATGAATTGAAATCGTTTAATTGGTCTAAAAATAACTTTGGTGAAATTCACATGTCCTAAGAACGAGACTGGGCATTTCCATCTCTGTTCCATTATTCTCTCTTGGTTGAGGAGCTTTTTAAATACGTTTCTTAAAGGAATAGTGGGGAAAATTTGATAAAATTAGAGAATTTATCCTGGCTGATCATGTCCTTATTTCTCATGACCTCGCTGATTGTTTAAGCATTGACGCTATGAGGAGAAATGAGGAAATAATCACTATTGGGGCTTACAGGGTTAAGTCAATTTTTTGTCCAGCAGGGGTAGTAGGAACGTTCTTGGTAAATCTCAATTATAATAAATATTTACTCAATCATCGCTTACGTTCGGCTTCTGTGAAGTACAGCGTTTGAGCCTGTTAAGTTCAGCTAATTGGTTCGGCTTAGCCTACCCTGCAAGCAGGGGCCCTTCGATCTTCCTAGTTACAGTCAAACTTCTTTAATACGGACACCAAAGGGACAGAACCAAGTGTCCGCTTTACAGAGGTGTCCGTATTATAGTGGTAGGGAATGTATGATTTTTGGCATTTCTGGGACCAAACGAACTGTCCCTAATAGAGAGGTGTCCGTATTATAGAGGTGTCTGTAAGGAGAGGTTAGACTGTATATCCAGGAAGATCGAAGGGCCGCACTTCAGATAAGACGAACTCTACTGAATTTGTCTTCCAAAGCCAATTAGAACTTTTTCAAAGTTTGGCTTAATTAAATTCGGCTGTTTGACACAACGTCAGAACTTAACTAGGTCGACCCAAAATGTTATCAAGTTCGGCTCATGTGAAGCACGGCGTCTGACCAGGGTCTAATTGTCAATAGCCCGTGAAGGGTGAAACCAAAAATTAGTTATGATTGAGGAAGACTAAACTGTCTACAAAGGTAACAAATTAGACGTTATTTAAAACTGCCACAGTGTATAAACTTGCCGCAGTTAGTGTAAGATAGTATAAATACGTTTATCTGTTTGTGTAATGTAACTGTATGGTTGCTTTGGTAATGGGTGACTATGCCATGATTGGCTTTAAAAATCTCTTGCTATTTTTTAACCAATCAGTAGTGTAGTAGAATAAGTAGGCTTTTCCCGCGCTTTTTGAGTCTTTCATTTACAAATGACCTGGTGGGGTGGGAGTTATTTATTTATTTTTTTCGGTAGCCCTTCAAAGGTAAGAGTGAAGTCAGAGAGTAGACTGTAAGGTGTTTTTGCTCACTTAAGGGCGGGGAGGGGGGTGGGGGATAGAAACTGTTTTGAGGCTCAGGAAATTAGCCTCCCCGAGACATTCTTTTGGCCCTTCACGCAATCCTCCCCGAACGCGTGACAAATCCCTAAGAACGCCTGCGTGGGAGGCTAGGACAAAATTAATATCATGGGTGAACAATAACGCTCAAAATCGTGTTTTTACTTTTTTATCGTATCCAGAACTCCATGCACTGAAAAGTTTGGGGCGTAAATTTTGGCATAAGTTTTATTTTTCGACAAAGTACCTGTTAGAATCCTTCTAGATATGCTCTTTCCGCGTGTTAAGGTTTCTTAAATCGTCTTTTAATGTCCTGACATCTTCATTTATAACACTTTAAAACTTCGACGCCCTCTTTGCACGGAGACGTACGGAATGTTGCCATGGCAATTTTGTAATTTCACATGTGAATTTATAAATCAACGCTGAAATTTCGCGCTAAATTTTAGGGTAATTTGTCACCCATGATATTATAAATAAAATCCCTGTATGCCTGCTGTCTTTACCGGTGGTAATTGGCAAAAGAAGTTACTTTTTGGACACCCTTGTGAATACTGATTTATTATTTATATTGTTTACATGTTTATCGTATTTTTTTATTTTTATTGGGCGTAAACTCACAACTTACTTGTATAAATGTACAGTTCACAATATACTTTGAACTTTTGAAACTCTCGATAACAAGACGAAAAGCTTAATTGTTAACGATTTACTTTTAGAATAATATGAATTTACATATCCTTGGTATTACCTAAATTAAATTTATTTATCTGAGAATTTAACTATCAGGCCTTCCTTCGGGGCCATGGGGAAGATAATTTTAAAGGAATTAACCTGTTCATCCAGGCGTTCGGATAGTAGAGTGCGGCGCGAAGTAAGAGAGCGAGAAAAAATTGAGGAGGAAGAGGGGCAGAGGAGGGAACCCTCGAGGGTTTCCCCGCTCTCACCTCGCTGTTTTTTTTCACATCTCTTAGGGCCGTCCCCTCGGTCTTAACGTCTGGAACAGGCTATAAAGGAAGAAGCATTGAAGGGGGAGGGGGTGGGGGGTTGAGCGGAGAGAGAGAGAAAGAGGGAAGAAGTTTCTCTCCCCCTGCTTCTCCCGATCTCCTTCCCTTTCCCCAAGTAACGCTTGATAGGCAGGCTATATATGTATCGACCCACAACGCGATTTTGTCTTGTGTTAACTACGTACTAACACCACTTTTGTAACGATGCAGGAGGCCATTCAGGTGTAATGCAAACTCGAATAAAACGTTAGAAGCAAAATTTTCCAGTCGAAATTGAACACTTTACAAATCTTAATCAGTTGGAGCAAGCGGGCTGGATTTTTGTAAAAGAGGCTGAAAAATTGAACCCGGGATTTCCAAGAAACAAATCCAGCCAGCGGTCAGTGGGGGAAGCAGTAGGGAGCTTTAGTAACGACGACGGCGACGGCAAGCAAGACGTCAAAAAGGCAATAAGTTTAATGAGCAAACCAACAACTCTGCACGTGCATCACGCTTTTTTATACATTTCTTTGCTGTCACTGCACAACTACGACGTCAAATGACCAAATCTTAAGTTTACTTGAGAACGGGAACGGCAAGGCGAAGAATTCTACCATTTGTCTGAACTCGGGAGTGGTCCCCTCTTTTCAGTTCCAACCAAAATTCCCTTCTTTTAAGTAACAAGGCGAATTGGGATAATCGAGAAAAAGTTTAAAAGGATGCGAAGTCTATTTTTCAGCGTCGTTTTTATGGACATCCCCGTTGTCGGATCTTAAGGTCGCTGGTACCTCCCGATTACGAGCCAGCCTCCAGTCCCATATAAAACGCTGGCTCAATATATTACACTCCCTCCCCTCCCCTCCCCTCCCCTCCCCTCCCCTCCCCTCCCTACCCTTCCAAACCTCTCAGTGCCGAAGAATGTCCTTGATTTACTCAGACGATTTTTACGGGTCCTCGATAGGTGTTTTAGGCATTGGTATTTCCCATGTTCGAAACTCGGGATTCTCGAGATTTGAAAGCAAAATCAGGGGGGGATTCGGGTTTCTCCCGCATGGGAGGCGGGATGCCAAAAATGATCGTCGGAATTATACGGGATTGCACGAAAATTAAGTTCGGGATGACGGGATTGCAGAACCCTTTACTATTGCATTGGGGGCCCTCATTTATTGAATTATAGTCGTTGATTAATTTTTTCACACTAGCTAGAACCAAGAGAAAATCTCTTGCTAAAACAGACTTCCTGAAGGAGAAAAACTGAATAAAGCCTAAGTTCGTGAATGGAGCGTGAAACGCACCATGCAAATTTAGAAATGAGACGTCTATCGCCTTGGCTTAACACACTGGAATGCTGGTTGCAATATTCAAGAAATTGGTTAGAATTAGAAAATCACCAAACTGTCGACACAGAGGTATCAGATACATTTATAGGCGAATTAATGAAACTATATATGAGAAATTCCGCTCTATGAAGTGACCTCGATCAGCTGTTTCCGCTTATCAGTAAGTGATGGTCAATCTATACTTTTTGCCTCGGTTTATACTCTGCAGTACCCTGGTTCCAGAGGTCGCTCGTTTCTCAAAATACCTAATATGATATAAACCGTGCATACGGTTTGATAAGGCTCCCGAGACAGAGAAATTTTTTTCTCTCGGAGCTTTGCGCCTCGTTGACGCGGCTTTGCCGCAAACCATCAATATCGTTAAGAAAAAAATATCCTCTGGAACCCAGGGTAATTCTGCAGTTTACTTTAGGATATATATCTTTTTCGATTCGTAATCAGAAACTAAAACCGGGCCATCCGGTGTTCTAGCTATTGCAATGGGATCTTGAAGCTTGGTGGCAGTTTTTCCCGTGAAAAACCCGTCCATTGTTAACTGCACAATCCGTCCATTACCACTGTCACAAACAAGGATATTGTAATGATTTCCCTGTTTATCGAGGCATAATCCTTGGGGCCAGTTGAAGTGACCAACCCCTTGTCCCTGCTCTCCAATTCTACCCAGAAATTTCCCTGAATGGTCAAAGATTTTTAAGCAATGGTTCCATGTATCTGATACAATAAATCTTTTGTTGTGGAAGACACAACCACTTGGACGGTTGAGTTTTCCTGAGCCGCGGTCACCGAATATAAACAGGGGCTGACCATCCACTGTAAATACCTGCATTCGATTGTTGAAGCAGTCAGCTATAGCCACCCGACCCTCGTCATCCACACAAACGCTTTCTGGGTTATGTAAATCGCCTATTTCTTTGCCGTACCTTCCAAAACTTAACTCGCAGGACCCTGTATACACATTGAAAAGTTGGACGCGGTGATTGAGGTAATCTGTCACAAGGATTTTGTCGTCGTTGAAAAATGTCACGCCAGCTGGAGCATGAAGCTCACCGCGATTCTTCCCTTTACGGCCAAATTTTCGCAAGAACTGTCCTTTATTGTCAAAGACCAGGATACAGTGCCCATCAAAGTCAGCCACAGCAACAAGCCCGTCCCTGCTCACAGCGATTCGAAATGGCCCTTGAAGGTCCTCGAGTTGTTTTAAATCGAATTCTCCCAGCATATGGAACTTTCTATCCCTAACAGGGACTGTAAAAGGGCTGTCTGGCAGCACTTTTCCATTTATCTTGACGCTGACGTTGTAAACGCCCGATACTTTGGGCGTAAACCTGACCACAAACCTTGTTCCATCTTCGCATCCACGGGTCATCAAACTTCCCACTAGCTCAGCGGGTTCTACGATCACTTCCGCTTGGAATTTTTTATCTTTATCTTGAACGTCAATATTCACTTTTGGGCATATAACAATTGATGACTCTAGACCAGCCTGGAAGTCTTGAGTCAGCCCATGTACAATTGGTTCGATGATACCCAGGGTTAAATTCTCAGGCGTACAGGTGGGAACAAACTTCACATATGGACTAACTTGAACTGATGGAACTTGAGTCTTGTTGAGATCTGCAAATCGTTGTTGTAAATATGGCTTGTTTTCCATGATACCTGAACTTGAGCTTCTTTGTACCAGATTGTCAGCAAATTCTACCGCATGATTAATTTGCTTGGCCAATGACTGCACTTCGGTCTTCACCGAGTTTAATTTCTCCGTTCTGAACACGCGCGTGTCTTCGAGGGCAGTGATGGCATCGCGTTCGCGTTCTCTTATCTTCGCAATCATCTGTTCTGCCGCGTGGGAAACTTCACGTTTTGCAGCGGTCACGTTCCTTTCCAGATCAATAACTGTTTGCTCAAACTGTCGAATCACATCACGACAAACTTGACTTTTCTGTTTCATCAATTCTACAACAGTCATGATTTTCCCTTTTTCAGCATCTGCTGTCTTGTCGAGGGGTTCCACTCGATGATCCCTGTGATCAGTGATCACGCATACCTGACACACACACGACTGGCACGCGAGGCAGAAAAACCTCGTCACTTCTCGCTCGTGGTACGGTTCGTGGCAAAACGATTTTCGTTTTAACAAGGCCTCGTAGTCGTCGGTCTTGAAGTTTCTTATCGGTCTGACTTTGTGTCCGTCAAACGCGACATTTCGTAGAAGTTCGTGCGCGTTGACGCAGTCCGGACACATAAATCGGCCACACTCAAAGCAAAAACTTGTCTCCGCGCTCTTTTTTTGGCAGCTGCTGCAACTAATCTCGCGTCCATCGCCGCTCTGCTGCACGGTGAGAAGACCAAGTAAACTATTCTGGAGGAAACCAGTGGGAAATTTGTCAAAGCTAAGTCCTTCTGGGACTGCGACTTCTGCCTGACACTCGGGGCAGCGAAATTTCCCATCTCGAGAGCTCGTTTGAGCGTGTTTTTCCAAGCATTTGAGGCAGAACGTATGGAGACAGGCTATTGTCTGAGGTTCTGTGAACGTATCCAAACAAATCGAGCACGTTACGTGCTTCTGAAGATTTTTCAATAGAGACTCCATAGCAAAATCATTTGTTTGTGTCAGTACGACAGTAATCGAAATCCATATCACGTGGCTAGAGGAGGAGAAGAAGGGAGGGAAAAAGGGAGAGGGGGCTGGGGAGAAAAGGAAAGCGCCCTTCCCTCTCCAATTCCCTTTCGTGCTTTTCTCCCCTCCCCTCCCATCCACCTCCCTTTCAGTCGCCTACGACGCAAGCTTAAAGTCGACATGAGTGAGTTCACGCCACAGGACGACAGAGGACGGCAAAACGCTTGTGTGTGACGCACGTGACAGAGCTATTACTTGCATGCTTTGTTGTAATCTTTACTAATAATGTATTTTGGTTGTTTTTAAAGGAAGGGGAATTTTGAGGCAAATTTTTCTTATTCAAACAAAATTTGTATTGTCACTCTTGCCACACAACGTTTGCCGTCTTCTTTGCTCTCCCATCCTTTTGCGTAAGTTCACTATAAACCATACCTAATCTTAGTTTGACAGCGATACAGACGGCTAACTTCTGCTGACAGCTAACCTGCCTCGGGCGTTATGTAAAGATTTTGAAAAAGTTTTCCTAAGGGTAGATTTCCACTGTCGCATAATTTTTACGTGCTTACGAGAGTTAAATTTACGTGCGTAAAAAACAGCTTTAGGCATTATATGAAAGATCGCTCGTAAACGTAAAAGTTGTGCGATACGATGTTCAACTTTTATATCGTTTAGGTTTCCAGATTTATTGCCTCTATTTTATTCACGCACGTAAACTTTACGGCAACATGATAGAGGCACTGTCTGATATAGGTCGCGCTTAAACGTATTGGTTAAAGTTGAACCTCGCACATTAACTTTTTGACACGCGACCTTTCCTGATCATTGAACAAACTCGTCCTCTGGGCTTTTCCCGCCGCGCCCTCCCATTTTGAGACTTTTCTAAAGACAGTGATTATACAGTTGAAGCTCTCCTTGCGACTACTCTAGTAAGCGACCAGCTCTAGTTACGATCATCTTTGTGAAACCCCGTTTGAACTGTGACTTAAGGTAGATTTCCACTGCCGCGTAATATTTACGTGCGTCAATCTTGACCCCAGTGCTCACTCTTCTGACTCGGCGCGTTCTCTCCTGGACATGCACAGAAGAGCTCTGGGTCGAAATTGGCATGGTCACGCATAAACGTAATAGTTGAAACTCGCTCAACTTTAACGTTTTTTACGTGGCCTTTTAATTGGGAAGGACGCCTCTCCAATTTTTTTTTTTTAAGGGAAAAGGTGGACACTCTGATTCCACTGAAGGATATTATATTATGTAATTCAGTTTTTCTGGATTTTGCAAAGTAAAAGCAGTGAAAAATAAATCTTTCTTCTCGTCCTTAGCACTGTTCTTGATATTTTGGCAAATTTCAGGCTGAACCTTCTATAAGAAAGGTTCTTATAAAAAATAGAGTGGATTGAATTGAAGATTTTTATTGATAACTTAATTCAAACACTCGCAGGCACACGTGCAAGTCTACAATGCAATAAGAGAGAAATTATTTCTACGAATACAAATTTTCTTACAAACATGAAACTAAATAAAGTTAAAAAGACACAACGCTTGAAGTGCTCCGTACGAATGCGTGGTAGCATGTAATCATGGCCACGTTGACGTAATGATCTATCCTTAAGTTTACTTGGCAGAAGATCTTTCAAACACTGAGTATCCGTATTTTTTCCCCATAGTTCTTTATCCCTATCTCGAACACGTCACTGATATATTGAGCTTTGCCACAGGCAGCCCAATGATAAGAGTCTCATTTCCAGGGTTCTCTCCTACTCGCTGACAAGTATGAGAGAAAACTGGAGGTATGGGTGTCCTTAGAGGAAAATTCTCAAGTATCTGAGCAAGGAGTGAAAAACGAAGAATTTTTTTCTTGACAAAGCTGAAGTGTGCAAAATGCAATTCATGCGTGGTTTCAAAACAGCAACAAAACAAGTAAAAAAAAAGTCATCATGGAGCAGTTCCCTGACGGGCGCTTATAAGCGAACGGCGCAAGAAAAAATTCTGGTGACCCGTAGGGATTTTTCTGCTAATAGGTGACTCAGATTCGGTGGTCGCCCCAAAACTAAATCTTCTTATACAATTCCAGTACATATATTAGGTACAATGCGTAGACCTAAGAAACCGCTGACCGATTGCGTTTTGTTGTGCAATGCATGTGGTTACAACCGGAAGGTGTAATTTAAGCCTTGTCCATGATAAGTTTCGATTTATGACAAAAGTATCTGGTGTTGCGAACAGTATTCAAGGTTAGCGAAAAACTCAAATTTTCTCCAATGGCAGTTAGAGCGCAATTTGAAAACAGTAACGAAGTTGGAGTGTTCGCTGTACTAACAAATGCATACTGCCTCGTGGGAATCGGTGCTGCACAGAACTTCTACAGGTGAGGTTTTGTTTTAGCCTTGGAACCGAAAGCTACATATATGTTGTACATTTTAAGCTGTCTTTGCGTTATAATGTAAAATCTGCAATCAATATTGTAGAGATAAAATTTTAAAAAAATTGACTTGAACGCCACCAATATCGTTATTAATGTTAATTAGCTTAAACTTCGTGCTGGAACTGTAAGCTTTTGATAAAAGTCTAACACATGTCTAAAACGCAAAGTAGTGTTTCGAAG
This sequence comes from Porites cylindrica, assembly GCA_964035525.1. NCBI lineage: Eukaryota > Metazoa > Cnidaria > Anthozoa > Scleractinia > Poritidae > Porites > Porites cylindrica. Next base: position 30,625,075 of record OZ037776.1, read on the forward strand.
TTGTTATCACTTGGTGATCAAATAAATGGCTAAAAATGACCCCTGAGGAAGAACTCTTATCTGAACTTCCTATACCTGCCAACTTTTTCTGAGATATAAGCGTAAGATTTTTATCCTGGGAGTGCTAGGATTTTTCAAGACGACACGATCATTTGCGAAGATTCCCGAAGAAGTCTGAGGTCTTCCAAAAAAGTCCGAAGTCTTCCGAAGACGTCCGAAGTCTTAGGACGCGTATAAAGGCGAGCTCACTCCCAGTGCTTTTCACTTCAAAAATCAGGGATCGCGAGTAAGGTATTGTCATTTATTCATTTTACACATGGTTTTCGTTCCTTACATGGGTCTGAGTTAACATATTTTTGGAAATTGTGTCAAGCAAGACGGCAACAACTCACATTTTTCAATCAGGCGTGAGAAATTGGCCCACAAGCGTGAGCTGGCGTGAGATCGAAGTTTTCAACCCGCAGGCATGAGACTCACGCCTAAGGCGTGAGAGTTGGCAGGTATAACTTCCCCTTCCACCCAGAGACCCAGAGCTGTCTACCCCACATCCCATGGGAATTTCAGTAGAATTGAAAAACAGCTCCCCCAGAAATCAGTTGGTTGACAAATGGCCAACAGTCTGTTGAAAAATGGCCAACAGTTCTTGCGATTTAACCAACTACCTCGCTTAAGTGGAAGGTGGGTGCCTGGGATACCCAGGGGCTGCCATCGTGGCCAGCCAGCCCCTAGATAGAAAACTGCCCCGATGGCTGGCAAATCCCCGCAACCCAGCCATGAGCCCCCATTCCAGGCACCTGTCACATTGATGAAACAGTGGAAGGAAGAAAAATAGGGATGGGAGGGGGGGAAGACGCTAAATGAACCGCTCCACAGACCACTGCACAAACGCTCGACAAAGAACTCGCAGATCCTAGCCGTGTACAAAGCTACCACAAACCATGTGAGCGTGCACTTATGGGATTGACCGCTGCATGCCTGCTAAGCTCGTGGGCCGCTTGACTGCTAAGCTTGTGCACCGCTTGACTGCTTAACTTGTGGACTGCTTAACTGCTAAGCTTGTGAACCACTTGACCTCTAAGATTGTGAACCACTTGGCTGCTAAGCTTATGAACCGCTTGACCGCTAAGCTTGTGGACCACTTGACCTCTAAGCTCGTGGTGGTTAACTTAGTTAAATCACATTTAACTAAATTTAATCGAAAGGGTGTCAGCCAGGTCACTTGTTGGTGATGTGTTGGAAATCTGTTAGCATCTTTTCAGTACCCTATTTTGTAACGTTGGGCTTAATGCAGTAAGTTAATGCAGTATTTAGCACTCTCAGAAATCGACAGTGAAAATATTTCAGAAGTACTCAATAACATTCTTTCTAAAAGAAAACACCAGACTACTCACTACTGTTGTTCAGATCGTCTATCTCTGCCCTCCATCTATGCAGTGTGGATTTTTTATTGAAAAATCCATTAATTTTACTAGCCTAAATTCCATTCTGGACCCTCCCACTACTTGGATGTACCCCACTGAGCCAGATAAAGTGCTACCATGTGTAGAGGGTAACCATTACAACCCTATGAGTGGTACCCATTCAAACACTGCCACGTTACACTGTTAATCATATCGCTCATGTTGCCTTTGTATGCAGTTGTTTAAGCTGTGTTTGCTGCCATCCCTCCCTTCCCTCTAGAAGGGAAGTAGCTGTGAAACTCTGCACCATGGTTCACAGAAGAGCAGTGCCTGGTGGTTGCCGCTCACAGGGTTGTCACAGTTACCTTTTGAGCTCATTTTCAACTCCCTCAGTATGTCTGAACACCTTCACACACCGAATATTATTTACATTGTAACCCTTTAAGCCACAATAGTGACCCACATCCAATTCCTCCCAACAATAACACTGCCTGTTTAAACAGACAGGTCATGAGAATTAATGAAATGATCACCAAAGATGTAAAGTTGTGATCATTGTTAAGTTAGAACAAATTCTCTCAAGCAGTACCATAAGAAATGTTTGAAGAACAGTGTGGAGAAGATGCATGTTGATGCTGGGGCTTAAAGGTTTAATAATGATCATTATTTTTGGTCTTATGTAGTGTTTTTGAAGGAGAACTTGCTGATGTAATTCCAGTTGTTCATGCTTCAATTGCTGGATGTAGAATCATAGGAAGACTTTGTGTAGGTATGTAAAAATGATTGTTTACTTGAGGTAGTTACAGTTTTTTATTGCATTGTTGTGCATGAAAAATGCTGCAACCCTTGTTTATGGTTTGTAAAGAAAGTTATGGAATAAACTGAGTTGCTTTTAACTCTTTGACTCCGGAGAGAGCCATTTGGCGAACATTTCGTCCCAAAAAAGGCTCATAAGGACTCCATATTGTGTCAAATGACATTTTATGTCACTTATATGAGTTTATTTATAGTATGATACACTTTCAATTGGTTTATTGCCTTCCTTGAGTAACTCTTTTGCTATTATTTCCTTGATGTGTTTACGAGAACATTTGAAAATAGCGTCAGACCTGGATGACTTCCACCAAATCATACTCGAAACACTAGATTTTAGCAATGATTCAGGTGAAGATCAGTTTGATTGTTCCACCAAACATTCTGGCAACAATTTTAGAGCTGAAATATGCACATACACTTCATGGTAGTCAAGAAATCAGTGAAGAAAGAGAGCAAGCGGGCTGGTGACCGTAAGACATCCAATGTCAGCCATAAGACACAGAATCCAGCAAACAGCAGCTCAAACAAACTTTAAGTTCATATATTTTAGTTTTGGAAGTGCTAATATGTCTTAATTACAACTAAATAATATACGATTATATATATTTTTACTGTAAAGATAACTTTAGAGAAGCTTTTTTGTGTGTATGTGTCAAATTTGGAGAAAAATTAATGCAACGCTCTGGTGTTAAAGGGTTACTAGTACATGTAAGAGGGAAGCATAATTTTATGTGCAAACAGTCTTTTTAGTAGTGATGAATCTGTAGCCCTTAATGATCTGTCCAGGCAAAGTTTGTTGATTTATACTAGAAAGAGGTGAACCATCTGAGACAAACTTGAGCAAGCATTGAATTTAGTATGTGTATCATGTAATTCCACTGTGTTTATGTTATGAATCATCCTTGCATTAGGGGTAATTAGGGGTAAACTAGGGGTAAACTAGGGGGTCATCTTACATGAGGATTCAGTTCCTCCCTGATGGCAGCCTTTTTGTATTGATTATTACAAATAAATTAAAGTTGTTATAAATAAATAAATAAGTAAACTGCAGGCCTTGTGCATGTGTCTGCTTAGTTCCTCGTCATTGAGAAGTTAGTGGAGAATTCATTTTGCTCAAATTTTTACACAAAGGGAATACCAGTCAGACATTGAAAACTACGTGACCATGTTCTTGCTAAACAGATTGTCCTTCTCCGCTGTAAATTCACTTGTTTCTTTTTCTGAAAGGATCATCTTAGTATTTTCTATTATAGACTTAGTTACTGGTACGTTTTCTGTCACCCTCTGCAATCAAGTCACAAACCACTGTTGATGGTTAGCGATTATCAGATAACAATTTAAAATATCAGATAGCAATTTCGACTCAATTGCAAAAACGTGAGTGCCCAGATTGTGATAAATCCTAGCAGGAATATGAAGCTTTGGTTTCCTAGCTTTACTTAAAAGAAGTGTCTTTAAGTAATTAGCTAACATAATTTTTTATTATTCAGGATGTACCGTGGTGCAGTGTTAAAGTTTTGTAAAATATATTAAATATACCCAATCCAATCCAATTTAGATTCTAAGTTGAGAATGACTTTGAGGATGACATTTTCTCAAATACTAAGTAGTGTGTGTCTGGAACCAGTATCATTTTGGTGGGAAAATGCAATAGCCATCATATTTCTACTAACTATAGGTTTTGGCGAAAATGTCAGGGATGTGGAAACAAGTTATCAAAAATGTAAGAAGGTTTATCATTTTGTGATGTGAAACGGGCTTAACCTGCTTCAACAAAAACAATATAACTGTGCAAACTTTTCTTCTGAGAAAACATAAAATAAAGCTTTCCAGGATGTCAATTTTTTGAGAAATAATACTATATAACAAGTCAAATCTCATCCTCAAAGGCCTTTTCAAATCAGGTTAAGGTCTTTATTGTAGGAGAAATGGTGTTAGTTTGTGTTATTAGGGTAGTTGGGGAGAAGCAGTATGTATACTCCTACTGTTATCCTTAGTAACATTTCAAATGCTTTTCATGGACTGAATTTGAGATCATAATATTTTATTTGCCTGTTAATAATAATAATAATTGTTATTCATTGTAGGTAACAGAAATGGGCTTCTTCTACCCAGCACAACAACAGATCAGGTGCGAATGAAGCTGAAAATTCTATTCTGCTCAGTGTCTTGCTTTCTTGTTTATTTTTTTCAGGAGCTTGAAGCATAACCATTCCACATTTTTTAATGGTGGACATTTTGCACTACTAAACTGTGTAACTTGAGCTGTCCAAAAATCACTTTTTCCCTAGCTAGCTGGATTTGGTTATCTGGTCATCCTAAGTTCAGCCCCCTTAGTCATGCTTGTCTTAGCCAGCAACTAGTTTGTCTTTTATCAGTTACAGTTTTTGACCATGTTATGTTTAATGAGAAGGTTTGTTTAGTGCCTAGTTTTCTGTACGGCCTCAAGTGAACTAACTTGAGCACTGCAGTGCATTTCCATGAGAAGCAAAGCTTCATTTATTTGAATTTTCTTTAAGTGCATTGTCATAAAATATAAAAATAATAAAAAGCATTAAAACATATAAAGTGATTGTCAAAATTTAACTGAAACTGTCAAGTCCATTCACACAACCCAAAGTGAACTGTGAACACAAAAACAACCAATCATCCTCCTTAACGAAATTTCCCTTTTAATGTGGCTAAATATTATTTAGGCTAAGTTAAACACAAAACAAAACTGGCCAGCAGTTTTCCCCCAAGGGTTGGTATGTGGGGTGGCTGGTGGTTGTTTACAGGGGCTCACGTGTTTACACCTTGGCTTAAGATGTCAGTCATTCTGCATTTGCTTCTTTTTCGCTAGTGGGCACCTCTCACTGATTTTACCCCTTCTTTGCCCATCCCTGTTGGCATGTTAAGTATGTGGTAAGTATTTTAGTTTCCACCGATTTTCAGTGTGACTGTGCCTGGTGGTTGCTGCTTACAGGGTTGTCATGGATACCCTACGTGTTCGGCTCTTCTTTGTCTTGTGGCTCTACCTTCTTCGGGCACTATTCCCATGCCTGCGTCTATTGTGGATGGGTTTAATAAAGAGTTTAGTAGCTATCAAGTATTGCAATAAATAGTTTTCATTCTGAGAGATACATGTGTATGATATTATTGTTAACAATAACATGCTATTATTTATGTGTTCTTTTTGGATGGGGAGTTATGGCAAATTTGATTGATTCACTTTCATTGATTATTGAAATATCTTTATTACTTTTTTATGTGTCTCCCAATTTTATAGGAACTGCAACACATTCGAAATTCATTGCCTGACGCTGTGAAATTACAGAGAGTGGAAGAAAGGTTGTCAGCACTGGGGAATGTAATAGCATGTAATGATTATGTGGCCCTAACACATCCAGACCTTGATAGAGTAAGTCGATAGGAATTTTTGTTCTGTCGTTTTTAGTTCTACAATATGTGTAAAATATGAATTTGAAATTTAAACTCCTCAATAATCTTGCAAAACCTTTTTTTTTGATGTGGTTAAATGTAATTTAAGCTAAGTTAAACGCAAAACAATGCTGGTCTGGGGTTTCCCTTGTCTCGGTCATGCGCAGTGGTGGGGGATCTGCAGGGGGTCATGTGGTTTTACAGCTCGGGTTTTGAGGTCAACTCATTTGCACGTGCACTTTTGCCTTTTCGACGGTGCTTGGCGACTTTACTGTGTTTATTTCTTATTTGCCTTTTGACGATGGGTTCGCGGGGTACGACTAATAGCCTGCAAACCGCTCCGGTGTTGCTGCCTGTTCCATCTGGAGAAGAGGCTTCGGTTTCAAACGTGTCTTCGTCGGCTGGTCAAAACGTCTCGCCTCCCTCGTCGCAAGTTTCTCAAGCGTCTCTTCCACCGGCCGGGCCGGCGATCGCGGGAGTTTTGCCAGAAATGGTTGCGTTGATCACGCAGACCGTGCAAGCTGTTCTCGCAGCCGAGCGGGAATCTTCCAGAACTGCCTCGACTACATCTCAGCCGGTTTTGTCCGCAGCGAGCGCCATTACTACAACACCGCCTTATTCGGGAGGCGTTCCCGCTGCTTTGCCGTCGCTCACCGATTCTGCATCAAGCCTGTTGGCCGCGGGGACAGGATTCGGCGGACATCCCGTACAAGGTAGGCCAAGCCAATCACTTGTTGTGCCATCCTTTGTGTCCACGTTTTCGCTTCCATCCATGTCATCTTTCGCTCCTAGCGCCTCGAACGTTTGCCCCTCGCAGAGCGGGGCGATTCGCGATGTCGCCGCCCGTTCTGTCGGTCCATCGGCTCCGTTGTTGGACCAGCCGTTCGTTGTTGGTCCCGGTTTCTCGCCCGTGCCGGCGAAGCTGGTCGCTCAAATCGTGGCGGGCAAGTACGTTGACTTGAGCGATTTACTGGCCGTGAACTTGCTGCAGAAGGAAACGGAGCCGCAAGTGCTGTTCGACGGGCGCCTTGTTCTCACGTCCCAACCGAAGCAACAGCGCCGGAAGATCGAGGACATCGCGTCCTGGATGGAAGCCTTTTCCATCTTTGCTATGATTTTGGTCACCCACTTCCCGCATCGATGGAAGGACTTATTGCAGTACCAGCTGCTCATCCTCCGCACATTCCGTCATTTCTCGGGCAAAGTGTGGCTCGCGTACGACCGAGCATTCCGTGAGCATGCCGCCGCCATTCGCTTGACGGATTGGTCGTCGATGAACGTGCAATTATTTAATTTCCATGCTGCTGGCTCGTCCGTCCGTGACTCCACACTGGCCCAATCTAATGAGTACCCTGAGCCACCAGGATCTTCGTCTTCTAATGTCGTTTGCATTTCGTGGAACAAGGGGCGCTGTACAGCACCCTTCGCGTCGTGTCGCTATGCCCACCGCTGCAATTTATGTTCTGGCTCCCATCGTGCGACGACGTGCCCCAATCGCTCCAGCCGGGACAGCCGTGAAGAACGCAAACGTCGCGGAAGTTCTCCAGGATCTTCCTCCGGTGCCAAAGCTCGCCGTGCGTGAGGGATTCGTTAGTTGCCGGGTGTCGCAGCCATTCGTGCGCATAGTCTGCAGTTGTCCTGACGGTTTAGCCGTGCCGCCTCGTGTTGTTGCTTCGCTCATTCCCACGTGAACATTCATGCTTTTGTTGTTTATCGTTTTTGTTAGTGTGGCACTTCGCCTTAGTTGATTAGTTATCGTAATGTGGTCTCGTTTGGGGCTATTTTGTTATTTTTGACAGTTCGTGTGCGGCTATATTGTCCCTACACCCCGTTTAGCAGGGGTCAGGGTATTAAGCCTTTTCGCTCACCTGCCTCGTTGCTAGGTTCTCTTGTTTGCATGTGTACCAGTCTTGGATGTTAGATAATAAAATGCTATGGTTGGGTTTTCATCATTTTGCAAGTGTTTCTTTTCTTTGCAATTTTATCATCAGGGGGTCCCATTTTCCATCCAGTGTCGGTGGTTTCTCCCCTGAATGTGGCGCAATTCACGTTGGACCTGGCTGGGCACCCAGATCAGCAAGCAGTCGCCTTTGTTTTGCAAGGTCTCACGCATGGGTTTCGCCTGGGATTCCAATCTACTCGTACACTCAAATCTGCCAAACGGAACAAACCCTCGGCATTCCAGAACCCGAAAGTTATTGACGATTATTTGGCCCACGAGGTTTCCAGATGCCGGGTGGCTGGCCCCTTTCCCTCGATTCCCCTTCGGAATTTACAAATAAGCAGTTTCGGGGTAATCCCCAAAAAAGGCCAACCTGGCAAATGGCGGCTTATTGTTGACTTATCCTCCCCGGGTGGGTACAGCGTAAATGACGGTATTAGCGCTGACGCATTCTCTATGCATTACATCAAACTCGACCAGATTATCCGCATGGTGGCCAAGCATGGTCGTGGGGCCATGATGGCAAAGTTCGATGTCGAGGCCGCTTATCGCAACGTTGCAGTGCATCCCGAGGATCGGTACCTGTTAGGGATGAAATGGCGGGGCCAATTCTTTGTTGACTTAGCTCTTCCCTTTGGGCTGCGCTCGGCTCCCTATATTTTTAACTCGATAGCAGACATGGTGGAATGGATCATTATTAATAGGTACAATGTGGCCGACCTTATGCACTATCTCGATGATTTCCTCACTGCAGGCCCGGCGTGTTCGAACCAATGCACTAATAATTTGCAAACATCCCTGGCAGTTTGTCGGTCGCTTGGCCTTCCCCTCCACCCTGGCAAGTGCGTTGGCCCGCTCACTTGTTTGACCGTGTTGGGAATTGAACTAGACTCAGTGCAGCAATCGGCTCGTCTTCCAGAAGACAAGTTAGCCGCCCTTCAGGAGTTGATTCAGTCGTGGCGGAACAGGCGGTGGTGTACCAGACGTCAACTCGAGTCGCTGATCGGCCACCTTCACCACGCCGCCAAAGTTGTGTGGCCTGGTCGTACCTTTCTACGCCGCATGATCGACCTCCTCTGTTGCTTTCGCTCGCGCGAGCATCCTATTCGTTTGAACGTGGAATTCCACAAGGATATCCAGTGGTGGTCTGATTTTCTCACGTCGTGGCATGGGGTGAGCTTTTGGCTTTTCCCGGGTCTGTCTGCTTCCACAGATGTGGAGGTCACGTCAGATGCTGCTGGCTCCTTGGGATTTGGCGCTTACTTCAAAAATGAGTGGTTCAGCGGAGCGTGGGCCCCCTCCAAGTACGATCAATCAATCGCGTACAAAGAACTATTCCCTGTGGTGGTTGCTTCTCACGTCTGGGGTCCGCAATGGCACCGATGCCATGTCTTGTTCCGCTCGGACAACGAGGCAGTGGTGCACATTCTCACGTCCAGGACTTCAAAGGTCCCATGCATTATGCAGTTGCTGCGCCACTTACTTTCCGCTGCGGCTGGCCATAATTTTACCTTTACAGCTATACATCTGCCTGGCATTCATAACTCGATTGCTGATGCTCTTTCCCGCTTTCGTTGGCAGGAGTTCCGGCGTCTGGCGCCCGAGGCCTTACCACTCCCAGCTCCAATTCCTCATCAGCTATGGGATCTTTTGATATCTCCACCTTAGAGGCGCGGTGCCATACTCTTCTGGTGCATGGGCTGGCATCCTCTACACGCAACTCGTACGCTTCAGGTCAGAAAAAGTTTTATGACTTTTGTACTCAGCTTGGTAAGATTCATCCATCCGGTTCCCCTTGCCCGGCTGACGAATGGACGCTATGCCTGTTCGCAACATTCTTGGCCAATACTGTGCAATACTCCACCATCAAGGTGTATCTCTCTGCCGTGCGCTCCCTGCACGTCGACCAGGGCTTTTCGGATCCTCTTGTCAACTGTTTAAGGTTGCAGCGGGTGCTTCGAGGAATTAAGCGAACTCAGGGCGATTCTTCTTCTCAACGGCTTCCAATCACAGATGAGATCATGGCTGTTATCTTCAAAGCATTGGACGTCACGATGGCGGATCATTGCATGTTTTGGGCAGCCTGTTGCCTGGCGTACTTTGGCTTTCTTCACTCTGCGGAATTCACCGTCCCCAATTTGGCCAGTTACTCTCCTTCCATCCATCTGGGTGTGGCCGATATCGCTGTGGACGCTAGTTCATTGCCCTCGTGCCTTCGCATTAGGATAAAGGCATCCAAAACTGACCCCTTCCGAAAGGGGTGTTTCGTGCACATAGGCCGTGGCTCGTTTCCACTGTGCGCAGTCCAATCGCTGTTGGCGTATTTGACTTTAAGGGGCGACAGACCAGGCCCCTTATTTTTGTTTCAGGACGGTCGCCCGTTGTCTCGATCTCTGTTGACGGCTTGGTTACGTCGCATCTTGCCTTCGGCTAACATCCAAGGCAACTTCTCGAGCCACAGTTTTCGTATTGGGGCAGCTACTGTCGCAGCTCGTAATGGCATCCCAGATCATCAAATTCAGGCTTTGGGGCGGTGGACCAGCACCGCCTATTTGTCTTACATTCGTACTCCTGCGGAGACGTTATCGCAACTCTCTAAACAATTGACTGCCGGTGTTTCAGGTTGCTCATCATAGAACCCGTCAGATTTTACTTTCACTCAGTCTTCTGGGGACAAATTAGGGCACCGTTGTATCTTTACCTATGCTGGTTTGTGCTTAGCACAGTTGTCTCCGATGTTACTTGAATTCTCCGCGCTGTTTCGTTATGCTGTGGCCAGTTAGCACTGGGGGGCAAGTAGGGGCTTTGCACTCGTAATGGGATTCTGGTCAGGGAGTTCAGCCCTGTCAGTGGGACGGAAGACAGCCTGTTGTTGCGGGTTGCAGGTTTGCGCGTCATCACTGGGTATGTATGCTCCTTTTTTTTTTTTGTTTTCTTGTCAGCGCCAGGCTTTGGGGTTGGTGCTTGGAGAGTTTTTGGGGGGTCTCGGTCCCTCTCCCACCCTGCTCGCGGGCCCGTCGCTCCCCAAGCACTCCGCTTGGAGCGCGAGGTTTGGTGGTTGCCGCTCACAGGGTTGTCATGGTTACCCTACGCGCTCGGCTCCGGTGCTCGAGGCCCCACCATCTTTCCAGGCACCTTCCCCAAGCTCATCTATTGTTGATGAGTTTAAATGTGGTTAAATGTAATTTAAGCTAAGTTAAACGCGAAACAATGCTGGTCTGGGGTTTCCCTTGTCTCGGTCATGCGCAGTGGTGGGGGATCTGCAGGGGGTCATGTGGTTTTACAGCTCGGGTTTTGAGGTCAACTCATTTGCACGTGCACTTTTGCCTTTTCGACGGTGCTTGGCGACTTTACTCCCCGCCCTTCCCTCCCCCTTTTTCCGGTAAGTATGTGGTAAGTATCATGGTTCCACTGTCTTTTGTCAGTGTGACGGTGCCTGGTGGTTGCCGCTCACAGGGTTGTCATGGTTACCCTACGCGCTCGGCTCCGGTGCTCGAGGCCCCACCATCTTTCCAGGCACCTTCCCCAAGCTCATCTATTGTTGATGAGTTTAATTGTTGTTGTCTTCAAAACATGCGAATTTGTCTTCAAAAATGTCTTCTCTTTTGCTTGGCCAAATTGACAAGTATGACCTAGAATTATTTGTAAGAATGTAGAACAATTAAGAAGATGGCGGCAAATATGAAGGATTGTCATTGCCTTAAACTCCTCAATCATCTTCAGAATCTTACCGGTAATTTACTTTGCTATACCTTTGTTTAAGTCAAGTAAAGGTTTGTTTATTGTGGAAATGCACTCAGCTTATCCAGCTAGTTCACGGGCACTCCACTGAAATAATTCTGAAACAAAAAATGCAAATAGAACATCACAGGCTAAGGATTAAAAACCCTAACTGGTGGGAGGGAACCAGTGGGCTATTTACAAACGTGGCTGAGGATTTGAACTTAGGACAACCGAAAACAAATCCAGCAAGTGGCGAGAGCCGGACTCGAACCAGGGACCGCCAGATTACGAGTCTGATGCGCTAACCACTCAGCCACGCTGCCTCCCGAACATACAATTGTATGTACATTGGTACATTGCTTAATTCCACAGAACACAAACCAATGACCCAAATCAGAAGATAAGGCTGAGTAAAATTACTGACATCACATGACATCATCAGCTTTTCTTTCATACAAAATGTACCTTTACTCGTTCCCAGTCTTAAGGACATTTCTGTAGGGGAAAAAGCAGTTTTAAAGTTAACAATAATTGTTGATTATTGTTGATTAAACCTATCTATAGGTGAAAAACATATGGTGTCATGTACACTTTAATATACCATTTTTGACAGAAAAGGTACCCCTTTTGTATACCTTCTACTGATAAATGGTACCCCTTTCATATACATAGGCTAGAACTTGGTATCCCTTTAGATTGCCATAAATTCAGTGTCTTTGTAACATGAATAAATCTCAAAACCAAAATGTTTTACACCCTTTCGCACAGCCATAAAATGCATGTCATTATGGTCCTGTTTACAGACTGAAATGACATATTTCCCTACCCTTTTGTATACTTCAACTAACAAAATTCCTACCCTTTTATATACCTGAAGCCTGAAGAAGTTACTCCTTTTGGGTGGAACCTCCCTGTATTGTCAGTAACTGGTTATGGTGAATTATGCATGTGCTCTTAACCAACAAGAATTGGGGAAATATTTTGAATGAATAATAATGGTGTTTATGGTAAACTGGTGATATCTTGCCAGCAGCACACTGTTCTAGAAATAATGTACTGCTGTTTTAATATATAAACGAGTTCTCTTAAAGTTGATATTACTCTTCCTATCAGGAAACAGAAGAGATATTGGCAGATGTACTTAAAGTGGAGGTGTTTCGACAGACAGTTGCGAAGAATGTTTTAGTAGGGAGCTACTGTGCTCTAAGCAATCAAGGAGGCCTTGTAAGTCAAGAAGCAGATTTCCTTTAAGCAATGTTTCTCTCTTTCATTGACAACGCAGTATTTTCAGTAGTTGATATTCCTGTAGTATTATATGCTTTAAATTTTAAGTTTTTCATTTGCATTTGCCCTTCATTTAATATCTTAATACTGTTTTTATTTGAAGGTTTTCAGTCTATTCCTTTGTTTTCAAATCTGAGACAAAGGGAGTGCTGCTTGTTTTGAGTATTATTTTGAATGCCATAGGCATTTCTGCTACTGAAAATGAAGGAACCCTGTTTTTTAAATTTTCCAGGGGAAGCTCCCCATTCCTCTCTGCAGAAGGGGTGGGGTTGCTCCCCCCACTCCACAAGGCTGCCGATAGTGCTCCGGCTACTTTGCAATTTCCTCCTGCTACTTTTTTTCAATTTGAAAACCCTGCTGAAATGAGAAAAAAATTTGCTGATCGTTTCACCTATTTTTAGACCAGGGTCCCATTTCTTGTCATACATCAGATAGTATGATAAAACTATCATTTAAAAAAACACGAAATATGGTTTGTCAGCTAGGAGTCCTGCGCTTTGATTCTTTAGATTTTGATTTGAATATTTGATTTTAGGCCAGAAATATTTCCACTTAACTTTTAAGAAACAAGCTCCTGTTGAGAAACCAGTGAGAGTAGAGCAGAGTGGGAATGGCTCTTGCTCCAGGAATGGCACTAGGATTTTTTAATCTGGGTCCTCGAACCCACATGTCTGGTGAAATTTGGGTCCCAAGCTTTTTGGGTGGGTCCCAAAATCTTGGTGACCCTCCCCTAAGAAATTCTCTTTGTTGTTGTTATGAGAAAGAGTGACTGGCAAATTACTGTCATACTGTTAACAAAGCTTTATTGTCCTTTTTTTGTTTGAAAACATTAACTTTAGCATTGAAATGTTTTTGCTGATGCAAAACTTTTGCCGAACTTTTGTGATCCACCTGACTCATGTGACGAACAAGTGCCGATCTTTGGAAATTTTGCATCCACTTGTGAACGCATTCTTCTTTCCAGCTTTTTTGCAATCTTTACAAATCATCAATAAGTCATTGCCTGAGCCTCTTGTTTGCAGCTATCCAAACTCTTTCAGCCATTTGTCTAGAAACTGATTATGTCTTCCTCCCTTTTCATGGTTCATTGCCATATTACAGGCATATGTAAGTGAGCACTTTACCAGCACAATTTATCAAACAATGAACAAACATGGCGGAGCTCATTCAAGTTTCCCGGATGTGTAAATCGTCTCCAGTTCCCTTTGCGTAGTTAAATCCAATATAGCAGGCACTATGTGAATTTGATTTGTTCGCAAATTTTTTACATGTCACTCAAACTTAACAACAAAATCTATTCAAGATTCAAAGTAAGTGGAATGAGTTCTTCAAGTCAACATCTTGCATCCTGGGACGCATTAAAATTTTGATGATGCATTTTTTGCATTTTGTTTGCGTGAAAATGCACGATTTCTGCATTAACGCGATCTCTGCTGCTCAGTCAGTAAATTTATAGTACATCGTAGACTCCTAAGTGAGACCATCTGGATGTAGTTTTATCTGTCCTATGTTTTTTATATCACATTGTGTTATGTATATAGAACACTAGTGCAATTATTTGTCATGTACTGTGAATGTATAAGAGCATTTTTTATAATATTTTTTCCATGTACAAGACTAACAAAGGTTCACCCTAAGTGATACCAAAATTGGCCTCCCACGCAGGTGTTTTTAGGGGAGTCGTGTTTCCTCATGGGGAGGGTCGAGGAAAAACGCCTAAATGGGAAGCTATCCCAAAACAGGATTTCCCCAACTGGATCAGTCAGTGAGCATCTCCACCCCTCTCTTTGTGATCTAGCCTCTCAAGTGTCCTACGTGTTTGCATGTAGGAGTGTTATAATCGGTACATCACTTCATAAAGGAACAGGCATTGTTAATGTAAAATACGTTATCTTTTTTATCTTTTGTAGGTGCATCCTCGAACATCAGTTGAAGATCAAGATGAGTTGTCTTCACTGTTACAAGTTCCTCTTATGGTATGTACATCTGCTCCGTCAACCTCCCTTTGTTTTGCCCATGTAAGAGAATCCGCATTCCCAGAGATTTTTGCTGGTGAAATGCAGAATCGGGGAAATTTTTACTTGTCGGATCCGAAATACTGTGTTTTGGAATCCAGAATCCAGAATTCCATGAATGATTGGGATCCGGAATCCTAGTCCCACCAACAAAGAATTCAGAATTCAGTACCTGTATTTTCAGAATCCACAGGGTGGAATCCAGAAGCTAAGACTGTCTTGGATTCCAGTGGCGGATCCAGGAGAGGGGCCCTGGGGCCCAGTCAGCCCCTAATTTTTAGACCAAACTGAGGCCCAAAGGGCCGAAAAAAAGTTCTTAGAGACCAGTCCCCCCTTTTTTCAGGGTCTGGATGACTGTCCTCCTCCCCCCTTATTTGAAGGTCTGAATCCGCTACTGTATTCCCTCACGTACAGTGGGATGATTTGTTCATTGATGAGAAATAACCTGTGAAAGTATGGAAATAGCAAGAACGTCTTTTGCTGGCCTAAAATATGATTCACCATTTCTCTTTGACCTCAGTTTCACAGATTTGCTTGCACCACCTAAAAATTGTCAGCAATATTAAACAATTGTAGCATTGTTTTACAGGCTGGAACTGTCAACAGAGGTAGTGATCTAGTGGGAGCGGGTATGGTTGTTAATGACTGGAGTGCATTTTGTGGGCTTGACACCACCAGTACTGAACTGTCTGTTATAGAAAGTGTGTTCAAATTAGGAGATGCTCAACCTTCTGCTGTAGCAACCACTATGAGAGCTTCATTGGTTGAAAGGTACAAATGTTTTCTTGCTTACTTTTGTTAAAATGTCCATTCTAACATTAGAATTACACAAAATTGAAAATCAAGTAGAATCCTAAATTTCAATGATTAATAAAAAACCAGTATTTTTGTGCCGCTACTTAAATTAATAATAAAATAATTTTCTCAACCCAATCCTATGGGAGTCTGTGATCCTTTTCCTGGATATGCAAATACTTTCTTTTGCTTCAATAAATTTGTATAGTTGCTGGCCACGTAAGATGGTTTCAAGGGCAATAACCTTTAGCCTTAAAGCGGCCAAAAAAAATTTAGTAATTAGGCAAAAAACATAGCATTTATTAACGCTAACCATATTTATTTTTTGTAGCCACAATTTGTCATGTAGCGTGTCAATATTGCGAGTTTTACGAGTTTTTGTGTCTCGTAGCTGATGCACCCTATTTTAGCCTTTTCTACTATCCTGTAATTGCTACTTATCAGTGTTTTCCGATTTTATACCATGCCATAGAAAATACAGCCAATCAGAATACGGAAAAGCCGTTGTATATTTAACAATTAATGAATGAGGCTGAGTATCTTATGAAGAATTATGGAGATCGAGGAGATTCAAAATAATTCCTTTTTTAAAAACAAAGCTAAAACATGCTTACCTCCATCGATGTTAAGTTCACCTTCGATAGTGCACGTTTAGGGTTGTTCAGCTCCGAAAATATTCTCCAAATAGCAGATGTCGCCCTTTGAGTCATGTTCTTGCTGTTCTTGTCATGTTTTGAGCTATAATTTCATTCAGGAGCCACCTCGCTCAGGTTTTGCAATCCTTTATGTTAATGACGTTAACTTTTTGACTTGCATTCTTTGTATTTTCTTTCACGAATTCAATCAACTAACATTTTGGGAGCGTTTTTAAATCTTCTGTTCTTTTCCTCCGTCGAAGAGTTTTATCTTCAGTGAGGTTATGAATTTTGCAAGCGTTTGACTAAAGTAATTGCCCCCGCAAGAATTTCGCCTTCTGGGCGAAACCCAACGAGGCACTCTAGTAACTCGTGCGTATATTAAGGAAAGTACTTACAGTTGAAATATACAGTCAGTATGCCAGAAAAAATCTCGATTTGCTTGAACAGGGGCCGCAAGGAATCGGTAGGTAATGGTGACGTTTCTATTGTTCGCGCCCGCAAGTACGAGGTGGTTAGGATGACGTAAAGACAGAAAATCCCGAAGGGACCGCTTGCGATAGGTAGATTTTGTGACATTTATTTTACAGTCATACTTCGATACCCTTTTGCGTTATGTGTTATCAGTGACATTCTGTGGAGCAGTTGTTTTGAAAGTTACGGACAAAAAGACACTCGTTATGCGCAGATGAAGTTATAAGGTGCGTATAACTGTGTATATATACTATAAACACTTGGAGAGTTTGCCAGACACGAGTTCACAAATCTTTGATTGGAAACCTTGCCAGACACTCTTTCTCTTTCTTGGACCGGAATAAGACTGAGCCCCAAACAAGCAAGACGAGTGGATCAACGGCTAGCTTATCACCAGCAGAACGATGGACGATTACAGAAATTCGCCGACAATCAAATTCTGTGCTGACTTATTCCCTGCTCACAGATGTCCTGCCGCTGTGAAGTTTAAAATAAGACTAGAATGCGCGAACGTGAATCGATCAAACGTCCTTTAATTTCTAAAGCTTACTTTCCAGCAAATAAAATGAACTGAATGTAAAAAGTGAAAGAAAGAAAAAATAGCCAAAAATTCAACCTCTAATTTCTATTTCTTATGGTTTAGAATAAACTATTCTTGAAACTGTGTAAATCGAGCTGAAACTGTGTATGGAACCTTGCGTCTCCTGTTTTATCTCACCTATTGTATGGAATAATTATGTGTGAAAATCTTCCTTATGAATCGGTATATTTCTAAGAGCTAGCCAACGACCAAGAATACTGTTGACCGACAATATACAGAGCGGGGCAGCTGTAGTGTCAACTATTACTAGTTTATTTGATTTGCATTTTTTCAATTCTATGTCATGAATTTTAATTAAAAAACATTCTGTTACGAACATTTATTGCCCCCGCAGGGATTTCGCCCAGAGGCGAAATCCCGAGGAGGCACCCTAGTAACTCGCGCTTATATTAAGGACAGTACTTACAGTTTAAATATACAGTCAATATACTGGAAAAAATCTCGATTTGCTCGAACTGGGGCCGCGAGGAATCGGTAGGTAATGATGACGTTTCTATTGTTTGCGCCCGCAAGTACGAAATGGTTAGGATGACTTAAAGACAGAATATCCCGAAGGGACCGCTCAGGTAGATTTTGTGACATTTATTGTGCAGTCATACTTCGATACTCTTTTGCGCCGTTACGCAGTGACATTCTGTGGAGCAGTTGTTTTGAAAGTTGTGGACCAAAAGACACTCGTTAAGCGCAGGGGAGGTTATAAGGTGCGTTTAACTGTGTATATATAAACACGTGGAGAGTTTGCCAGACGGGATTTCAGAAATCTTTGATTTATATTGGAAACCTTGCCAGACAATCTTTCTCTCTCTTTGACCGGAATAAGACTCAGCCCCAAACAAGCAAGACGAGTGAACAACGGCTAGCTTATCCGACTCGCAGATTGATGGACATCTACAGAAATTTGTCGACAATCAAATTCTGTGCTGACTTATTCCCTGCTGACAGATGTTCTTCCGTTATGAAGTTTCAAATAACACTAGAATGCGCTAGCGTGAATCGATCAAACGTCCTTTTAATTTCTAGGCTTACTTTCCGTCAAATCAAATGAACTGAATGTAAAAAGGGAAAGAGAAATAGCAAAAAATTCAACTTCTAATTAAATCTTTTCTTATGGTTTAGAATAAACTATTCTCGAAACTGAGAATGTTTTGATCAAAGCTGTGTAAATCGAGCTGAAACTGTGCATGGAACCTTGCGTTTCCTGTATTTATCTCACCTATTGTATGGAATATGTGTGAAAAACGTCATTATGAATCGGTATATTTCTAAGAGCTACACAACCAGCAAGAATACTGTTGACCGACAATAAAATGAACGGGGGCAGCTGTAGTGTCAACTATTACTAGTTAGTAACGGAGTTTTAAAAACGTCATCATCTTTGACAAAAGGAAGCCAGTTGAAAGCCATTCATTATAATGTTTGGGCGTATGTCGAATTTATTGTGCTGCCAACTGTATTTCAGTTCTATGGCATGGTATTAAATAGTTATGCAACGCTTTCGAGTTGTATACCATGGAATATGCGTCTTGTCACTTGTATTTTCTTGGTATACACACTCACCTAAAGGCTTGTGTGTATACCGGGAAAATACGCTTGACTCGTATACCACGAGATCAGTACTCCCACACGGCAAATATGTAACCGTGTTTAAATGAAGTTATCATTCATTCATTCATCGGATGTTTTGTTTTAATACATTATTTTGTTTAAATATTCCACAGCATGACATAAGTGTCAAGAGAGCCAAAGGATTATATCTTTGTATTTACAACTGTCCTTTAAACAAGACACCTGCTGGACTTGGTCTGACTTTTATTAAACTACAAGTCTATTTTGGAGGCCTCCCTCTGTAAGTGAAGATTGTTCCAATGGCAGAGCCACCTATATGAAATAGCCTCTCCACGAACTTGTTCTGCTAAACTATTCATACTATTCATATTGCTGCGCTCCTCCAGGCGAGCAGGACACTAATCATTGGGTGTTCTGTTATTCCTTGGGTGTCCTGTAGCTATATAGGCGTTACAATCTCGATTTTTGTGTCAGGGTGATTTTTAGCAGAAATGGCCAGCGGTATTATAATAACTTAATTTAAAATCAAAACACACATGGTGCGTCATTCTAATTGCGCTACGTTTTACATGTCCCGTAGCCTGCATACCAGGCTCTTGGAGGTAATATTCTTGCCTTCATTTCTTCCAAGCGCCTGCTGCGGAGGATGCATACTATGGTGCGCGCAACCAGTTTCAAATTATTTTCGTAAGACCCAAATAACAAAGAACTCGTACCATGATTTTAGGATTCACCTTTGTTCCTTTATCCCACAACTATTAATTGACCCAAAAAGGGTTTGTAATTAGCAAAATGTGTGTATTAGTTCGTCTTTTCTCAGGTGATGTCTTACAGCTCGGCATCTGTTCGCTGCATTATACTTACAATTTGTAACCTCTATTAATAAGAACAATAGAAATCTTTTAAGTTACAATAGTCAATATTACACAAACCAAGACTACCTTATCTGATATGGATCGATTATTACACTTTGCAACACTACCAAATGCTACTGGCGAATCTTGAAATTTCTGAATATTGAAAGAGCATAGCAATGTCAGTTATCTCTGAAAATTGGAGCCCGATATACCAAATTGTTTCGTAGAAATTCTCTTTGAAAAACGGCAAAATTTACAAAGAATGTTTGAGGTCATTAAAGTTTTGCTACCCAGTAATTTTCCAGTTTTTAATTGCTGCTATTTTCTTTGTTACTAATTGCAAAGATCTAAAACGTGCACAAACCACAGTGGAACCTCGATTATCCGGACTCGTTGGGACTCGACTAAGTAGTCCGGATAATCGAGAGTCTGGATAATCGAAAATATGAATATTAATGAGGGAATAGTGCAAAAATAGGGAATAAAGAACATATATTAACCAGCTCTTTTAATTTTTCTGATTGGTTTATACGGCAAATGATAGATTCAGCGCCGCGGCGCTTATTCGAGAGCAGCTCTTATTTCACTACGGGTAAAGCACTGAGGGGAATATAGAGAGAATTAAGCGAAGCGCGTTCTAGGTATGCACAATTTAATATTAAATGCACACCTCGAACTGTTATATCACATGTAGCCCAAGCTCGAATTACCGATGAGAATAGGCGAGCATCGGCATTGTTACGTAGCATTCAAAATATAAGGATTTGTATGGAAAAAAACCTATCGTTTCTGTAACCTACGTAAAATGAAACGATTTCGATAAAAAACAACTTAGAATGTGTCTTAAGTCTCTCCTGTGTGGTCCACGGGCCGATTTATGGCCGTTTTATGAGCTGTACCGCAAACGGTTTTCTCTCTATATTTATGGCCGTTTTATGGGTTTTTATGTAAACGATTTTCTCTCATTTTATGGGGTTTTATGTAAACGGTTTTCTCTCTAATAAAAACCTATAAAACGGCCATAAATATGTAGAGAGAAAACCGTTTACATAAAAACCCATAAAACGGTCATAAATCGGCCCGTGGATCACACAGAAGAGACGTAATACACATTTTAAGTAAGGTAACTGTTTTTTCTAGAAATCGTTTCATTTTCGTAGGTTACAGAAACGATAGGTTTTTTTCCCATACAAATCCTTATATTGCAAATGTTACGCAACAATGCCGATGCTCGCCGATGCTCATATTTCGAGCTAGGGCTACCTGTGGTTATATGAACCCGGTTTCAACGGTTTCCGTGCATCGAACTCAGGAGTTGGTCGAGGTCTTATTTCTCAAGCCAAATGGTTTTGATATCTCTTTATATAAAGCGTCGTGAGGAAGGTAAGGCGTTAATCCGTAAATACCCAAATTAGCGCCGCGACGCTTATTCGAAAGCGGCCCTTATAAATTATTTTCGATAAAGGTGTGGCGCTTATTCGAGTAGCGGGGCTTAATCGATCATTACGGTACGGCTGCATCTTCTATGGGTTAACTCGTATGCTAATGAGCAAAACTGTAAACAATGACTTCACTATGAATCCGCCAAAAGCCCGTTTTGAGATTTCTCTTGAGACTGGGTCAGTGTTGGGTAGAATTGCACTATGGGACTGTTTTGAGGGATGAATTTTACCTAGTTTCCTTCGCAACTCTGTAATAGCCAATGAAAAAAGTGATAGTGACAGTCCCATAGTTCAATTCTTTTCTCACCGACCCAGTCCACCTCAGTCTCAAATTGGCCTGAATGTGCATACTGCCATCCGTTACTTGTAGCGCATGTGGTAACCAGTTAATTTGCCCACAGTAATCACTCTGACAGATGGCCTGAATTTCAGACGATTACTTGGAATCGTTTTTACCTCCGGGAGTAAAAACGACTTGAAGTAATCGTCTGAAATTCAGGCTATCTGTCTAGGTTATTAGGTTCTTAACAGGTTCCTATTTTCTCAAGAAGAAAATACATTGTAGCTAAGAGCATTTAGTGGTAGTCAGCTTATTCCTTATATAAACTCTGCATACCATTACATTACAGTTGGAGTGATTAGGCACCTATGTATCCAAAGAATATCCTGAATGTTGACTCATCTTATTTGTCAATTGTACAGATCTTTTTTTGTAGATTTTAGAAAATAAGAACGTGTTTCAAATTTTAAGCTTAAAAGGTTCTTTTATAGAGGGGGCCTAACAGGCAAATTTTAGCTTTACAGGTTCTAAAGAGATCGTTTTCTTACGGAAACTGTCTAGCCCCACTGAAGTTCTTCCTTAGTAAGGATATTACAGGATATCAAATTTATACTTCATCAGAGGTTTCCAGGTCTCAAATAACTAAGGAGGCGAGAGTCGGTCCTGATTGAGACCATTGATGCTCGCTCCAGAGCCCTCTCTTTTCGATAACGTAAATGGAGACTGGTAACCAAAGGGGCTTACAGCAATACTTACAGTCAACACAAGGGATAATCAAAGCAGTTAACTGCAAGGCTTTGCCGAATTTAAGACTCAACATCGAAGCCCCTAAAACAAGTAAGATTATATTAGCTACAGTAAGTAATTTAACTTGCTAGGCTGCCAATTTTATGTTGTATATTTGCATTCGACGAGGCACAACTCAACTGAACTCGTTTTGGTACGCCATCTTGTTTGATTCGCTTTTCGATCGACGCTTTTTCCTACAGGAGTCACTGCTGATATTCTAATAAATTGCCTTTACTTCTTTAGTTTTATCCTAAAATGGAACTCAACCTTATCAAAGTTAGGATTTCTACATTTTGAAATTGATTTCTTAACAATCTCAGTACCGTAAAAACTCTGGAGAAATGAATGTTTTTTCAGTTGTGTTAAAGAACTTTCGATCGCAATATTGACTTTAGTTGGAAAAACGAAGCTGTTCATGTACTTTCCTATTGGCTTAGAAGTTTAAGAGGGAATGTCCACTAAGATCGAGCCGAGTCGAAAATTCGTGGCACATGATGAAAAATCAAAATTCCTGATATTTCGTCCAGAGATACCCTATGGTGGACCAAGAAACGTGAAATATTTTTTTGAACGCCACAAAACGCCGCTAGAAATTTCACTTGCTTAGAATTCTTATTTACTGCACTTTTTCAAGAGTCGTTTTCCCTACCCGGTAAAACGCCAAATGTTCTGAAAGTAATAATTCTTCTAAGAGGAATTGACATTCTACAACAAGGTTTAAAAGGTAGTTTCGGGCTTTTTCTTGGAACCGAGAGCAATAACGCTCTGAAATCCTTATTAAATCACAATTAATAAACTCTTCCAATTGACAGAGGTTTCGCATAAAGGTGCTATGCCAGGTACCACACAGAACACACACAAGAAGTAATGGGCAAAATTCTGGAGGCAGGGAAGCGCTTAAATCTAGGGGTAAGAAGCCCCCTGGGGGGAGACAAGGTCGAGTGGTACCGGGGGTAGCCGCCCTGGACAGGAGTCCTGATCAGTCTCCGGAGGTGAGGCGCATATCCCCCAGTCACTAGGAACTAGGGGGAACAAGGAGGGGTAGCCCTCCTGGGTGGAGTGCAGATCAGGTGGGACCAGGGGTCCACACCCTGGAGGGGATATTTTTCTGCCCCTGTTCTCCAAGGGCTAAGCCTTACTTTCGGGTAACGTTTCACTGCCACTGCTTTTATTGGGAAGCAAGACAGTAGTTTCACATCCCAGGAACAGGGCTCGAAATTGCGACCGATACGGTTGTTGTGAATGAACCGAAGTTCTAAGAGAACTGCCTGGGAAAGGACGGTGTACGTCAAAAAGAGGAGCACATGTGCATGAAGAGCATGTGATATTATGTTATGAACGAAACCTTTGTGGAGTCTGGAAAATATATCATGCTACGTTACAGTGGACTTTGCCAAAGGAGAAGGATACATTGTAATCGAACAACTAGTTACTGTTCATTCTTCTTTCTTGTACTTTGAATTAGTATCTACCGTTACTTAGTACAAAAGCCTATTCAAATGTTTAACGTTGTGTGACAAAAGAACAGAGATATGATTGTAGCTAGTAGGTCAATATGTGTGCTTTCATAGGGCACAATTTTCAGGCTTATTAACATCAGTTTATCCTACCATAAACTTGAACTATAAACCTGTAATCAACTGACACATTCCTCAACATTCCTCAACTAAATAACCAAAAACTTTTCAGTGGCATAAATTAACGCCGATGATGCCATGCATCTCATTAAGATAGGATGATGTCATAGTTTATTTTCAGTA
>OZ037776.1:30653873-30661373 GCA_964035525.1 Porites cylindrica
TGTTTTACACAAATCACGAGTTCGAAAATCAAACGTTCGATTGGGTTCGATTAATTTTTTTTTTTTTTTCGCTGAGTTCGATTTCGTTCGATTGCCGAACTCAATCGAACTCAATCCACCGATTGAGTTCGATTGAGTTCGATTGAGTTCGATTGAAATTTAGTTCGATTGGGTTCGATTTACTATGCCGGGTGTTAAACAGAACTATGTCACGGCTCCCCAGGCCGCTGGCTCTCCCGGCCACACTGGCATAAGCTCATATTTTAATAAAATCATGAAGCAGCTCTCCAGGCCGCTGGCCCTCTAGGCCACACTGGCATAAACTCATAGTCTAACAGGACTAAGTCACGGCTCTCCGCGCCGCTGGCTCTTCAGGCCACGCTAGCATAGCTAATATTTTAACAAAATTATGTGACGGCTCTCCAGGCCGCAGGTAGCGCAGGCCACCGTAGTATACACTCATACTCTAATGGAACTATGATACGGCTCTACAGGCCGCTGGCTCTCCCGGCCACACTGATATGAACTCGATATTTAAGTCACAGCTCTACAGGCTGCTAGCTCTGCAGGCCACACTGGTATAAACGCCGATCGAGCAGAACTACGCGACGGCTCCCCAGGCCACAATGGGATAAACAAACATTTTTTAATTACAGAACTATGCCACGGCGCCCCGGGCCGCAAGACATTTTGTATGCTTGCAGCAGTCGGTTTAAGTCCCCAAAGGGTACGCCAAGTAGGCCGCCGCATAAATGAAACAAAACAAATAAAAAAAACACCGAGAAACAAAAACACCTAACAGAAAAGGAGGCAATTAACTAAGCAAATGAGCGGCTAGACAAAAGGGGCGTGAAAACACAGGTAGCCCAAGCTCGAAATATGAGCATCAGAGAGCATCGGCATTGTTGCGTAACATTCAAAATATAAGGATTTGAATGGGAAGAAAACCTATCGTTTCTGTAACCTACGAAAATGAAAAGATTGCAATAAACAGCTTCGGCCCGTGGACCACACAGGAGAGACGTAACACACATTTCAAGTAAGGAAAGCTGTCCTCACCACAGGCATACCAATGTAAAATAATTCAATTAACAGGTATGCAACCCAAATGCAACTCAACGTTTTATTTGGAAAGAATTCGCATGGCCGCCCGGACTTTAAGAAAGAAAAAACAACAACAAAGTCGTGTCTTTTTCGCCGTTATTTGAGAGAAAGAGCTAGAGATAGTGATTAAGAACGAAAGAGACGAATTTTGTAGGAAGACAACATGAAAATTCAAAGCGGTTATGAGACAATGAGAAATGCTAGCGGCCAGCAAGGTGAAAAAAAGCGGCAGTGAAAAATAAAAGCGAACATGAACACAGGAGACAAAATATTGAGTAAGCACATACGACAATTCCTCCATAAAAATAATGTGTAACTAGGAAGTTTGACGTTTTAGTCCCAGAAAACAGCGTTGTAGTTGTTAAAAACAACGGCAAAGAAAGACTCGCCCCATGTAAGGGAATCCATGACAGTCTTAGATTCTGGATTCCACCCTGTGGATTCCGGATTCCGAGTAACGGATTCCGGATTCCAGCTCAGTGGATTCCGGATTCCAAAAAGGGCTGGATTCGTTTTCGTGTTCGAATCTTACTATATTGAAAGACGTTGTTTTTGATGCATAACAAGTTTGTTGTCTTTTTCGATTTGTAAATTACGTGAAGAAATGTTTTACTGTTCCGTAAGGGTTTAAGGTATAATAAAGAGGGGGACATTGGGGGACTGTCCACACCGCAACACCGCGGAAAAAAATAACAAACATCGTATCACCGCAAAAAAACGTGGCGAAACACCGACATCGCAATTTTAAATTTTGTCCTTCGATTAATCTAGTCCAAATCTCCATATGATTAGGGATCGAGGATCTCGGAGCTGGTTTAGTGATTAGTAGAGAGTGAGACTGACCTCAAGACTATTTTTCACTTACTCTATTTTTGCGAACTCTATTTTCGGTCATGTAGATAGAAAAAGGCCTAATTAGCAGAAACAGAAGAACTCTTGCAAATCATTCCTAAATATTCACGTTTATTCATTCGATTGCTGCATAATAAAGTATTGGGAAAAGGTACAGTCATTGCCAGGGAAAATCGAGCTGCAATTTGCAAGAAAACGGCGAAAAAGAAAAAGTTCGTGTGTAACTCCAAATCAATTTTTCCTATCTATGCCATATCAAAAAACCAGCGAAGGTTAATCAAGTCTTTTGCTATCCACCAATAATATAATAGAAGGTTCATTTTGTTCGTATGTCGTTACATTCGTTGATTTCGTTGTCCTGTCCGAACGCCTGGAACAGGCTACGTCGAAACATGTTTGCAATTAAAACAGTATTTCGAAGAAATAGAACTGAACAAAACGTTAAAAGCCGCCAATCGCTAATCACCTCCAAACTATCACGATGAAAAGCTTGGTTTCTTAACATGTTTTTGGACATTTTTTTTCCTTCTCTTTCTACTTTTTATTGGAATCATAGTCATAGCGCAAAAAACTAAATTCGGTTACTGCCTCTTTTGTTAAACTTTTATTTATAGAGACACAGTAAGCTGTAGAACACATGCATTAGATATCACTTCTTAACTGAATTGCTTTCACACTTTCTCATATGGCTCGTAAGACACGAATTTCAGCCAAATACAATAAAATACACTTCTCCTACGATGGGATAAGCATATATACTCAATAAACGATTGACAGTTAAAAAGAGCACTACAGAAGATTAAATTGGACTTCAAGCTGACAAAAGTGGTGTCCCGGTCAGCGCGGCCCTAAAGTGGCTAAAGTTGACTGTGTCACATAATTGTCTAAGAATGATAACATGGCTCAAAAAAAAATTCAGACAATGGCCGGACCACGTTGATCCACCAAATATATTTTTACGCTGTCCGTCTCGACGTTTTTGACTGGTCAAAATAAAGAAAAAGAGTTAACTAACTCTTGACAGTCTGCAAGACCAAAACTATCAGTTACTTGGTCTAGTCGTTGCTGAACCATTTAAATCGAGTTCAAAAAGTGGCTTAGTAGACAAAACGGCTCAAAACGTAGTCAAAGATAGCCTGATTTGCTCGCGTTCAGTCAAAACTGTAGAGCTGAACTTGTTTGTTCTTCATTGACTTACGCTACGCAAGCATCCTTGCTGGACAGCATGCGAGAGCAAACCACCTCCTTCCCCCTCGCCCTAGAGGTCAATGAAATCTCTAATCTCGTACCCAGATCTCTTGTTGACGAAGCCAAAGGCAAGATCTGGCCCTAGTTGTCGCGTTAAATTTGATGTTAAAAAGATAAAAAAGAACACAAAAATTAGTTGGTTCATACTTAAGAGGGACTTTCTGTAAAGTACCACGCCTAGGTGTGCAAGATGGAAACATCGAAATCCCCCAAACTTTGTCCCAACAAAGCCCTTTGGAAACTATTTTAGAAAATACAAGACTTAGTTCGTTTGACTCAATATTTTCCAAAATAATAATTTTTTTTAATTTTCACCTTCGAGAGGCCTTCAAACCACCGAAAAATGTGCTTGATACCCTCGCTTCGTGAATGGAAACGGAAACTGATACCATAACTTTTCTTACATTAAACAATGTTATGATCCTTCCTTTCTACCTAAACGTTGTTACAATTTCAAAAGATTTCAATCTGATTTTTTAATATTTTTTCAAAATTACCCTCTAAATCAGCATTATCGCGACCATCAATTTTGCCATTTTTCAACGGCGAAAATCCCTTCCTGGTACATGGCTTTCATTAGAAAAATGGTATTCCAGAGAAAGAGCAATGTTTCCCCTATCAATCTGTGAAATAAAATTCTGGGGCAATTGAAACTGCGAGTTTTTACAACGGAAAACATTTACGGTACTCGCGTGATTTACGACCTCTGAACTTGCAGTTGTATTGATGAATACAAGGGAGAACTTAGACAGCGCTTGAAACTCTGGTGCAAATTAGCCCCTTTTCCGCCCGTTTAAACACCAAAAACGATTTTAGATTTCACAGTGGTAAATTTTCAAAAGGAAAAGCAATTTTATTGTGCGAAAGTGTGCTATGAACTTCTTGACTACAACACATCCCTTACGTGCGTATTTGTTTACTTTTGCCGTATCTGTAACAGTTATCATATATCTACAAAACGGCTTTAGTGTCGGTAGCTATTCTTTAAAATGCTCTCATTTCTCATGAACCAAATCGTTATAGCTATAAAAAAGGAAAACGTTTTGACCTACCTCACATTATTTGACAACAGAACCGAATCCTTTACTGCCTTTAACGAAATGAGATTGCGTGACAAAGGACTTTGAGACCCAGGTTGAAGACAGATACCATTCCGAAAAAGACACTCACGCGGTGCCTTCTGTAACTATAAAAGCAAAACATGTAAATAATCAAAATCCTTAATTTCACTGACTTATCCGCTAGAGCGATTATGAAAACGTAAGACTGAAAAAACATATTTTCCACAACAGACTATGAAGTGGTTGGCCCTTATATTCTCTTACTTTCCATAAACGCCTGCTTACACATTTTGAAATACGATTATGAATTCCTTACTTGTATCCTTAGAAAAATGACCTTTAGGGGGAAAAAAGTGCTAATTCCTGGTCTTAAATGCCATCTGTCCCTTCCCTCCACCCCCTAAGGGGCGGCAGCCCTTTTCGGGGTGGGGCGAAGAAACGCAGAACATTTCAAACTGGACATAGCGGTGCTAGAAAACCTGCATAATTTTAGAGCACCTCTGGTGTTAAAAGCAAAGCTTTCAGTAGTTCTGGCAACCTCGAGCAAGTTTTGCATTTCCGAG
Source organism: Porites cylindrica (assembly GCA_964035525.1). Taxonomy (NCBI): domain Eukaryota; kingdom Metazoa; phylum Cnidaria; class Anthozoa; order Scleractinia; family Poritidae; genus Porites; species Porites cylindrica. The sequence goes on from OZ037776.1 coordinate 30,658,702, forward strand.
CAACGTTTGGGAAAAATATAGGCTTATGTCAAGCCAGAAAAAAGTGAGCAGTTTGATAGAAAATGTCAAGTACGACTGAACTGCGCCCGTATAAGCGCCCCTAATGATTCTGGCAGGGGGAGGGGAGGGAATTTTGAAATGGAGCGAAGGGGACCTAGGTCTAACCATACCGTCTGCGCTTTAGCTGTGAGTCTGCCTTGGAGATAAATTTCGCTCATATTTTTGAGCAACTCTTTAAAGAAGATTGCAAGCCGTATAGTTGCGTCCGTCTGGAACGCTGGAGCGGTGAAACCAATGATCGCGCCCCTCGCACCTTGAAAAAAAAACTGCGTTTTTTGAGAAAAAAAGGAAACGAAAATAAAAGAGAATGAAAGGCCGTTCGCACTAACTAAAAGCTATTGTTTTTTGCATTGCTATTGAAAATCTGAAAAGGAACAGTCTTACACACGTGGCCCTCGGGGCGGTACCAGGTGAATATATCACATACCCCATCGTTCCACGTATATAACCTTTACGTAAGCGTAGGATGTAAGACACACTTGCGGATACGCGTAAGCATAACGTGAGATACCCAGGCGCAAAAAAATAACAGTGGCGCGGCTAATGTTGGCTCCCCTCAAAAATGAAGCGAATTAACGTGGGCTTGAAAAGTGAGATATTCGGATATCTTCAGGATAATTGATAGCGAGTTATTTCCAGTCCACGGACTTTCTCCTAAATTTTTCGAAAGTATTTGTTCTCTTAGAAAACCCAGAATTTCGAGATTTCTTGATAGTTTTATACATACGCTAATTATGAGATTCCTTTTCTTCTTTCCTAACGATAAGTTAAATAGGTCAAGAAAAAACAGCTTTCAGTAAGTTAAAATAAGTTTTTTGAGGGCGCGATCTTTGGTTTCAAAGCTGAGCGTTCCTGACGGGCCCAAATATAAGGGTTTGCAATCTCCTTTAACGAGTTGCTCGACACTGTGGGTAAAATTTATTGCCAAGGGAAACGGACAACTAAAAAGCACGCGGTGTGCTTAGAGCTAGGTCCTCTTTGCTCAATTTCAGAGTTTCCCCTCCCCACCCAGCCTCCCCCTCCCGCCCGAGTCATTAGGGGCGCTTTTACGGGCGTTGTTCAGTCGTACTTGACATTTTCTATCAAACTACGAACTTTTTCTGGCTTGACATGTGCCATAACCTATATTTTGGCAAAACGTTCCTCAGAAATGCAAAACTTGTTCGAGTTTGCCAGAACTACAGAAAATTTAAACACAATCGGTGCTATAAGGTTATGCAGGTTTTTTAGCCCCGCCATGTCTAGTCTGAAATGTTATGCGTGCCTTCGCCCCACCCCGAAACCTGCTGTGGCCCCTTAGGGGGTGGAGGGAAGGGACGGATGACATTTTAGACTACGACTTAGCGCTTTTTCCTAAGAATACAAGGAAGGAATTCATAATCGTATTTTAAAACGAGTGTGATGAAAACAAAAGACTACGGTGGAACCTCGATTTAACGAAGGGTCAAGGGCCTAAAAAAATTTCTGAGCCACCCAACGACGGTTTCCTTCTAAATTCATTGAAAACATTTTTCAATGGTGCACCCAGAGTACTTTTAGATCTCTAGAAAAGCATTCTAAGCGGCTTGTAAACTTTGTTCCTGTTCGGTCATCCTAGGGAAACTTGCATTGAGCATTTTTGAAATTACAAGGGCTTCAGTATTATTTTCCCAAAAATTTTAGATGCAATTTAACGTATCACGAAAGTGAGAATTTTTCTGATTCCTCTCTCAATCACGTGTTTGAATCCGACCATTTTAGGCTTCCTATTTTCTATGAAAAATTAGCCTAACCTGGGATGTAAAATTTGACAAATTAAACTTCAGAAAATCGTAGGGAATTTATAAGATAACCTTCGAAAATTGAACGGGAACGGAACGGTCGTCTAGAAATTTTTAGGCGTCCTCAAGCTATAGAAAATTCTAGGCAATATCTAGTTCTCCCATGATATATTTTACAGAAAAGAGTCGTCGAGTGCCGCTGAAATTTGCTCGCTATAACGAGGTTTCGTTATATCGAGGTTTTTTTTTCATACCGTAAATCCTCTATTAAGCTCCCCCGGGGGGCTTATTATTTCAAGCTCATTTGAGGGGGAGGGGCTTAATAGAGACGGGGGGCTTAATATGTTTAATTTAGAAACTAAGATGGTATCGCTTCTCCATAAAGCCTACAAAGTGGAAAAGCTCAAGTAAAGGAAGTTTTAGGTCATGCAGTCGAAAATCATTATCAAATCCGAACTTCCCGTTGGTAAATAAACCATCCCGGATCAGTCCAAACGAAGCCTTTACGGTCGTGATTGATTAATACAGTCTTTCATTTATTAGTGAAGAATAATTACGGGTGGGAAGCGGGTGCTTGATAGAAGGGGGGGGGGGGGGGGGGCTAATCAGAGGGAGGGGGGTTATTTGACAGGGGGCTTTAATATAGGTTTTACGGCATATTTTACTATTATCGAGGTAAAGAAAATCATTCGTAGGTTCTTTATATCGCGGTTCCACTGTATAAGGGCCCACCCCTATATAGTCTTTTGACGAAAAAATATTTTTTTAGTGTTACGTTTGCAGGGTCGCTCTGGCAGATAAGTCAACGAAACTAAGGATTTTGATTTTTTACATGTTTCGCTTTTATAGCTA
>OZ037776.1:30663873-30773873 GCA_964035525.1 Porites cylindrica
ATTTTTAGTGCAAGTTGTAGGTTCTATCAGAGCTTTCTATTCTGCTATCCCTGTTGATGTTGTAGTCTTATGTGAATTTCCTCTTTCACTCTGTGTGTGTTACAGTGAGAATCACGATCAATTACCAGTAGCAAAATACCTGCTTTAAATGAAGTAGAAAAATTAAATGATGCAAGCCACAGGTTCTAGAGTTTAACAGCTTTTCTGTGTCAAGCCCATTAATGGCTTTTCCTGCCTTAATAACTATTGTACATTGTGAGAGGAAGCTAGAGGACATTTCTGATTGTAGGTCTTCCGGACCTACTCCTTCCAGCTTCAAATCTAATTGGCTCTGAAAAGTTGTCCGCTTGAGCTTGCTCCCCTTCCTCTTCGTCACCACCTGACGCGGGTGAATCATCTGATTCAACTGACCCCTAAAGCAATGCAACTAGGCGTTGTTCTTCAAGGCAGCTCAAACAGAGGTTGTTTCCATCTTTTATTATTTGAACTTTAATTCCCGATGATACACTCAGGTGAATTTCTATCGTCACGGTGCCCAGTCTGGTATACAAGGGGATCTTCTCCTGACTGTTCCAGCCATCTCAAACCCATGTGATCTTCCAGGAATGCGTCACCCGGCGTTACGGTGGAGATCTTTTAAAAGAGCTGCAAGGAAGAAAGGAATGATATACCTCTTTTAATTGTGCTTGAGAGCAACTGCGTCGTGTTTTGAATAGATAATCTCATATTCTTCGGCTGCGTCTTGAACTGTAGTTTGTCCTTCACTCCCTTGAACCTCTTTCAGCAGATCGCCGACTTCTCCATGTGCCGACGCATTCCTTCTGAACATACTCAGAGTAAGTTGAAGTGCACCAGCTCTTTCTTTGGTCTTCCCTCTCGTTAGTTGCTGTCGTACACCTCGTCCGAATTCTTCGCAAAGCTCTGCAATGCCTTCCTTTGTCGCTCCTTTCCCTCCGCGCTCGTTTCCTCGTCCATATCCTCCTTAAGGTTTGCTCTTGCCGTGCGACGTTCGAAGCCATACTGTTGCCTTTGGACCCAGCTTTCTCTGTGTGTAATGGCTTTGAGGACCGGTATAATTGATAAACGAGGATTGGTAGAGCCTCTCTATTGATTCTAAAAGGCAGCTGGGCCGCCGCGATGCGTAGTCGTTCAGAGCGGGTGTTCTCACTCCACTAAAAAATTCAGGCTCCAAATCTAAGGTGGTGATACTTTTTGGGGCCAACCATTACATAAGCAGAGGCCGAATAGCCCAAAGGGCCGAAAACATTCTTGTAGATCAATATTGTCACTAAAGTCTGTAAATTTTGTGCAAAAAAAAATAGCCATTGCACGAATGAGGTCTGAAAAAACCTTGCAGGAAAAAAAGTAACCCATCCCCGGCTCAAAAATCAAATAGTGGGCCCCTTACTGGTGGCTCTTCATGCTGAGTGCTATAATATATTAAATTCCTGCAGACCTGGTATGCAACATTCCTTTCCCCAATTCAACCCTTTATTTTATAAAAAAAAAAAAACAAAGAAAATAAACTATAAAGGTTTTGTTACTTTTATTTCACCGCGATAAGTCTTTGGTGTTCCACTTATTTTCACAAATTCTACACTGTAATTTCAGACTATTTATCATACAAGCGTTTTTCAGTTATACAGTAATGGAAAGTGTCCTTTACTTTCCCGGCCCAATACTAGTACTGGTAGGTGAACTGATTTCGGTTTCTCATCAGAGTTCGAGATAACCCTAAACCTCCATGCAATTAGATCAGATTTATTAAATTGCGAGAAAGCATTTATTTTGCAGCAAAGCGGGCGAATTCATTGTACTTTTGTTTACTACTTTTGACGCCGATTCTAATTATTTAGTACTTTTAAGAGTTAAGTTACTGGTCAAAAAATACGAACCTCGATTTATAGTGGCCTTGTGACTTCCTTGAGGCGATGAGACAATCGGGACCTATACAGTAAATTCTGCTTTCAATGAATCGGTTTGTCTATTGTCCTGGCGGTATTGTTATGTTTGATCGGCCCAAAAACCACTCTATGCTTGGACCCTTGCCAGGAGTAAATCAGTCAAGGAAGTACTTACGTACCTTTCACTGTCACCGCTCTGTCACAGGATTTCTTTTTGTCCTTTTTCTTCTTCCCCGTTTCTCGCAGAAAAAGATATGTATAAATCGCTTCCTCTACCTTCTGACGTTGACAGGGCGTTGAGGCGTTGCGTGACAAAGCGAGAAAAGTGACTTGAGATTCATATTAAGGTGCCCTCAACAATTAATAAATTAAGAATATGATACCATGTTTTCGTTAAACAACCAGGACTTCGTATGACAGGAACTGCCGCCAGCCGGAAGCAAGAATAGGCAATGTACCTCTGCCAGGAAATTCTATGGAGATTTTTAAGAGATTTTTAGACCGTGTAATAAATCTGATCCCTGATTCGGGCTCAAAAGCGTTGTGATCCCTGATCCCATTCTTCTGAGCCCTGAGCCCTTTCCTCTGAGCCCTGATCCCAGACATATTTTGGGCTTTGAGCCCTGAGCCCATATACCATGTTACGACCCTGCAATGTGAACGAGGCCTAATCACAACTGTAGAACCAAAAAACATGAAAAGTCCGTTTGACCCTCGATCGAGTCTGAGATGACTGAGAGATCGAGAGACTGACTTTTTAACAACTATATAGCGCTCATATATACGATATTTTCCCCAAGGACGACGTAAAATTTATATTACATTCAATTATGACTGAGAAAAAAAATCAATCAGCGGGCTTAAACCTACACACTTAACGTTTCTTTTGTTCATGATTGTGACTTGCTTGCCGCCACGTTCCGCACAGAAAACTGTTATTTACAATTATCTTTAATTTTTCATATATTCCGTGTGAGTGTCACCATTTTGTTTTGTAAGCGTGGGGATAATGCGAGCTGAATTTTCCGTAATTTTTGGTGGTGGCAAGTTCACAATAAAGGGAATAAGACGTAACTACCTATTGATTAAACACGCGACTAATAATTGCTAGCAATAAAATCAGACACGAGATACCGTTTAAAACAAAAAGAGTCAAATACACAGTGATTTGTAAGAAATTTATTAAAATAGTCAAAGAAAGCAAGCTATCTTTTATTTACCACGTTTCCCTCCTCAATTTTTTATTCCCTCCACCACAATTGTAATATTTTCCCTCAATTTTATTATTTTCCCTCCTCCTCCTCCTCCACCTCCTTCTCATTTCTATTGTTTTCCCTCGAAAAGGCCAGAGAGGCCAAAATCAGACCATCACATTTGAGTTTGGCCTTATAGGCCTGGTTTTGACCTCTCTGTTTTCGAGGGAAAACAATAGAAATGAGGAGAAGGTAGAGGAGGAGGAGGAGGAGGAAGAGGGAAAACAATACAAATGAGGAGGAGGGGGAGGAGGAAAAATAATAAAACTCATTTTTTTTTTTCACTCGAGAAACATGGGCTGCTAATTTACAATGAAATTGAATTAATATTATTATTATTATTTTTAGAAAACCTCTCCGATTTAACCCTTAGTCTAGACCTTCTGGCGTCAAGATTCAGCTTTGCATGTCAAAAATCGTACCTCAGAGTAGACATTTTCCACAAGGAAAATTTCATGGAGATACAAAGCTTCTGCTTTTATAGGTTAGTTTCCTATTCAAAAATACATTTGCAATCAGCGGCTTTTATTTACCGGTAAATACGTTGTGTTTGAAATCTCCATTTGTTTCCCTGAAATGATTTTGTGACACCGAACCTTTACCGCGCTATATACTAGTAAAGGGGAACAATGTCTATGTAAGCCACACGATACGTCCTCTATCAAATGTCCCTGATATCGGACCTTACGGTTTTAAGGGATGGACCATTAGAAAACTTATGGGGGGGGGGGGGGGGGGCGAAGTAAAAAAAAAATATTCGCGCAAGGCAAAATTAAATGAAAAAAAATTCATGCAAGCCAATTAACCCTAAAAAATATTCATGCTACGGCCTAAAAAAAATTCATACAAGGAATTTGATAACGAAAAAAAATTCCTGCGGCTCAAAAATTCCCCACCCTCCCCATAACTTTTCTAATGGTCCGTCCCTAACGACAAAAGAAGTGTTTAACAATGTGTGACCTCTATTATATTCAGTAAGGTATTACTGTAAACAAAGGCTAATAAAGTACTTTTTCAACATATCCTTCTTTCTATTATGCTTTGCGAAGGAAATTTACATAGAACTTATCATTTACACAAAATGTTATTTTCATGTTACTGCAAAAGAGTCTTCCTACCTGAGTCGTCTTGGTGCAGACGTTTGGCAGCCGTAGAAGGTCCGGCAGGACTTTTCCGCGGGTGGCGGGTGGCGGGTGGCGGGTGACGGGTGACGGGTGGCGGGTGACGGGTGACGGGTAGCGGTTGGCGAGTGAGGGGTAGCGGGTGACGGGTGACGGGTGGTGGGTTAAAAATATATATCAAAATAAAATATCATAACTCGTTATAGTATAATTGATATTGATATAACTGTATGTTGTAATTTTAAAATAATTTCAACGTTTATGTACTAGCTACCAGACTCCAAATAAAAGTATTGTCTTGTTTTGTCTTTTGTTAAATTACGCGGACTAAAAATGGAAAAAAACCGAGAAATCATGCCTGTGAAAACAGTTACCTCTCCTAGCTCGGCACCGCAAGTGACGTTTCGTCAGGCTACACGCGGTGTGTGAAATGAAAATGGGCTATGTCAAGCAAGTCACATGGCACTTGTCGATCTTGTTTGTCTAGTTTGCTTTTTCTTCCACATCAAGACGAAAGATGATTGCACTTCCCCAACTGTTTAGCCGTGTTTATAACAGACTGCAAGAGATTCGGCCTTCCGTGTCGTAGTTTTTGCCCTAGTATGCGACATGATTGCCATCCTAATCAGTATTTTTAAGTAGTATTTTAAAAAATGCAGATCCTTTTTGTATATATATATAACGAGATCAATAGAGTACTAAAGTGATGACGTCATAAAAATGAAATTTCTGAAATTATGGGATTTGTCAGGATATTCTGAAAGAACAATGTCCAAGAGGCCTACTTGCCAAAAATGAGCATTTCGCGGCAAATTGTCTCTGAGATCGTAGCCCAGTTATACTCAGAAAACTCCATACAAACCCTTCTAATTTAGTTTTGGGTCGACCCCAAAAAAATTTAGAAGGGTTTGTATGGAGTTTTGTAAGCATAACTGGGCTACGATCTCAGAGACAATTTGCCGCCAAATGCTCATTTTTGGCAAGTAGGCCTCCTGGACATTGTTCTTTCAGAATATCCTGACAAATCCCATAATTTCAGAAATTTCATTTTTATGACGTCACACTTTAGTACTCTATTCGCGTCCGAGACGCCACATGCGGCGAAAACGGTCCGTGCGTTGTCAAAAACGTTGTTGCTCCTTCTCTGGTACGCATTAACATTGACAGCTTTGTTGCTTTAGTCTTAGGAAAATTTCCTTGTTTTCTCGAAGTAGACATTTTGTTCATTTTAAACTAAAAGTCGGGAACCAAATTGACAAAGATTTATCCCACGGGCAGTGCAATGTTTATCCCAACTTATAACAAAAGAACAAACGCACTTGTCAAAAATCTGAGACACTGTTCAAACATGTCGAGAAGAGAATGCGATCTTACTTGTCTGGTCGCAGGATAAATATTACTATTATTATTAATTTTTATGAGTTCCTCAAGCTATCTCGTGCATGCGATATCGTGTAGAAGAATATTGCTAAAATATCGCTTTTTTTGTAATTTTTGTTATCGTTTTTCTTTTTTTGGTTTCCCCTTTTTATTTTTATTTCTATTTTTTAAGGCCTGACCCACCACCCGCCACCCGCTACCCGTCACCCGCTACCCGCTACCCGCTACCCGCCACCCGTCCACCCGTCTACCCGCTACCCGCCACCCGTCACCCGCCACCCGTCACCCGTCACCCGTCACCCGCGGAAAAGTCCTGCCGTAGAAGGTCTACTGTGTGCTGATTTTCCATGTGCTCGAAATGGAGCCAGATTGTGAAAGACCTCACCACAGGTATTACATACGTATTCCCGCTGAGCCGCTCGGCGTTCATGAACTTGTTTCACATGTCGTTTTAAGGCATCTATTCGATTAAACTTTCGCCCACAGAGGGAACATTCGTGTCGCTTTCCAAGAACTGCATAGCGTGGCATTTTAGAAGAAGTAGAGTCTTCTTCATCCTGTAAACTTATAAGTTGTATTAACGACGGGTTTACAAACCTGTTTAAAAGACATAGTGCGACAAGTATTATTTGCGCGCTCTGGCTCTAAATTACGTCAACAAAGTCTTTCAACAGCATGGTTTCTTGCCTGCGTGCAGACGTCTCCTATTTCCTTTGTTGCACGCGGAAAAGGTCCCTTTTCCCCGTGCAACAAAGGAAATAGGAGACGTCTGCACGCAGGCAACATGGTTTCATAATTCCTTTATTCATATATCATAACTTGTTTTCGTAAAAATATTTTTAAGTCCATCAAGTTGAAAATCTGACTCCATTTACAATATTATCTAAATCGAGTCTATCTTACTGATAACTTTTGTACGAGCTGTTTCTTCTCAATACAATTTTAAATATGCAAAAACCATTAACTACTGCTAAATTTATGTATTGCACGCTTTATTTTTATAATTTCTTAATTTTTATGTTTTTATCTGTTTGTATTTTTGGACCATTTTATTTCACGTGGGAGATTTAACGAGTTACGGCTCCCGAGCTCGTCGTGGTTATAAATAAAGTCTGTCGAACAACCCAAAACCAAATTCTGAAAGGTACCTAAAGTACTGTAAAACCTACCTCTGCTAGTCGTTTCCTGCCCGCTCCACTCTGTCAACTCTGTATTTCGTTTAAGTGAGGCCGTCCAGTATCCTAAAAAAAAAAGAAAGTAAAACTTGGTTAAGTTGGTAACAATACTAGACCAGAGAGCCGAACGTTCATTCAAAATACAGAGAAACAGAGAGCACTTACCTGTGGTAATTTTTCAAACTCATTTTCCCAATCATCCCATGGTTCAAAAATTTCGTGGGGAACGTCCAAATCGAAACTGGTTAACTGATGACAATTCGTGAATGACTGCTTGGATAGGGAGCGCCATTTTATGTGTTTCGAAACAATAGAAAAAAATGGCAGGTAAAAATAAACCATGACCTCATGTTACCTGAATAAATGTGACATCATCATGACCAAGTAGGGAGATGATATCACTTTTCTATTTATAGATTATGATCTCAACATTTTTTGATGACGTCAACTCTAGGAAATTCTGACGTCACTTGCCCCTCGCCAGCTAAAAATAAACTATGACATCATCCTATCTTAATGAGTTGCATGACGTCACACGATCTGCGTTAATTTATACCGCACAAAAAGTTAATTAAATCCGCAAAGAAAAGGAGTAACTGGTCCCTCCCCTACTACTAACTTTTACAAGTGTTTATGTAGTTTACAAATGAAGCTATTGTTTTAGAGTTTGAAAACAATACCTACACTTGTTAAGTTTTACTGAATTGACCACAGATCAAATATTTTCACGCGCGATCGTGAAATAAATTTCCCGGTTAACCCTTAAATTCATAACCCCTTTTTATGCATTAATGTTATTCAGCTTTAAACCGGACTTTTTAAAGAACTTCCTCGAAACGTACAAATCTTTCAGTCAAGTTTTACACCTGTTATGGCAATCACGTGAGCAAAACACTCACTGAGTGTGTGTTTCGGGGTTTGGCCTTGTGCGACAGAGAAACTGAGTCAAATTTAGTTAAAGTGAAGAAGTACTCTGTTGCTTAAACGACTAATTTCTAGACTGTGGAGAATATTGCGTAGGTATTTTACTTCTCAATGCATAAGTAGAGGATTGCCGCTGACGATGGTCCTGATTTTGTTGCCATGTTAATATCAATACCTTATTCAAGGTAAGCACAAAATATTAATCGCAGGGATGTAGTTCTCATTGAAATAACGGGGATATCAAGGAGAAATTTCCGAAATTTTCGGTATTTGTTCGCGATATACATACCTACTGTATTGCAGCTATTTAGAGGTTAAAAAGTTGTGATTATTGGGATTTTTAGAGCGTTGGCACTCGGCGCTGATAAAGAGCCCGGAACAAATCGTAGTATCTTGTTTTAGTACAACGTTTGCTTTTTCAGAAATTTCAAGTCAGGTGATTCGGTGTTTTACCGGGCAAAGAAATTATTTCTTGAAAAAGTGCACCAAAATAAGAATTTTCGGCAAGCGAATTGTAGTGATTTTTGGCAGATCACGAAAATGATATCTTCTGGACTACAAATGGACTAAAATACCTTGAAAATCAGTTTCCTGAGCTCAAAATGGGTTATTCATATGATGCGATTATACAGAACGAAGTTTACTAGAAGGTGTCAGACATGTTTTTTTTCGGTGTTTTGAGACGCGTGGGGCCGAAACAGGTTTCTCCTATTATTTTCGGGTTTAAAAAAACCAGTTCAGGAAAAAAAATCACACCACGTTTCTAGGACTACTAAAAGGTATCTCTGAACAAAAAAAGTGAAGGATTTTGATCTTTCATCGTGTGCCACCCGTCTCTCGATATTAGTGGACATTCACTCTTTAGGTGATGTTACACCGGCCGATTCGCAACGACGATTTTTAGCGCAACACAGCGTTGCAATGTTGTAACAATTCGAAACAACATCGCAACAATGTTGCAACGCTGTGTTGCGCTAAAAATCGTCGTTGCGAATCGTCTCGTGTAACATCACCTTTAAGCTGGACTCTTCTTCATGGCCGAGAGAGCCTGGTGCTGGAAGTGAATATCTGTCTTTAGGGAACCATCATTGTTCACAACATAATAATAATAACACTAATAATAATAATAATAATCATCATCATCATCATCATCATTGCAGGGGCGGATCTATAGGGGGAGGGTGCAGGGGGTGCGCACCCCCCCTCCTTGAGATGACCTGCGGTTTTCAGTATTACAACTGGTATTCTGCAAAAAAAAAAACTATGTGGTTTATTGGTGTTGAAGTAGAGCAAGAGACGAGTGCACCCCCTCCTAAAAAAAATCCTGGATCCGCACCTGCATTGTTGTCGACGTCACTGTTATATTTGCAATTTCACTCATTATCTTTGCTTTCAACACTTGTCATATTTCGTTACTATCGTCATTATTTTATTACAAGTGTTTTTTTTAAAACCCTGCCTTCATTTATTTGTAGGAAGCGCCTAATTTAAAACCTCCTCTGTTAGCCAAGTCAAAAAAGTTGCTCTTTCACCAACATGAGGTTGTTTTTGAAAAGGCAACTTTGGCGGAGATTGTTGACCATGAAGTTGACGAAGTTTTTACTCGTTGCTGGAATAATAGCAGCTTCAATATTTTCATCCTTCGTTATGTTATTCTTTGAAAGATCCACTGGGATAGCAGAGACTTCTATCAATCAGGAATGTAAATCTTGGAAAACAGAATCTCTCCAGCACTTATCAACCTTAATAACCAATACTTCTTGCTCACGGGATTACTTTCTTCTTATACTGGTGTCATCTGCACCTGGTAATTTTGATCGAAGGAGTTTAATTCGCCAAACTTGGGGTGCTGCAAATAGCCATGATCAATGGCGGACATTCTTTCTTCTTGGTCAAATAAGAAACCAGAAACTTTCAGATTTGCTTGAAACAGAAGCCAAAGGTTATGGTGACATAATTCGTGGTGATTATTATGAACATTACTGGAACCAAAGTTTCAAGATAGAGATGGGATTTGAATGGGCAGCCAGATACTGTAATTTTTCCTTTTTGCTTAAGGCAGATGATGATGTGTATGTTAACACCAAAGATTTGACTCTTCTTTTACAAAACCCATCAACACCCCTGAAGAGACTTTACATGGGCAAAGTGCAGTTTAGGCCCAAGGTGCGTCGTTATGGGAAATTCAACGTCAGCAAGGAAGAATACTCTGGTCCAACTTACCCAAGCTACTGCAGTGGAGCAGGGTATGTTCTCTCAAATGACATTGTCCAGTGTCTAATTCCTTTATTTGATATGAACAAACCATTTAAAATCGATGATACTTATGTTGGGTTGGTTGTAAGTAAACTTGGCATCAGCCCAGTTCACCACAGTTGGTTTATTTTCCCATATGATGACTATGATATTTGTTACTTTACACCATACACACTTGTGCAACACCGCGTTTTAGGACAGTGTTTGCTGAAGCTGTACCAGATGCACTCCAAAGAATTTTACAGTTCTAATTTAGGGTCTTTCTATTGACATTATATTGCCAGTAGTAGCAGCTACAGTCAAATTTCTCACAATGGACACCTCTCTATTACAGACCAGGGTTTTCCCTTACGTGCAAATAGGGACTTTAAGATTTAACGACGCGACGGCAACGAGAACGTCGCTTAAAAAGTGAATTTGCGTTTTTTCAGTCTTTATAGCGATTATTCCTACCCACTTACTTCATCAAATGTAGGCGAACCCTCCTGAAGCTGAATTTCAAATGACCACGGATCCAAACTCAGAAAGAGAAATAAAATTTCGTTGTTGCTTGTTTACGTCCTCTATAAACGCAAAATAAGGCATTTTCACGGCGCGTAGTCGTGCAAAAACGGGAAAGAAATGTACAAAAAAGTGTGATGCACGTGCGAAGTTGTTGTTTTGCTTATTAAACCTATTGTTTTTCGTGGCCGTCCACGTCGCTCCCTAATACGCGTCAGAGACGCGTTGTTTAGCCGAAAAAGAAAAAAAGGACGCAAAACACGAAAGAGAACCGGTCCTCTAGGACGCACATGTTCTAGAGCGATAGTTTACTAAAAATTAGTTTAGAACTTAGATCTGCAAAAAATCTTTTTTAAGAATGAAATATAAAGACTTCTTTATCTTATTTTTTTGTCTGACTCCTTTTTTAAAACTAACAAGAACGCTCTTAGTAGTGTGAGTCTCGCTTGCTTGGAGATGAGTTTTGTTGTCAAAGGCCCCGGTGCTGTTATACTACTTTTTCGTTTGGAATACAAAACGAGTGTTGTATGTCATAATGTATATACTCAAAAAGTAAAAATTGCAAGGAGAGACAGGCCGCACATCTTAGCCTCAAACCGGTGTGAAACCTTTGAAAACCTTTTACATATTGATATTGCTTCATTGAGGAGAACTCTTTCAGGGACTTTACACTCGAAAAATTGAACGATGATTTTTATCGGTATCAGGGGCCCATGACTCTGTCGGTATAAATATACATAGCTTCTTTGTACCGGACCAAGATACGGCTCGGTACAGTATATGTTCAGCACTGGAAAAAAGTGTAAGTTTAACAGAACCTTATACAACACACAGTCAATTCAGTTCGCGCGTATTCCTGCTGAATTTGTTGTCCGTTTTACAAGATATCAATATCGCATGAAAGTAATGACTTTTCCATAGCTGCTTAGTATCTACTTTTAATATCTCCCTACAGTCTCAGAGTACAATGTTTAGAGTTGTACACAGCATGCATTTTAGATAGATAGATAGATAGATAGATAGGCAGATAGACAGATAGATAGATAGACAGACAGACAGACAGACTGATAGGCAGACAGATAGATAGATAGATAGATAGATAGATAGATAGATAGATAGATAGATAGATAGATAGATAGATAGATCGATCGATCGATCGATCGATCGATCTATCTATCTACGTGCGCACGTGCGTAAAACTAGGTCACACCGACGAAAAAAAAAACGACTGCATTTTGAGAGTCTCGCTCTGCTCAAGCAAGCTCGATAAAAAGAACCATACTCACTTTGCATGGTTCTCAAGCTTACTTTTTTTGATGTTCCGATCAGGGAACCACATTGATTCTCCTTGCCGATGTTTGAGAACTAATGTTTTATTGTGAGGCATTAGGGAACAGAAAGTAAGTTGGAAAAACATGGCGGATTCGGAATCACAGCCCAGTGAGCCCGTTAAGAAAAAGAGGCGTTTTTTTCCTGCTTGGTTGAAAGAATTTACGTGGTTGCGATATCTGTAAGTCAACAGGTAAGAGAAACCCTCGTGGGCTATAACAATCTTCAGAAGTTGGCTCTGGAAAGGCACCAAAATTCTAAGGATCACAGTTTTGAGTATCAGTGACCTCAAGCTTAGAAAAAACTTTCAAGCGACAGTTTCTAATGCAAAGAAGAATATCGACAATCAAACCCTGGAAATTACAAGGAGGCACATTGTTCAGCATAAAAAAAGTGTATCTTAAGACTAAGAACAACATGCCGCTGATTTATTCCAATAATGGAACTTCAGGCTGCAAACGGTTGTAGTGATGCTTCTGTTTTTTACAAGAAACCCGAAAATGCTTCAGAGATTTCCTGGAATTTGAAACAATGCTAACCTTAGGACTCCCACTGCTCCCTCTGGGACCCTCAATCTTTGGTTAAAGGAGTCTTAGGGACTCCGAAAGGAAGAAATTGAGGGAAAACCCTGCAGACAGTCCTCCCTGTGCACAATGACGATATGATGCCAAACACAATGCATGCTGTGCTGTACCTCTAGCCTTCCACATTTTTTTTCAAGTTTTGATAAGGATCAGTTAGGAAAATCTTTTGCCACTGTTGGAAAAAGTGCCTTAAAATTAGCTAACTTGCCAAGTTTGAAAATGATGGGTCTTAATGGAGCGAAGATAAGGTAGCTCTACAAAGGTGAGAGAATTCATAGTTGTTTGTATGAGCTACATAATGGTTAGTTTTCAACAAATCACTTTCAAACTTAGCCTCCCATGCAGGCGTTTTTAGGGGAGCTCGTTTTTCATCCCTTCCCACAACTTGGCAATTTCATGTATTTAAGGGTGCTCTTTCCAGTCGCATTGATGGATTTACCTACCTGGTCCATACCAAAAGTTTCAAAAAAAACTGTGGATAGGTCTGTCATGTGAACAATTGAGTTTTGTCCCTTCGAAATTCTTATCATATAATTTTTGACTGGGGGATGAAGGTGACTGTGAAAGTTCTTCTAGGAAAATTCACAAATTAAAAAAATACAGAACAAACCAAAGTTAACACTGTTCATGTTTTTCTTTAGTTCATAATATTTTTACAAGTTATACAAGGTTAAAACATTGCACTTGGTCAGAAAAAACGTGTTTCAGAACAAGGTTATTTCCTTTCTTTCAAAGAGGCTGAAATATTTATTTATTTACATGACAACTACCTGCAATCTCTCCAAAAAACTTAAATAATGCCATTTACAGACTTCAATCAGGTCTATTCCCTTCATTGTCCGTGGCCTATATTAATTTGTATTCTTTCGTACCAATACACTAAAAACTAAGGCCCATTTGCTTTGTCAGCTGTGCTTTCCACAAACCCATTTAAGGTGTGGATCGCCAGACCAAAGCTCAGTGAGTTGTACAATGGATCTCCATGAACACTGGCAGGCATAGGCGCAACAACCTACAAAATCAAATCATAGTGAGCTTCTACCGTGAGAAAGCTGAATATATCATTAGCAACTGGTAGTTGGGTTTTTATACTTGATCGCAAGAAAATAATGGAACAGAGGGGAAATCTTAACTCCTGAGACACCACTGGTGGTCTCCCCACAAAATGAAGAGACCCCCTGTGGTTAGATTCTTGTAAGCGACCATCTCCCGTAAGTGACCATTCAGTCTTTGCATTTTGGGTGGTGGCTTACGGGAGGTTCGACTGTATATTGTTGTGATTGAGAGCAACAGGATGGAAGATTTTATGTTATCAATTACCTCGTTTCCTTGAAAGCTTGCTTTTAAGTTTATCAAAGTCTGGTATATTGTTTCTAAAGAATAAATAATCACAGTCTTCATGCCATTCATAGTCATTAAGGATGACCACATTGAAGTCGCACGATGTACAACGTAGCTTGTCGCACACTCTAGAAACAAAAAAGAAGACAACTTAGACAAATTTAAATTATAATGCTCTAAATACGAAAAGACCCAGTATCAACTTTTCAGCTAGCCTGCGTGCAGACGATAACTAAACTCTGATTAGTACCGTCTGCGAAGCAGCGCAGAGATCGTTGTTGTGGACCCCCAACGGACTCAACGAATTACCGGAAGTGCGTTTCGAATTCCCCTTCAACCTGATTGGCGATCACGACAAACAAAACAAAGGCATTTTTTAACTGGCCAATCGTGGCGCGTACTCAAATCTGGGTGCAGCTGGAAGTCCAGAACAAGGATTTCGGCGCTGTTTCGCAGACGGAGTTAACCAGAGTTTAATTTCGTCTGCGCGCAGGCTACTTTTCAGCAGGCTTCTTAACTGCATTGATGTACAATTAAATCCTCCAGTAAGTTCACAGGAACATGAAAGGCAATTCAGAACGAGAATTAACAAGTAGCACTGAATTTATCAAAAGTTACTAATAAAAAGCACCAACTCCCTTTTTCTGCTAACCCTTATTCTGATCAATTTTTAAAAAAGGCTTTAATATCATGGCATTGGAATATTCATTCCAGCGTGCAAAGAGAGTCGTGTCCGATAGCCCGGGGCTAGTGGATTTTGCTATCGGGCTAGTGATTTTTGTTCTTAACTTGCCCGATGGGCAAGTGCCGTTTTTTTTTTTGAAATTCAAAACACAGAAGGATTGTAATCAAATATCCTGCTAATCAGGCTAATCAAAAAGGGTTTTGGGGATCTTGGTTAAAATGACTTGTGGGCAAGAACATGCTAGCTACAGCTTGCCTGAATGGCAGGCTGTAAAACTGACTTTCTTTGCACCCTGCATTCTTTTTTGGCCAAGGCTGTCAAGGCCTTCAGTATTTTGAATGGTGAAAATTTCAAACCTTCAGTTTGCCAGTTTATGCATTTCTCAACTAAAAAGTGGTAACTCTTTTGGTACCAAAAGCTAAAATGCTGTTATAATAATTATAACGTCAACAATTTAATGACTACTTTGCTTGGTCACAAAAAATGCCACGTTAAACTTCCAGGCCACAAAAATGCACATTTTTTAGGCTTCATTTGTAGGAAGATGTGGTTTTATACTTCAATGACAAGATAATACACCTCTAATAACTGTTTATAATACTAATAACACTTAAAAACTTGAATCACAAATAAGTACCTCTCTTCTGAGCCAGTGGAGAGTCCCTTTGCAAACTTGGAGCCTCCAAGAAAAACCTTAACACATTTCTTCCTTGATGAACTTGAATCTTTTTGGCTTGAAGAGGAAATCTGTGTCAAATGCTGGAGAACAAAATGGAAAATCATGTGTTAGGGTAAAACAATTCCATTAAAAATTGTTGCTGGCTGATGTGCCCCGCCTGTGATAATTTTTAGTTTATTTCTGAACGTTAATTTACTAAATTTTCTCCCAAGAGATTTACCATATCGAATTCAGTTGCTCCTAAAAAGTATCACAGTTTTCGGAAATTGGAGATAGGGGGAGCAGTGCCCCTCTTGACTCCTCACCCATACAGCTACGGGAGCAACAGTTCCCCTTGTATGAAAATCCAACACAGCTGTTACAGAGACAAGAAAAACAGTAAGAAAGACAACACAAGAGTAAATTTCCTGCAGCTAACTATAACCTCCAGGATAAATTTAGACCCCCAAAAGGCTTTGATCCATCAAACTCTCCTCCTCCCCCCCGAGTTAGGTTTCAAACAAATTCTTCCAAATATCTTGTTACAGGAAACTACTGTTCCTTGAAATTAAGATAATTTGGAAATTAAATCAACTTAAATTAATGCGACATAATGAAAAATGACTTTGAAATAAAGAAAACTAACAAGAAAGAGAGGGTAACATTTTAAAATGAAGGAAATTAATGGGGCATTCACAAAGAAACAAGACTTGTTGAGACAAAGAAATAAAAGTTAAACGTATAACCCAAAATGGAAACTTTGTTAGTGGAAGTTTCCCTAAACATTTGAAGGGGGACAAGCGAAGAAATCTGGCCATTTCAAGGGTTTGACAGTTTCACTGATACTGGCAGATCTCCATCCTGATAAAATAGTCCTCTTTCTTAGGTGTCAAGAATGTCAAAAGTGTATTGAGAATTCGGAGCCAAAATAATGGTAATTAAGGTTGCGGAAATAAACCTTCCGTTTAATAAAATTAATGGCGGGGAAATTAACATTTACAGAAATTAACAGGACTTGAGTTAACACAAATGTTAATTTCATGAAGCCTTAATTTCCTTCATTATTCATAATTCACCATAACCACTTACTGATGACCAAATTTGGAAGAATTTTGTGTTTCATGAGGACATGACGTCAAAAATGCAGCCTTCTACAGATTAATGCACTGTTAACCGAGAAGACCTGAGGATGAGGTTGAGTTGTTTTCATTCTGAAAACTAAAATGGTGGACACTTCACTCGTTTCAAGAGTAAGAACTACCGCTGGAACTAAGCGAAATAATGGCTAAAAACATGACAAGAACAGCAAGAAGACAACTCGAAGGGCGATATCTGCTATTTGGAGAATATTTGCGGAGCTGAACAACCCTAAACGTGCACTATCGAAGATGAACTTAACATCGATCTGATCGATGGAGGTAAGCATGTTTTAACTATGTTTTTAGACTAGGAATTATTTTGAATGAATAATAAAACAATAATTATTGAATTCAGCTTTCGTATCATATGAAGAATTATGGAGATCTCAGAGGGTGTTATCCCCCTCGGCCTACAGCCACGATGGATAATACCCTCCTTGATCTCCATAATTCTTCATAAGATACTCAGCCTCATTCATTAATTGTTACATAAAAAGGTATATTGTTGTTAATTGTTACAACCCATCAAAGTAAAGTTTTGTTTTCTAAGAGGTCCGTTAAGATGATTGACGGCAGCAAAAAATGCAATCGTCATTTGGCTTTTGAACTTCAGAATTCGCATGTTTGTGAAGAGCGCAGTAAGCTTGCAGGGACAAAGAGACCTATGGGGAGGAATGAGCCCACCAACCACATCAGTCTGTGACAATAATAAATTCTTAATTACATAACTAGGAGTAATCAGAGCTTAGGAGAGTGTGTTTGATATGTTTGATAGGTGCTCAGGTAGCAGTTGAGAGAGAAGGGTGGATGATTCTTGCAAATTATAAATAAATATGATTAAGAATAAGGCCTTTAGTGATTCTTGATACAATGCCAAATTCTCCTTTCATTTCACAGACAAATATTTGGCAATTTTGGGAGGAGAATCTAGCACTATTGCACATCACCTAGGACTCTTTTTCACAGTTTGCTTTGATTTAGGGGTTGTGATGGGGCCGGAGGGGGGGGGGGGGGCAGTAATTTGGTAATCTCAAGGGCTTCCACTGTAAAAATAATTCCCCCCACCCAGCATAAAAAACAACCCGGATAACTACCTCGTAGCTTTTCTGATCAAACGCTCGCTTAGTAAACTAATTTACAATTCTGTATTTTTTCCGTGGGACGCCTGTGGCACTCTCACGGTAAAAATCCGGTTCGGTTGTACCCAAAATTGCAAAGCCAGTCAATAGGGTCGCCTAAAATCTTTATCGATTATCTCTTTTTCCAAGCTGACCAATCAGATTATACAAAATCTGTATTGATTTTTAATCGATTTGCTTCCTCTGAAGAACGTTGAAATCAGAACGTTCCTTGTCAAATTTGTCGCGCTTGAGTTTTCCCACTCGTGGTTTAGGATGGCTTGTTCACCAGCGAAATCCTTCGAGATACTGGCAAGTCACTAAAGGCGACCTAAGCCAAATTATTTCTTTCCTTCATGATTCTTTTTTGTTTAGGTTTAGCTTTTTCATAAGGTTTTAGTAGCGTCTGGTTGTGGGCCGTGATTTCCGATAGATTTTTCTATTCGGAGTTCGCCAGTTTTTGCCGAGCACAGCTAGAGTTCAGTTATTTTCTTTTCTTATCGAAAACACCTTGACGATGGGAGGTTAAATCGCTTAAATTTCAACTTGTACCCTCGACGATTGGCGGTGAAATCGCGAAAATATTGTCCTCATGGATCGACGACTCACTTTCAGCATGGATTGGACTTCTGGATGGGACACGGATCAGGACCTTAGTAAACTTATTATACCTTGGAATCGGGAATAATCATTGGAACTATGTTAACTTTGACACCTTGGAAACACATTGCAATTAATTTTTAACCATATCAAGAGCATCTTGGAATATTAAACTTTCATCTTGGATTAAAACATTGGAACTTTATCGAACTTTGTAACCCTGGGTTCGACCCTGGATAAAGCAAGCGGATGTTTTGTTTCCTTTTGTTCCATTAACCTAAAACTACAATGTTTATTTCTCTTTGAAAAAGTTACCTGTGGCTACTTACTACCAAGATATGACGTATCTTTATACATATAGTTCCTGTTCAGGTTAATCAGAGAGCATTATGCGCATGTTCTCCATTACTTGTTTCCGTTAACATTCCAATTTAAGTTACACGGGTAAACCTTGTTTTGATGCAAAATAACTTCTTATTCTTATCGAAATCGTTGTATGAAAATAACTACATGGCGATAGATCAAAACAAGATCAACTCCATCCTTGCGACCAGTGACAACCATAAATTTAGCTTGCGCAGCAGGTGTCGAAAGGGGTAGGGGATAGGGAGGAAGCAAAAAGGGGATGTGGATTGGGGAGAAATAGTAGCCTGCCACGCAGGCTACTATAAATTGAGTCATAAGCACATTAAACCAACCCATACAGGTAACCTACTCATCGATGCTCATAACATGACACATCTTTCCGGTTTCCCTAATTTTTCCAAAATTCAGATCGAACGCCATTATGCTTCCATAGACCAACGCATCCCACGGAAACGACTTTAGGCGTCTTGTTAATGTAACTGTTGGCGCCTTGGCAACCAATGTTAAGAATGTATTTTTATATAATTTTGAAACAAAAGTTTCGTGTACACGTGTGGAAACATTCTTTACATTTCTTTCAGAGGAATATTATCTTTACCTTTAAAAAGTTGGCTACAGTTAAACTACACGTAACATATGCTTCTACCTTCTCATGAACTTCCGGAATTTCTGGTCCATCGTCCATGCACTCGTTGATCATGTCGTTGAGCTCATCGCGTTCAACATTTTTGGCCTGTGAACTAAAAAGACCACAAGAATTGCAGAGGTGCCCTTATAAATAAGTAAACGTAATAGATATGGCTTAAGTATACCAGTTCTATTGAAAAAAACGACAAACCTTTTCGTTCCAGTTTTCTCGTTTCGTGTCGCCTTCTTTGACGATCTTGAGTTTGTTTTGTTTGGATGATTCTGTGATGAAGATTTTGAATTCCCGCAAAACTTCGTTTCACATTCGTCTAATAGGTCATCTATATCATCAGCCATGGCCAAGAAGGATTACAAAACCTATCTATCAACTAAAGACAAAGACCGTAAGGAGAACTTACTCATAATTTGCAATTAAATTGCAAATTTACAAAGCTGTTCCATGTTCCAAGTACTTAGGAGCGAAATCAAGAGACTGGAGACTAGACTCGAAGTAATGACGATAAAAACCGATAAAATACGATCACGTCCGAGCGTCACCTGATACAAGCAATACAAGCAGGTCCTGCTCCGTCCCGGAAAGGACATCGTTTGTTTGGCCTGTGCATCGTATCTGAGTGCCCTCTTTCGAAATCTTTCAAAGGATGAGTGCATCAAAAAGACCGTAAGTATTTAAACATACTGGGCGCGATCCATTCAACCAAACTTTCCGGAAATTTCGGACCAAAACTCAATGGATCGGTTCGGTCCAACCGGAAAAGTTTCGGAAAAACGGGTCTACCTTTTGAGGTGGTCCTCTTTTCCCGGTCGGACCGGTTGGAATTTTGGTTGAATGGATCGCGTCCACTGTTCTCGGTAAACGGAAGATGTCGTTGGAATGAAAATTTAACGCAGTGTTACTCGATCGCGTCATCTCCCGCTAGGACCAGCAGTCACTTCCTCATGCGCCTTTTTGTTTATCAGTCAACCTTTTTTTACATATTGTAACTGTATTTCATTCCGTTTTTTTAAAAAATTGTAATTTTGTTGCTAAATTTTACCTTAGCTTCCTTCGATTTTTGGTACGTGCAAATTGTATGTCACAGGACGGCCATGTAAAGATTACTTCGTAGGGTAGGGTCTCTGATCACATCCCTCAGATAGAAAATAAAACACAATGAACACCACTGTAAAGCTTCACGGGAAAGACGGTTATTCTAGCCTGAGTAACTCTTTCTTCCTTTGGAGTTAGTAGAGAGGATATTTATATTAGTAATAGGACTGAGTGTCTAATAAATAAGAGTGATAAATACAAAATAAGACAACGGCATATAATAATGTCTTGCCATCAATCACGTTACTGCTTATAATTCAATGGTATACGGGAGTCTATAAGGAAACATTCAATGTTAATAAAATAGCTCAAGCAATGCAAAATATTTGAAATTTCATTGTCAGAGAGTCGAATCTACAAGAAATGGCAAACTTTGGCGATTATTCAGGAGATTTCAGACTCTAATCTGGAGACCGGGAGATACCCTTAAAAATCTGGAGTCTCCCGGATTATCTGGGAGAGTTGACAGCACTGCATCACAGAATCTTGAACTGTAAAAAATTGCTATTAACCAATCAGAAACTTGCCATAGAAACAGGCCGATACTTACACTGTAAGACCTTCAAAAGAAAGGATTATGAGGCCTGATTCAAAAGCATTCATTAGGCTGTGTCAAACATTCAAATTCCAGACACTGCAGGGACTAGATAACTAAATAAGTGCCATTAACCAATGAAAATTGATTTAGGCAATTTTAAATCAGAGCTGATCATGATTGAAAATAAAGTAAAGAAAAAAAAAGAATGGGCACATATATATCCGTAAAGACATATTATTTTTGTATAGGCCTGTTCCCATGTTAATGATCATCAGTAATGTTTTGTAAACAGTTTTAAGAGTGGATAAGTTGGAAATTTTTTCTGTTCACCAAAATTGATTTTACAACGTACGTTTCGTAGGTTTTATTGTGACATCAGTGACGGGTAAACATTAAGATATTCTTTAACTGATTTATTCTCAGATCGTGCTATCAACTTGGAAGCCACACACTGGCTGTTCCAGTTAGTCTCCATTCAACCAATAGAAAGCGTCTCTGTGAGCGGCTAAAAAATGCAAAAGAGGTTCCTTCTGAGGCCATAGTTCTTCTGCAAGGAGGAGAACAAAAACAGCTGTACTGTACTGATAGGGATGTACTTTTCCGTCAGGTAATTGAGATAATATTTAAATGCTCGTT
The DNA here is from genome assembly GCA_964035525.1 of Porites cylindrica. Taxonomy (NCBI): domain Eukaryota; kingdom Metazoa; phylum Cnidaria; class Anthozoa; order Scleractinia; family Poritidae; genus Porites; species Porites cylindrica. The sequence goes on from OZ037776.1 coordinate 30,685,120, forward strand.
CAAGCTATTTATTAGCACTTGACAGGCCGTGGCCACTTGCTTTTGCTCAGTATGTTTATATGTTGCAGGTCAAAATTAAATTCAGGTTAAGACTTTTTAACCTAGGTTGATTCTCAATTTCCTTTTTCTCTGGCTAGGAGACAATTAAGGTTAACCTAGGTTAAAAATAAAAGAAAGTTAACCTGAATTTAATTCTGACCTGTAACATCTTCTGGGCATGTTCAGTGCTTTTGGATCAGCTTACCTAAAATTTCATTCGAGAATTGCTCTACATTTTTCCCAGACTAAATGTACATGAGCTGGACTAAATGTATGAGCCAAGAGGTTTGTACTTGTTGACTGGGGTCTGCTGGGTAGATACCATAAATCCTATATTAAGCCCTCTCCCCTGAATAAAATCCTTCCTTCTCTAATAAGCCAGTACCCTCTCTCAAATCTTCACTACAGATGGTCATTCCCCTCTGATCCAGAACTGTAAAGATTGCCATGGCTACAGTTAGGCTCCCCCTTTTCCTTTGCATTTAGCACTGTTTCTGTTAAATTAAATTAACTCACCTCTCTAGTTGGCCCCCCCTCTCTATTAAGTCTCCAGTCAATGATGTTTGAAAGAATAAGCCCCTCCACCTCCCCCCCCCCCCCCCCCACCCCCTCATGTCACCGCATACTTCTTTATTATCACTGGTGTAGGGCTTTTGAGCCATAAGCCTTTTAAAAATAATACAGTCAACCTCTCTCAGGTGGGCTTGGTTGGGAACACCCCATAAGTCAACGAGCAAAGAATTAAGTGGTGTACTTCAATAGCCGGGGCTAGTGGATTAGTGAATTCTGTTGTTAACTTGCCTGATGGGCAAGGTAGTGATCATGTCTTCGAGCAATTCGAATAACAGAAGAACTATGAAATCAATTCTGCTTGTCAAAAAGCACCTGGAGCTAGTTGAAATGATGTTTGGGCTAGTAAACGCTAGCTTCAGCTTGCCCGAATGGCAAAAAATGATTTTCTTGGTTCATCTTACAGAGGTGTCCACATTATAGAGTCAAAGAAAAGACTGAAGAAAGGCAGAGGTTCCATCTTTAATATAACTTTATTATGTTAAGGTGTCTGCTACTTACAGAGTTGACTGTATTGTCTCCTAAGGGCTGAAAAATGATCTTGTTAACTGCTAATACCCAAGTGCTATATATGTTTAATTGATTTGTAATACCAGCTTCTTCTCCTTTTTTTCTACAGGAATCATATTTTCATTGGACATTTGGTGTATTAGAGGGTGACTGTTTTGGAGCTGTAGAAGTAGACACTGCACGTTCAATCTTGTTCTTTCCACGTCTTCCTCCAGAGTATGCCATCTGGATGGGAAAGTAAGTTTTTGGTTTTCTTTAACTTAGCCACTTGTATTGATTAGGAAAATCCCTTGTGGTTCTGCTGCCAAAAAATTACCCCACACTCCACACATAAGGAAAATAGTCCCTGCGTGAATCATAACAATCCCGCCAGCCATCCAGGCTAAATAAAAGAGGCAGGTAGATGACAGTAAGGTTGCAAAGAAAGTCAGTTTTACAGCTTTCCATTCGGGAAAGCTGTCGCTGGCATGTGCTAGCCCAAAAGTCACTTCAGCTAGCCCCAAAAGGTTTTTGATGATGAGGATTGATTATGCAGTGCTTATGTAATTTGAATTCCTCAAAAAACTTCACTTACCCTTTGGGCTAGTTAAAAACAGAATTCACTAGCCCGATAGCAAACTCCTCTAGTCCTAGGCTATTGGACACTACTTTCTTTGCACACTGAGTCCTACACACAAGGTCCAGTGAAACAGTTCTTCTACAGGTGTAAGTCTTTATAAGTTGCAAGGACAAAGGCCGGCACAGTCAAGCTGTTTTTCCAAATGGACATTACATGAACAGTTTTATTAAGGCCAATCATGAAATTTGTTATCTGCAGACTTCTACCATTTCGGTTGCAAGTTAAGTCTCATGTTGATTGGTGATTTTTCATCTCAGAATCCATGAGCTTGAGCATTTTAAAAAGAAGTATGAAGTGGATGAAGTTTTCTTTGCTGATGAGGTAATGAATTTTAATAGTCCTTCTGTTTACATGTGCACATCTGGGTAAATATTTTTAAATTAATTAGCAAAAACCAAGGTTATAATAATTTTTATTTTATTGACTTCTACAATCTGACCAGTGGCTTGGTTTATCAGAATGTCTAAGTAACCAAAACGTTTATAACTTTATAGAGATCACTGGTGTTGTTTTAATTATTTGAAACAGCGTAACTAAAAAAAAACTATACCAGAAGTTTGCCGTCATTTTCTAGACTTAATAAATATCTTAAGATAATTTTTCTTTAACTTGAGCTCACTTTGCAGTTTTTAAAATAACAACTTATAAACTTACTAACTCTTTTCTTTCTTTTTTTTAGATTGCTGATGTACTGACAAAGAAAGCACCTTCTGTCCTTCTCATGCTGGTGTGTTCTTGTTTAGTTTTGGGGTCTGTGTTGTGAAATTAAAAGTCTTTACATGACCAGGCAACAAAAAATATTACCCACGCCTATATCTTTGCCATTAAGTGCAGCCCCAGCCACTTATCATATACTCAAAGAATCCTTAAAATAGAATAATGCTGCAGACGTAATTTCCTTTTTGCTCACCGCATTTTTTTTTCCTTTAGCGAGGTCTCAATACTGACTCTGGCCAATACTGCAGGGAGGCAGCATTTGATGGAATTAGCAAGTGAGCGTGATTATTCTCCTCAAGCTTTACCCCCACACGTATAATGTGATCTAGTAGTGATGGGGTTTATCCTGTGTTAGGTTTAGTTTTTGTTGTGGTGGATACACTGATGTACTAGATCACTTCATTTAAATAAGTCCTGGATCTGTATTTCATATTAAAGTGTATTAATTATTACGTTTCTAGATTCGAAGTAGACAACAAGAGTTTGCATCCTGAGATTACAGAATGGTGAGATATTTCATTGCTGTGATTTTGATATACAATTGACTCTCACTTAGTAGACACCTTTATAAGATTGACAACTCTGTAAAATGGACACCAAGAATTGGTCCCTGCCTTTCTTTACTCCCTTTATTTGACTCTCTATAAGACAGACTTTACTTTTAGACAAACACTTTGTGCCATTCCCAAAGGTGTCCCTCTTAAGCCTGGTTCTCATAATATTATGCTGCCAATGCACCTGCGACATGGCTGCTGGTACTGCGTGGATAATGTTCCGATCTGAGAACAGACGTGGTTGGCAACATTGCTCATCCCAGTCTTTACCCCCGGCATGCATGCCTGTGAAGTTGACTCATGTTCAACTTTGCAAGCATGCCGGTGGTAGAGCTCTGCGATGGCTCTAGTTGCCAGCGGCGCATGTTCTTATTCATGCGAAAAGTGACCCAGGCGTTACTGGCGGCTACGTCGCAGATACATCAGCGGCACATGAGAAACAGACTTTAGTGAGAGTTGACTGTATAATTTATTGTGAGTTTTTTGCAGCTCCAAAATACTTATAAAAATCCAAGGTAACATTTTATGCTAGCAGGGAAGGGCTCACCTTAACTAAAGGCTGTCCAGGCACCTAGCCATAGCCTGTGTACAGCCACCCCCTCCCCTAAAAAAATTGGGAAGAGGGAGAGTCTCTCCCTGATTTAGTTTGGGTGAAGAGGGTGGCTGTATACAGCCTGCCTAGCCAAAGTTTTGAAAGATAGAGTGTGTAATAGAAAAAAAAAACAAAAACAAAACTTGGTGTTTAACTATGCATTGGACTGAAAAATGGGATCAGATCTGTGAAGGAACATGGTGTGAATTTTCCCATGGTTTCTTCAAAGATATTTGACAGTGCAAGATGACTTGGTTTTTCTTTTTGTGTGTGTGTGTATTTTTTTGTTATTAGCGTGCTCCTCACTGTTACTGGAATAGAAAGTGATGATTTCCATTTTTCTAATAAAGGTTCTGGTGTTAACCTCTAGTCTAGTATGCTGAAACTATTTTTATAAGTCCTGTTCACTGCTACTAAAGTATGAATATAGAACTTACTATATTGAAAATAGAATCGTTTAAAAACCGCAGAAACAAACGTTGTCCCCTGATCAGGAAATACAGAAAACCATGGGGCCTTTTTGTTTTTTCTTTGGAAAATAACATAAAAAATTCACATTGCACACATCTCTTTGTAATGTACTACGTGTTGTTTTTGTAGTCGTGTGTTCAAGACTCCTGAAGAGATAGAGGTGATTCGTTTTACAAACAGAGTAAGCAGTGAAGCTCACAAGGAGGTAAAAATTTTAGACACAGTTCTCATATGCCTTACTGTAATTTGTTGCCCCACAGGGTTTGGTCCAGAGGTCAAAACCCAAGGGGGCATTTTTGGAGTCCCCATGTTTGTATGCAGAGGAAATGTTGAGGTGTTTATGTGGGTATCAGGATGCATAATGAAGCCTACATAATGAAAGCAGGCATATGAAGGTGTTGAAAAATGTCTGCACAGTGAAAAAAATACTAAAAATTATATGTAAAAGTTAAAGGCAGTGTGTACCTGTTACTAGTTGGGGGCACCCAACGAGAAGATAGTTCAAAACCACTTAAACATAGCAGTGTTAAACGTATTTTAGTATTTAAACGGTAGATATAGGCATATTTTTATCCCCTAGAAATTTTTCATCTGTTCGGATTTCCTAGCTGAAAGTCTAGTGATCCGAAAATTATAGGGATCAAAACTTACCTGTACGAAACTTTCAGCCAGAAAAAAGGCTTCCCAAAATTCTAGGTGACCTTTTAAGGTTGAAAATCCGTTTAAAATGGGCAATTATACCATTTTTTAGATGTTCGAAAATTCTAGGGGAGGCAGGCAAGCAACAAATTTTACAACAAATGTTCCGAAAATTCTAGATCGCAAATTGTCTTCCGAACAGATATTTTTCGAAAATTGTCGTCTGGTGCCCCTGACTAGTGAAAATTACATTCAGGTTAAAATTATTTAACCTTGGTTGATTCTTAATTTTCTTTGTTCTCTAACCAAAAGTCATAAATAATTAGGGCTAGGAGACAAAGACAATTAAGAATCAAACTAGTTTAAAACACTTTAACCTGAATTTAATTCCGACCTGGGACATACCCACCCCGGGACAAAGCCATGAAAGCAAGGATACATACCATTGACCCATTTACAGCAAATGGGCCTTTCCAGAATTGAATAAATTGCCTCGTACTTTACTTTAATATTTTACCAAAACAAAATACACACTTAGTGTTGTCCGGAAAGCCCTAAACAGAAAACAACTTCCCTCACTGAAGGGCTACCTAAATTCACAATACATAAGAAATAAAAAACAATTAAAAGAAAAAATCATAAATACCTGGACAAGTGGTAATCATGTACAATATTAAGTACTAGAATATAATTAAACTAATAAAACTAATATCGTAATCAACAAAGCTAGCCTCGACATAAGAATAAAATATCAGTTTTACCTCAGTTTATCTGTTCATAAATTAGCCTGCTTTGCAGACATTTACAGGGGAAGGGAAAGGGAAAATTTAGGCGACATTCCTTTTCCTTCTCTCGCCTACACTTCATGTAAGCGCGCGCCTTTGCAGGACTCCCAATTCCGGCCCTTCCCTTCTAACTCTACCACATAGGCTATTACAACAGACAAAAAATCACACCGTATTTTGACATTTAAAGTCATGAAATTACTTATCTTTTGCGCATTTTACTTAGGTGATGAGGCGCATTCGACCTGGAATGACAGAGTTTGAATTGGAGAGGTAAATGTATCGTTAGCAAAAATTTGTCTCAGTACGTCACGAGTCAGTATCACTACGGCTACAACTACAACTGTGGAATTTGAAGTCAGTTGTGTTCTCAGAATTCTAAGTCTTTCCTGTCGTCTAGTAGTTAAAGACTTCTGGATATGCATAGTCTGACAAAAAAAAGTCAGCCAAACACTTGGAAATTCGTTTTCATGCATACTTGCAAAATAAGGTTAAATTGCCTTAGCTTGCCGAAAGTTACGAGTCTCGCGAGAACGCGCGAGCGAGCGGCGAAGCCGCAAGGGGCAGAGGAAAGGCCCCTCGCTCGCGCGTTCCCGCGAGGCTCGCCTAAATAGGAGAGCTTGCTCGCAGGCTAAAAGTTACGTCGACCTATGGTCCCAGAGTTCGTCTTTGTTAATATGTTACAGTGTACCTACTGACATTATACTCGAGCATTTTCCAGGATGTTCGTCACATGACAACTAATTCAATGGCATATGAATATACTTTAGCTCAGTCGTAGAGCTCCTGGACAAGTTACCAGAAAAGGGCTGTCACTACGATTTCCAGTTGCCGGGTACATGCAATAAGTAGGCGGTAAATTGAAAATTGAACAGCTAGGAAGGCCTTTATGTTATATTTTCCACTCAAAGTAGCCGGGGGTTATGCTCATAATAGCTAAGGGAAATCCCCGGCCCCCGCCCGCCCTTAGTGACGGCCCGTTGGCCAGAATTCTAGAAGGTCTTAGGTTTGAGTCCTTTTGGGAGAACTGCCTTTCCTTGAGCCGCCCGTGACACTGACTGACAAAACCTTCATACCCAGCACAAACTTGGTGTTAAAATTCGTTCTCCTACTAAGCCTTTCCATCAGTGCAGTTTGAAATAGAGTTCCCTGTGGCCAAATCTTAAATGTAATACGCAACAACGTAACTCTTTCATAAAATCTGGCAGCCCCACTTTCGCCTCGTCCACCTTTTTCTGCTGTCCTAAGCTTGTGTTCACGGGCATTCACGTTGACCAGCAACAGGCGATGCTTGTTCAATGCGGGACTGAACACTGCAGAAAAACGGTTTTTTTTCTTACATGTGCACGAATGGCCATGATTTGTAACACTAGTTTTGTTCAAGAGTTGAAGTTTTTTTAACGATTGCAATAATTTTATCAATTTTTTAACAAATGTGTAAGGTTCAGTCCCAAAATGTCCGTACATCTTTTAATCCCTGTATTTTTAAATTGCCTTTCCTCTTTTTTTAATTTTTGTAGCGAAATCGTACTTGGCGTTTTTTTTGTACAATGATTTGGATAATTATTTTAAAAAATACATTTTATTCTTACACTTCAGCCTGTGTTATGGCCATATGTGTTGTCACGTAAGTGCGTTTCCACCCAAGAAAAGCTGTGTGAGAGTTTCATTCAACATCAATTTCTTTTTATTTTCAGTTTGTTCCATCATTTCTGTTATTCCCAAGGTGGTTGTCGACATGTGGCATATACATGCATTGCTGGAAGGTATGTTACACTCAAGTGAACTTTCGGAGGTACTCATTTGCGTCCCAGGCCATACAATTTAACAAAACTTGGCATATGCATTTTACCGGTACATTTACAAACATTTCAAATTCTAATAGGGGAGTAACAAATATTAGCTTATGAAATCGAGAAAAACGATCTAAGGAAAGAACTGTATCTATTGAAAAATAAAGCATATAACCTGCGAAATTTCTCGACCTTCGCCGCCATCTTGAAAATTTTGAATCCACAATGCATCGCAATCGTAGTGCGCACACCACCTGGGTAATCCGGATTCCAAAATCAGGAAAATATTTGCTTGCAGAATAGGAATCCTGGGATTTGAATCCGGAATTTAGTTCAAGGATTCCGGAATCCTGCTAACACTGTGGGAATCCACAGTGTGGAATCCAGAATTTAAGACTGTCTTGAATTATACGATTCTGGGAAACTGCCCACCTACCCCTCCCTTTGGCCAACATTAACACTTACTTGTCACTTAGGGCAAAATGTTGGCTTAGGGGAGGGGTAGGTGGGCAGTTTCCCAGAAATGGTGTAACGGTCCAAAATTTTTAAGTGAATGGTAACGTGGTTGTCGGGGGAAAGTACACATGAATATTAAAATTATAATGGACTGTCTTCCTTGCCATCTTTCGTATGCTTGTAGCTTGTTTGCTTTCAGAGGTCGTTTCTTCATGAATGAGAGTCCTGCTTTTGAGTGTGCTCAAATGAGTATACGAGCTGCATTCGTAATTACAGTCGAACCTTCATGTGCGACCACCTCCTGTAAGCGACCACTTCCCATAAGCAACCGCCAATCCAAAACACCAAAACTTTCCCAATCAAAGCCTTTCAGTTGAAACCTCTAGTAAACGACCACCTCCTGTAAGCGACCGCGACCGCGACCGCGACCACTTTTTGGGTCTGATGGTTAATGATTTTCCATTGTTTTTAACCTCTTGTAAGCGACCACTTGACACATTCTCTGATCTGTATTTTCGCTGTGTGCGCACTGTCACTTAGAATGTACGAAGAACTTTAGTTACAACATGGAACTACACATATCCTAAATTATCTTCCATAAAGTAGATGTATCTGGACCTCTTCTCGGAAGAGACCCCCGTGTGGTTTCATTCTTGTAAACGACCACTTCCTGTACGTGACCCTTCAGTCTTTGCATTTTGGGTGGTCGCTTACGGGAGGTTCGACTGTATCTTATTTTGGTTTTATCTTAGTACACTCAGTTCTTTCTTAACCCCTCTGAAAGACTTACACATCAATAAAATGGACATCCTTAGTGCATTCTTGCCATTGTAATTGTAATTTGTTTAATTGTAATTTGTTTAGCCATGGAGCACTAAGGAGTTCATAAGAACTCGTTGAAACGTGTCTGTGCGTTCCAGATCGAATTGGAATTTGAAAGTGTTGGTTTTTAAGGAGAGGGGAAAACCGGAGTACCCGGAGAAAAACCTCTCGGAGCAAAGGAGAGAACCAACAACAAACTCAACCCACATATGGCGTCGACGCCAGGATTCGAACCCGGGGCACATTGGTGGGAGGCGAGTGCTCTCACCACTGCGCCACCCTTGCTCCCCATTCTAATTCAGTTTAACAAATCGACTGTAATTTTCCGTAGTCTATACACATGTAGATTGAATGACGTCAGAATGTTCCAAACTCAAGTCATGTCAAGGCGAGTGGTTTCACTGCAATTTTTTTTGTTTTTTGTTCATGTTGTGTTTCAGTGGCCACAACTGTGCTACTCTTCATTATGGCCATGCTGGAGCTCCAAATGACAAGAAGATCAATGATGGCGACATGTGGTGAGTATTCCTGAATTTCTTCAACAGCTGAGCATGTGATAACATTATACAGTCAGTGATCCATCTGTTTGTCAATGGTAAAACGGGTTTCCTTCTGCTTTAGCTTGTTTGACATGGGCGGAGAATACTACTGCTACACATCCGACATCACTTGTTCATTCCCAGCCAATGGCAAGTTCACAGAGGATCAACGCAACATTTATGAAGCCGTGTACAAGGCCAGTAGAGCTGTAATGGCGGCTGTTAAGCCTGGTGAGTGCCGGCCGGCGTGCGTAGTATGTATTTAGTACAATGTACATACCACTTAAGAGGTCTCACTTTTAATGGTCACACTAAAGGATTTCCATCTACAGAATTGAGTTTATACCGGCTTTGTTTTAATATCTTATTTTATGCATAAAGTCGTAAATTTTCATGCGCAAATGAGTTTTAGCCAATCAGAATCGCGAACGATGTTTTTCATACATGAGAAAAATGATACGGCCAATCAGAATCGCAAACGATGTTTTTTCATCCAATCAAAGCCACAGAAGGGTGGGAGTTTCGCCCCAAGACTCCCGTCTTTTATTTATAGGCGCTTGCAGCTTGATGAGATGGGCACCCTCGCTTTGCCAGTTGCTTCGCGAGAAAACGTGAAAGAACCATATAGTAGGGTTTTTCTCGGAGAAAAGTGAAAAACATGTCGGAAATAGGGCAAAATAGGGAAAGCACTATTACGGAAACATTGATAAAACGGATAGCGGCAATAATCCCCGGCAGAAGTTTGACAGAAATAAACCTTTGCTGTTGAGGATTTTTTTTTCTAATTGAGGTCGTTAACTCGCGGTTATCCGGAGATGTCTGTATTGACTACTGAATTTAACGTCTTTAACACAGAAAGGTATAATTATAATATTCTTCAAAGTTCTATGGACTTAAAGTTTATTCGTCCTCTCTTTATATCCCCGGAGGTGTCAAATGGACCGATATGCACCGTTTAGCAGAGCGCGTCCAACTGACGTGTTTAAGGGACATGGGACTCTTACAAGGGGACGTTGACGAGATGATGAAATGTTACCTTGGGGCCGTTTTTATGCCTCACGGTCTTGGCCATTTCATGGGATGCGATGTTCATGATGTTGGTGGATATCCCGAGGTACCTTATTAAGTTTTGTCTTTTAACCTACGGTGATTGGAGTGGGCGGTCTATTAGAGTTAAATACAGTTATCTCCCGTTATTGTAGACTGTTCACAGTCCCCTATTTTTCCGTGTGATCGTCGAGATCGAGCGCGTCTTACCGTTAATGGCGGCCATCTTGATTTTTAGATGTACCGAGGGGGCGGGCGTCGAGGATTATAGCTCTACCGTCCCCCGCCCCCTAAGTAGATTTGATACTCTTCCCCAGGTTAGACTCGGTACGACTGAAAATCAAGATGGCCGCCATTAACGGTAAGACGCGCTCGATCTCGACGATCACACGGAAAAATAGGGGACTGTGAACAGTCTACCGTTATTGGGGACACCCGTGAGCCGTGAATTGATCTTCGTTCAGGGATTCAGCTGATTTCTTCATTAACTGACTGTCCGTAATCGTGAGATGTATGTATATGAGTGAGTGCTTCGTCCTTAAGTTCGACCTAAGCACACTTCGGTAGTTCCCTAGAGCTGATGGGAATAGACATACAGCCCTAAGAGGGTAGGTGGCGGGAAAGGTCATACCACAGGCTTTAAATTGGTTTGCTTTTGCTGCTCGCCAGGGTACCAAGCGGATAGAAGAACCAGGCCTCCGCTCGCTTAGGACTACCCGTGTCCTTCAAAAGAGCATGGTACTCACCATTGAACCAGGGATTTATTTTATCGACGCTGTAAGTATCATCTTTACCAAGGCTTCATGTTTGTGCGATTATTTGATTAATCTCATTGCTATTTTTTTTATTTTTCTTTCGTGTTTAGACCTTAAACCCAGCTTTAGAAAACCCCGAAACTGCACGGTTCTTTAACCAAGAAATGCTGCAACGATTCCGGAATTTTGGAGGGGTGAGTACTTATAAATGTTCCTTTCGTCCAAAAGTAAATTACGGGGACGGCAAAATATCTGAATTTCTCTTGGTTTTTATGTTATAGAGTGGATTTTAATGAATTCCTGATGCTTTGGTTTTCCATTGCTACGTTTGTAATTGGTTGAAAGTCTCCGCCACTTTTACAAACAACCCAAAAATTCACGAGTCGTTACCGTACGAGTTCTCCACACTTTGCGCCACTCTGTATACTTACAGTATCGTATTAATCTATTAAAACAACGCTACGCAATCAGTTTAAAGAACTGATTAACTGCTTAAGTAGCAAATGCTTAACAGGGACACACTTTTTTAGTGACTTCAGCCAAAAAGCGGGTATCCTAGTTCTGGGCCCCCAACGAACTCAACGAAATACGAAAATGCGTTTCGAAGTTCCCTTCATCCTGATTGGCAAATCCACATTGGCTTTTTAAATGGTTAATCATAGCGCGTCCTCAAATCCTGATACACAGGTGGGGACCCATAAAAGGCGATTTCGTTCCTGGGGCCCGTTTCTCGAAAGACCCAGTAGCTTTTCGGACCCCGGAATCAAATATTCAAATCGAAATATAAAGAATATGAGCGCCGGTCCTAGATAGCAAACTACTCCATTTTGTTTCATTAACTGATAGTTTTATCATGTTAGATGTAAAACTATTGAAATTTCAATCTTTAATGTAAACGGAGACAGCTTACCGGGCCCGTTAATTAACGGGACTTTCGAGAAACGGGACACCTGGCGCCTGTTTCTCTTAAATTCCCGCGGTAACTTTTCGGGCCCGGAAAGCTGTTTTGCGTTTGTTGTGTTTGCATTCAAGAGCAAAGTTTCAATAATTTTGAGAGTAATGCAATGAAACTATAAGTTTACCAAGCAAAACTGACTCGTTTGTGGGCTAGGAACTGTGTTACTATTCATCTGGTTGGGATTTTAAAATTTGCCGTCGGGCCCGAAAAGTTTCCGGGCCTTTCGAGAAACGGGACCCTGTTTCGTAGACGGACTTAGTTCGTTCTTTCGCGCAGGATACGTGTGCAAATACTCTCATATTTATCTTTCGTGTAGGTTCGTATTGAAGATGACATTGTTGTGACGTCAGACGGTATGGAGCTTATGACTTGCGTTCCACGTACAGTGCCTGAAATAGAGGCCCTGATGGCTGAAGGGGCAAATCTCCCGCCTCTTTTCGCCCCTGCCGTTTCCTCACAAGGAGCAAGTTAATCTGCAAGTTAAGCCCAAAGCTGTGTTAAGCAGCTGACTCGAGCATTAATCTTCAACCAAACACCAAATAGAGTATCGGCGAACAGAACAGATAGTAGGATTATGAAATTAATTTTTTAGTAATAGTGAAATGAAATTAGCTGGCTGTTTGAAAACGTAATTACCGAACATTGCAGCAATGATCCCATTCCTAGTTTTTATCAGACAAAAACTGATGAAACTACAAGAACTTAAGTGCAGTCACATTTTCAAAATAAGCTTAGTTATATTAGAGATGTATTATTAAAATTATCAATTCAACGCGCAATTATATTGATTAAAGGAACTATTTCGAAACAGATGCCTAAAATGTCCACTCACGACCTTAGAGAATTAGCTGTATGTATGAGAATTAGCTGTATGTTTTAGGGGGTCATCTTACATGAGGATTCAGTTCCTCCCTGATGGCAGCCTTTTTGTATTGATTATTACAAATAAAGTTGTTATAAATAAATAAATAAATAAATAAATAAATAAATAAATAAATAAATAAATAAATAAATAAATAAATAAATGTTGCGATATGGTAAACACGCGCTTATAAGGCCTGTGGATTAAGAACCTCCTGGAAGAAATTTGCTGCCTAATACCCCAAAATACAAGGACCTGTTTAGCCAAGAAAGATCAAGCAGGTGTTTATATGTGAGTTATAATGATAATCAATTTAACATAGGAATGTAAAATTTGATTTCTTAATTTTGGTGTAACAAGGTGATAGTGTACTAAATTGTATATAAATTCGGTAATCAGTTATGTTAGGCTTATAATTATAAGATTGTGAATAAATAATTGTCTATTATATATTAAATATTTTGAAATTAAATTAATCATCTCCTTCATAAAAATTAAGAACCTTACTGATTAAGAACCTACTTAGCCTAAATTGCCAATGAGTACCCCAAAATGAAAGAACCTATTTTGCCAGACTTCAGAAAAGCTACGCACTTAGCTGGTGTTTACTGTATTGAGGGGGGAGGGGGAGGAGGGTCTGTTATCTTAAGGCGATTTCATGACGAATTGTCGTTTCGAAATGAACAGACATGAACTACAAAGGACCGCAAACGAATATGCCAAAGACTGTTTGGTTTAAGGTTGGTTTGGCCAACCTGTATTTTCTTTGCGAGTTGGAGTTCAATGTCAGGGCTCAAATCAGAGTGAGCGGGTAATTTTCAGCAGAGCTTTTTTGTTTGTTGCGCCGTACTGATGAGCCACAAGAATGGCGAAACAGCTGTCGTCGGCCATAACCCCGCTCTGTTTTGGTTTATTTCGGTGTCGTGTTGTTGTTTTCACGTAGTCCAATCAGCTTTGCAGAATTCAATTGTCTACGTTGCGAAATCACCGTTTTTGCTTTCGCCGTGTGAATCCCAAGATGTTTGTACGGTAAAGGCGTGGTTGCGTGGTAACTCAGGTGGGAGACGCCATTTTGAATATGCATAAGTTAAAGTTCATCCTGGTTCGTCAGTTCCGTGTGAGCAGAGCGAATATATTGAACCGGCCCTGGTTGTTCAAAAGGTAGATAAAGCTATCCACTGGATGAATCTCTATCCATTGAATAACGCAATTGGTTTCGCTAATGCTTATCCGCTGGAAAGCGATTTTTCCGGTGGACATCGCTATCCAACGTTTGAACAACGCGGGCCAGTTCCGTGTGAATAGTGTCCGGACAAATTTTTAAGCTGGTTGAAAAATCGTGCGGTGACGTGTAAACGTAACCTCAAGTGTTCAGGGTTAGGAAACCAAGTGAATGGTGTTTCGTATAGGCTTCATAAGGAGTCCAACCGAACGTAAGTCGATGTTAGTTTGTCGCGACCGCGCGCCAAACCTTGAACAGTTAGTCTCACACGCGCCCTACAGCAACCACTGCAACAAAATCGCCAATAAATCGCAGTTACAATAGTTACCATGCGCGATTAAGTCCAAAAATTGCCTAAAAATAGCACGAAAAAAGGGCCCTAAAAAAAGAGAAAGGACTAATGGACCACAGGATTGTAAAACTCTGATTATTATTTATTTATTTTTTTGTTTTTTCATTTAATGAATTTTAACATTACGAAGTTTTAACCTTTTTTATAAAAACTCTAAGCTCCGGTTTTTAAAGGAACAAAGCACTTACGTCTTTTACTCATTTAGTGGCACAACTATTTTACAATCATTTTAAGGTCACACTGAAATGATGCGCAACTTTAAAACGGAAAGGGAACTGGAGCCAAATGCGTCCCGCAATTGTTTCTGGGATGGTTACTTGGAACGCTCGGTCAGCTATCGGCCAATTTTTTTCCTGTACCTAGTAACAGTACCAGAAGTCTTTGCGAAAGTTAACTCGGCTCTGCTTTCTTTTCGTTTCTGACGTGGTGAATTTATTTTACAGATTATGAATCTTTGCTTACAATATTTGTCTCATTAGCATATGTTCGTCATCCTCTAAACTAACTATAAAAATACCAACTCGAGCATTGATACCACATAGGACAGCAAGTTGTTTCTAACACTTTTCCCCCGATATACTAGATACTCTTTACCTAATGTTATGCATTGGCGCTTTTGCCACCTAGAAATTCTGCCGTTTACCTTATATACAAGATTACATAACGAGCTAAAAATCCATATTTCACTACGATAAACAAGCTCGATTCTTTTTTTACGCAATGCCTTCTTGACGTGAAGTCGCATGCTAAACCATAAACAAACGCAAACCATAAACAATGACGTCATGAAGGATTTACTTATTGCTGATCAAGAACAAAAGCGTTTCCCTCGGCTGCAAACCTTTGTCTCTTTCCTTGCGAATTTTGCGAATAAAATTTCTATTATAGATAATGACTACACTGACCACCAATATGGCCGCCCTAGAAAGTGGTTGCAAACCAAGACTAAGGGCTATTAAAGATGGTTGTTTCACAGGTTTATTATACTTGGGAACAGGCCACTTTGGAAGTATTAAAATTCAATCTTGGGTCCAAGGCTAATGGGTATAAAACAATAATAATTTATTTTTATTGTTTATTCCTCTGTGCGTCAGCCTCGGAACCAATACTTCACTAGACCAGTTCCAAGTTCCAAAAACTCTCAACTACTAAACGGCCAAGGCTAAGTGCAAGAATCTTGCTTGTGAAAATGAGTTCTATTTACGCACTTAGCCTCGCTTTGAAACTGAGGCTTGGGGCAACTCGAAAATAGTCTATTCTTGGTTTCCAATCACGTGACAAGGTGGCCATGTTGGTGAACAAAACAAGAAATGAAAAAAAATTTAGTTCCCAGCGGAGAGAAAAACTTTTGCTCTTGTCAACCGACATGGCTGCCGAGAAAAAGCCAGGGTGACATCTTCAAACACTAAATACATTGCAAAATCGAGGTCCTCTTCTTTACAACAATGATGTGAAGTTCGTAGAGGTATGCTTCTAAATGTGGGAAATACAGAAGTTAAATAGAAAAATATGCGTGGTCACCGTACAAAAACATCATTGGAAAAAAGAGTAATCAGAAGAAAAACAATAAATAAAAGCAAACATATTAGGAAAAATATATTTCCCGTTATTTAAATCAGATCTCCTATGAAACTTCACAGTTTGTAAATGTAACCTCATGTCACATAACTGTTAAACATGTCACGCGGACTGCAAATTGTCTAAAAAGTAACGTTATAATTGGTGAACGTATAGTTTAAAGGCCCCAGCTCAATAAGGTGCTTGCATCCTTTCGCAGAGCTTTCTCCGAGACTCGAACTTGCTGTTAAACGCCTTGTCGTGCAACCAGTGACGTCATGACGCACGTTGCGTGACAAGCAAAGGGCCAGAGAACGAAGAAGAAAAGCTTGGTGGCCGGGCTTATACCCGCTCTTAAAACGTCTCTCTTTAAGCGCTTTTGTTTTACAAACAGACACTACAGGGAAGCATTATGAACCCTTCTTGGATACGCGTCCAAACGTAACGGTGTTGATTGGCGTCTTCATTTAATAAAGTAAGAGGTCATTATTGAGACTAAGCTTCATGGATTTTTTAACTGAGCATGCGCCGCTGTCAGCTGGTGTCCCTTGGTGATGTTGGGGCGCTATGTATCTCAAACACTCTGTTTTCAATGCGCTTTCTGCACAAGGGACAGTCCTCCATTTGTATTGCACATTTCATGCAGACGTCCCTAAAAATGAGATGAAGAGTGAAATTTCAGACGATTGACAGGCATGGGGACGAATGAGACAAAACAATACAAAAGGCGCACGGGGCGATGTTACGGGATATTTTCCGACCACAACAGTTTTCGACGGGTGATTTGTAGAACTTGTCGTTCTCTGTTTAATATTTTCTTTTCCTTCATTCAGTGTTGTATGTTTTCTTACACCCGTTTGTAATGCATTAGATGAGGAACGTTTCCACATTATGAAAGGGAAGGTACCTTTTTAATTTGTGCGGGCGAGAGCTCAGAGGGAAGGTGCTGACGGTAAGTGCTCACTGCAAACATTGGCAGTATAGTCTAAACATTTAAAAGTTTAAGAACTGATGTTTCTCAGGCGTTGATCCAGAAGACTCGGAAAAAAAATGGAAGTTGATCCTGCCTGGTTTTCTGGTTACAAATACAGACCAGGCTCCGGTTGTTCAAAAGTTGGATAGCGCTATCCACCGGATAAATCACTACCCAGTGGAAAAGTATTACGAAGACCGATTGCGTTATACGCTGGACAGTGATTTACGCAGTGGAAAGCGCTATCCACATTTCCAACAACTGGGGCCAGATGCGCAACCACTGAGCAAAAGGAGACTCGTGGGAACCGACGCCATTAAACTTTGTTGATGTGACAAACATCATGCATACCGGTAGGACTGAAATGTCTGAAGTTGACACACACAATAGTAGTAGTGGTGTTGGTAGTGGTAGTGGCAGTGGTAATGGTAGTGGTAGTGGTAGTGGCGTTGGTAGTGGTGGTGGTGGTGGTAGTGGTAGTGGTGTTGGTAGTGGTAGTGGTAGTGGTGGTGGTAGTGGTAGTGGTGGTGGTGGTGGTAGTGGTAGTGGTGTTGGTAGTAGTAGTGCTGGTGGTAATGGTAGTGGTAGTGGTGGTGGTAGTCGTAGTGGTGGTGGTAATGGTAGTGGTAGTGGTGGTCCTAGTCATCGCAGTCGCAGCAGCAGGCAGCAGCAACAGCAGTAACAATATGACGTCATCGTGCTTGCATCGACTTACAGTCATACATTTTTGTCTTTCATTTGCCTGGGCCACTAAATTTTGTACGTTACCTGTGATTGCAGGGTTCTAATCTGGTATCAGCAGCGTTCTCATAGCATATTTTACATGGATCACCAGTAACGCTCTCTTGGCGAATAGCTGCGAGCTTTAAATGTCTACAAAGAACAAGGAAACGCCTCTTTGAGTTAACATTACAACAAGCATTAAAACTCGCCTCGCACCAATATCTATTTCGTGCAGGGATGAGGCAACGGCCTTCCTTGATATTACTCTAAGCTTTGTTATTGTTGGCCGACTAGTTGCCGAGCCAGTGACGCGGATAACACCTTGGGAATCCTGTGATCGCTTTGTGACTGTTACAGAGTACTGCTACCCATGAATGTTAACCTTTTGCTGAGATTTACTTTCATAAAGTTGTACGCGAAGATGTTTTTCTTTGTGGGCTAAATCACAAAACACTTAACGACAGGTCCCTCGTGAAACCAGTTAATTTAAGTTTTCCCTCAAATCTCAATGAATCTCTCAGTATTGAGAAACTCGGCAAGCAAAATTAACCGTTTCCCTTGGAACTAGTGAAAGTGTTTACTGTTTCGCATCTCTCGGCTGGACTGTGTGATTGGTTGATGAACCTCACACAATTTTTCCCGCGCTTCGCACCGGCGTCACATGTTTGCTTCAAGATTTGATTGGTTCATGTGAATTTCTGCGCAAAGACTATCCAAAGTATAGATGGTTTTCACTGTGACCTCATCAAATTGTAAAGTCAAAATAGCGAGGTTTTACGAATTCTTATTTACACTGGGTTGAAGATAAACAAAAAGAAAATCTTTGTACTAGTTTCCATCCCCGTAACATGTTTCATTTCGAAAATATAGTAATTTGAACTTCCAAGTTTTCACAGTGCGTGACACCAAAATAGGAATGCTGTCTCGTTGAAAAAAAATCTCTCCTCTTGATTTTCAGCAGTATAACCATTTCAAGTATTCGAAGATATGTTTATGCGCACGTATGCTAGTTCTCGAGTGAAAAGAAAGAGCTTTTATAGAAAAAGTGAACTCCAGATATTTTTGTTGATTTCCGGCGGTCATATTGGTGCACCAAAACGGTAGACCAATAAGGTGTCTCCATACAAAACTCTACAAAGGTGTGTGAAACGTTTCGGCACATAACTCAGAAACTGTGGGCCACAAAGACCTGAGACTTGGATAAATTGTTTATATATTAGTCTTTTATAACATTTCATTTTCTTGGCTTCTTCCACTGGACGGTTTCCAATTTATTTTTTTGTTGTGTGACAGTAAAAACGATCTATACCCTGGGTTTGACCAAAACCGGACACCACGCATGAACGGTCTCTGGCAACCAGGGTAGTCAAAGTAATGAAGTACGTTTTAGTTTCAGGACACAAGATGAAGGATCACTCTAAGGCTCACCTAGGTAAAATAATTTTGTCCTCCGCTTTCATGTTGGCGTGGTCGTTGAAACTGCTAAATGACACTTGTGGGGGAAACCTGCCATTGATGACAAATTAATACTACATTCTCTGCATATAGTGTCTGATTTTTAGAAGGTCTACTTCAGAATCTTTCTTTGGAGCTAATTTTAGAAGGAGGGAGTGCAATGGGAAGGCGGGTGGGGGAGATGGTGGAGGATGTAGTATTGACCATATAAGGCACACGCATTATTCATGTTCAATGGGGATGTTTGCCTAATGATTTTTATATCGTAATTTTTCTGCGTTCAAAAAGGTGGACCTCGATCTCGAACGATTACTGACAACAACTAGACTATAAAATTTAACGGGGATTTTGAACAAGAAAGATGACGTTCGCGCGAGTAATCGTAAAACCCGACTACCTTAGGCGAACTACCATGCATGCGCACGTGCTCAAGGTCTCAGCATGCGCCACGATTTTTGTGATCAAGGAATGTCACCACATTATTAGGTACAGGCTCCGCTCTCGTAAGCTTCTACAAATAGTCGAGCCGTTTTCAGTTGTAACTCTTCTCGGGGGCCCAAACTTACTTGAACGGTTGAGCTCCGAAGTTAAATATGCAATGCTGAAAGGACATAAAGCTTGCAGCAGCGAAGAATCCAGCTCTAGCGAAGAAAGAAAACAGGTTTGTGTTAGTGTAGTTAACAAACAAGAGTAGACACTTGGACCGAAAGTTTTCAAATCACATTACATTTACAGTTTCTGCTCAAATATTTAACGCCAAATTTCGTAAAAATCCTCTTGAAGCCATTCAGAGAAAGAGAAATTTTAACGCCGTTGCCTCAACTTACTCAACAAACTGCGCTTACAGAATGTTGCGGTTCAATAGGCCATTTGCATGATGGCGTCATTTTAATACTATGACCAGGATCCTTTCAGGGTTTTGCTTTCTTGTGCAAATTAGGGCTTTTGTTATTTAAACCCCACTGGGGCTACCAAATTTACATATGAAAGGAAAAACGAAAAGCATTCTGGTCGTGGTAGTAAAATGACGCCATCGTACAAGTAGACCTATTCGGCTAACTCAATGTTGTACCCAATTCAAACCCGTTGGGAATAAAACGTTTTGTTTCAGGAATTTCCATATCATTTAAATGTGAATGCCACATTATAATGCAAATACAATACACAAAGAATCTTATCCCCGGGAGATTTGAATTGGGCACAACATTGAGTTAGCCGAATAGGACTATGGCCTATTTATCCTTGGTTTAAATTTCATTCTCCTTTGTTTCAAACTCATTATCATGCATTACCATACCCAAAAAGAAAGGGAAATAAAATTTAAACTAAGGATAAAATTGAACCACTACACAGGCACCAGGCACATACATCAAAACGAAATCGCCTTCAGCTTAATTAATCTACGATGGAGATCTGCGTAATTTTCAAAGATGAGTTGCGTGGGTGTGAATTCAGTTTACTAACTCCATAGCTTGAAGATTAAGTTTGATACCAAAATATTAAAACTATACGCTTATTTACCCGGATAATGCTTCTTTAAAATCTCTTTCAATCTCACTGCCATTCAGCGAAAATTTGACTTTCCCTCTCTGTAAGTCTATGAGTAGTCCAAGTACATCACCTATAAAATGTAACGAATGGAGTTTAATACCTTTGAGCAGCTTATTACTTGTACACTCTGTAACCCCGCAACGGAGAGAATACGGAGCTTAAGCAACAGCAATGGCGATGGGTACGAAAACGTCACTTAAAAAAAGAAGTCGCACTGCTTCAAATTTTTTCGCGCTTATTCCAGCTCTTTCAATTCGTCAAATGTTTGCAACTTTTGCTGGAGTTGAATTCTAAAAGACTGTATCAAAGTTCAGGAAGAGAAAAAGAAAGTCGTTGTCTTGTGTTCAAGTCCTTCACGAAACGTGAAATTAGGCATTTTCACGTCGTAGTCGTGCAGTGACAGAGAGCAAAGAAATGTACCTAAAAGCGTGATGCACGTGCAAAGTTGTTGTTTTGCTCATCTAAACCTATTGCTTTTTTGCTGTTCTCGTTGAAGTCGTCGTCGTCGTTGCTTCTGCTACAGCAAAAAGGATGCAACATTGTCTGCCAACAACTCCCAACATTGCTGGATGTTACATGTTGCGTCCTTTTGCACTTTCGGCATTTCCCGCGAGCCGAGAACGTCAAGAAGTCACGTGATCAGGGCCTTGCCGTCAAGTTCGCGGTTTAATAGAGGTTCATGTTTTACCGCAAGGGTTTTTTCGACCCTAAAACATAATCCTACATTTGAGAAGAAATACGGCTTTTCAGAACTCTTTTGCCTGGTGATTATCGAATTCT
Organism: Porites cylindrica; assembly: GCA_964035525.1. NCBI lineage: Eukaryota > Metazoa > Cnidaria > Anthozoa > Scleractinia > Poritidae > Porites > Porites cylindrica. Next base: position 30,706,461 of record OZ037776.1, read on the forward strand.
ATTTTAAAAAAATTAAAAAACGTTATTTTTAAGACAATTTCTGAGCTAAAATAGAAGTAAGTGGATGAATGAAAACAAACATGGCAGCCGCGAGCTACTGCCCGCGAATTCTTGAGTCCCAAATATGGGCAGACGGGTAACGTGAATCCGTTAACCGCGAACTGCAGTTTGTCGTTTGCAGTAAACTGACCGAGCCTCGATCATAAGGTCTATATTGTGAAGTTTTAGGCGGCAAAAAACCTTGCGGTAAATCACTTACCTCTGCAACGTGGTTTAGCCCTCGTATCGCAAAACTAACGGCAAGGTACTGATCACGATTCACTTCTTGACGTTCGCAGTTCTTAGGAATTGCCGAAAAGCCTCGATCTGTCCGATCTTAAGGTCTCTAATGACGGAATTTTTTTTAGGAAAACCTTGTAGTATACTGACCTGGTTTCCAAGGTTTGTGGTGATGGGGTGTACTCCGTGCTCCATGCCAGATAAGCTGCCTGCAGCCATCATATGCATAAGAATACTCATCATCACCAATACCATAGCCTTCCTAAATATAAAACACATAGAAACTAGTACGAATCTGCCGGCTTGAAAACTCGGACGGGTGGGGTACTTCCCCCTGTTACCCCTCAACGGTGTCCTTTGGGGACTCTGTAAAACGGGGTATCCAGTTTCGTTACAACGAAGTTTTTCACGGCTCTCGTGTGGTCGCGTCAAATGATAATTAGTGTTATGCCTGGGATTGAGACCGAAATACGAGGGGACGGGGTGGGTGCTCTCAAAACAGTTTTTCCTACCCCCGTGGGTCTCGATTTGAACTAAAAATGAAAACCCTTTCCAAAGCTTGAAAAAAAAAAAACCCTGAATTCCAGCGTGTCCTTTGGACAAGCAGCTCCTTGCCTGAATGCTGGGCAAGTAAGCTTTAAAAGGTACTTACCCAGCAAGAAAATGTAGTACGTGTTTTGGACTACCAGACGGCACTTTTTTCTAGCTCTGCGGCCTTCCCTAGCTCAAACACGGTATTAAGGCAAACTTTGTAATATCTTATGCCCCATTCAAGTAGCTTTCAAACGGGTACTTTGAATTTAAGGTCGTAGTCCTTGTAACTTACGTGGTTAAGGAATTTGCTGTCTTTAGTGGCCCAGCCAATCTGCATTACCCCTGCTGTTAGCAGAGTCACTTCATAATACCATACACCTGGAACACACAAAGTATCAAATCAAATCAAGTCAATTTTATTTAAGCTCGATAGCGTGAGGAGCGGTTACCCAATCACCCGAGCCAGGGGCTCATGTATTAACCGCTCGAGCATTCCGGATCGAATTGGAATTTAGAAATGTTGGTTTTTGCGGAGAGGGGAAAACCGGAGTACCCGGAGAAAAGCCTCTCGGAGCAGAGAAGAGAACCAACAACAAACTCAACCCACATATGACGTCGAGTCCGCGAATCGAACCCGGGCCACATTGGTGGAAGGCGAGTGCTCTCACCACTGCGCCATCCCTGCTCCCCTAAGCAAAGCAAACAACTAGTCAAACAACTCCTATATTCCAACCCAAACCTAACAGAGATAAAGGCTTCAGTCATCAGTTGTCACGTCATATAAAAGGTTCACGTGATAGCATAAGCCCCAGAAAAGCCGTATTTTCACACCTCGTTTCACTGATGAAGCTTCTGTGATAGAGACCTTCAAACTTTTAAAAAATGTTCTCCGAAGATAAGAATTTACACTTGTTTTACTTTCCTATTTTACAAAAAACATTTCTAAACGATACACTCACTAATAAAAAACCACACTACACTAAAAGTTGTGTTTTTATACTATAGTCCTAATACTTACCAGATGAGACACAAAATGTGCACCGCACACTTTCAAAAGAGGACGCATCGCATCTTGCCTGAAACATTTTAAAGGCTATTTAAAATACCTTTAAAAAACGAATGCAAAGTTCAAGTTTTTACCATACAATGTACATGATGTCTCGTTTATAGACGTTAAAAACGTCTGTTCATTCCATACTTTGTGGCAGTAGCATTCATCATCAAAATTTGGTATATCTACTATTTTCTCAGACGCATCGCCAAAACACCGGCTCGTTACTTACTGTCTATTATGCAATAGATGGTGAGTATCGCAGAATTGTGATGTTATGCTAGTTGTTTTCTACTGACATTTAACATACCCACTTGTGGACCACTTATCTGTTCAATCAATGAAGTGAACCTAACTTGAACCTACTTCATACACAACAAATTAGGGCTGCACTCTAGTAGCAGCTGGTAGCCCATGACATTGGACAACTAGAAGTCTTTTAATAGGTTCTGTACAAAACGTATATGGCAAGTACCCAGGGGATACTCCCTACAAAGCCCCATGCCGGGTGGCTCCGCCCCTGAAGGGGTGCCTTTTTCAGGCTTCAAGTAAATATATGAAGGGCAGAGAAATCTGCTATTTAGGTAGAGAGGGATGTAGTGTTATTCAGTGGGTATTCGTGCAAAAAGCAGTGATTTTGTTACAAAAAGTCATTGTGAGTTCTGTGACTCTTCTTGTGGAAATCCCTGTCCATAACCAATGAGTCCCAGTTAGAAAATAAAACAAGGAGTCAAGGAAAGGAAGGAAATTGAAAATACTCGGGCCTTTATGCAACCAGACAGTTAATCTGGAGACAGCCACAGAAACTGTTCATTAAAGTTAACTGAAATTAAAATATAGTCCATCTATATATTTACAGCATAAAAAAGGCTAAAATAAATATGCACCTTTAAACAACAGCCACAGAAATCACATTCACTCAATTGAATAAAGAATTTAAAGTGACTTAACAAAGATTCAATGTCTGTGTTCATCACAGTGCAACCCCTTGACTGATGTTCCACTGTAATAAATTTTAATAACAAAACTATTTTGTCATTAAATAAGTAAATAAATCCATTACTCACCTCAAGCCCTGTGGGTGATATTTTTAGATAATCACTGACATCATTGTTATTAAGCATGACATTAATCTTGCTTAAATCTGCTATTTCATATGAGTATGGACGGTTCTGAAAGCAAAATACGTTATGAAATATTCAAGAAATATCTTTCACAGGAAATTGAAAATACAGAATTACTTCATAGGGGTAAAACAATCATTGTTGGCAATCCAGTGCTTTACATAGTCCACAAAAAAGGACAAAAACAAAGAACGGAAATAACCAAACAAGTTTACATTCCAGCAGGTTGGAGGCAGTCCTGTTGTCCAAACCAGTTGGCTTATTACAAGCATGGCCATTCAACTGAACTTGGGACTGCTAAAGAACAAATGCAGTCAGTGGATAGGGTGGGACTTGAATATGTGGACTTTGGATTGCCAGTCCTGCGCTCTAACTTGTTCGGCCATGATGCCTCCTCCAAAATATACATTTTAATTAATTAATTTGATTATATAATAATGCAGTTTAAACAATATAGAATAAATTTTATTATTCAACTTACATTAACTGAAACTGTCAGCACAGAAAAAGACATGTGGAAAAAAGATAACACAGCAAGTGGTTTAGTAAATAACTTGATCCAAAACTTTGAGTCCACATTGATTTACAAGAATGATGAACTTGTATTATCAACATTATCAACAACTTTTGAGGTCACCCAAGTCTTAAACCTAGGAGCTGATTGCTTCATACGATACAGAGTAGCTCAGAAGAGATGCTGCCACACTGAGCTTTACTTTTGGTTGAAGAACATTCTCTATGCCATCCGAATAGGCCACTTTCGAGTTCCAAAAACCCTAACTTTCAAAATGAGGCTAGGTGCACAACCTTTCTTGTGAAAATGAGTTTTATTTGCATGAGAATTAAAGAAGGTTTCCATATCAAAGGTTGAGCACCAACCCTCGTTTGAAACAGAGGCCCAGGGGAACTCGGAAAAGGCCTATTAGAAGGTTGGTGAGAGGAATATGTATGACAGTGCAATGGTGGGAAATTTTGAAGACATAATTAGTGAAAAAATTGTTGAGACCTTGTCCTCAAATGAGGTGGCTTCGAAGAACAAAACGATCCACACCCCTACCCTTAGTATCTCCTTCAGATCAGCCTGAGGAATTTGGATATGGATATTAGGGCTTAATGGGTTAATTGATACCGATAAATTTGCACAATACTTACATGAATTGTCTAGAAGCCACTGAGAACAAAATCCAGCCTGGTGTTTTTCAAAGTCCTTGCTTCCAAGCCACTCTCTTTCAATCTGTGCAACCAACTCCATTATGCCAGTATCTCGAATGGTCAGCTTGTTTTCACCTGTCAAGAATTGTTCACATTGATCAGATCTTGCACTGCAACTCAAAGTACATTATTCTAAATTAATACATACTCGTCTGTGCAAACTTTTCCAGTGCCAGGATTGAATTGAGAACAACACCAGGATACTCGTCTGTTGTCTGAAAGGCAAATCATTTTTTACTTACATGTAGTACCTGAACCAAACATTATGAGTTTACTAAATGTGCAATTCATGTAAGATGCTGGCCAGCTGGCATGTGCACCCTACAAGACTAATAGATTCACAACTAAGTAATAATCTACTGATTCTATTCCTAAAATACTCAACATATTTCTCTGAGATTTACTTACAAATGACTGTTGCTATGTTGCTTTATTAGGTCTTACCAGTCTCTGTATCAGAAATTCCAGTGTGCCTTGGGTTAACAGCACAATACTCAATGGACCTATATAAATGCATGCAAGTACACAGTCATAAAAAAGCAGATGAAGACCAATACATTATAACTTCTTGAATCATTTTCATTTATCATATAGAACACAATACAGAGTACGGGGGGGGGGGGGGGGAGGGGGGACTCCGCATATGAAAGGGGTGGGGATGCTCGTCGTCTTGCTTAGGGGAGTAAATTTCAGATTTTGGTCTCACTTAGGGTGTTCTGGGCAAAATGCCATCATATTTAGCCATGAAGGTCTCATTTAGGGTTGCATGCAAAAAAATATAAAAATATATATCTGATATGTATATTTTTAATTTGTTTTATTCACTCCCTTCATATAATCCAAGTTTTCTCATTTGTCTGTGTTTTAACATGGTCTCTATTAGGAGTCAAAAAAAAGCTTGGGCCATGCCCAGATCGGTCTCCTTTACGGGTTTAAGTCAAAATTTCCGACGAGCATCCCCAACCCTTTCATATGTGGAGTTCCCCCCTGGGACAGAGTATTCCCAAATGGCAGCAAATCTAGTTAGTCCAGTGTTTTTACAAAAATTGGCCCTTGATGCCTCGTTGAAGGTAAAATTTCTTTTCAGATGGAGGCAAAGAGGGCTAATTCACATATGATAAAAGGAAAGTGCATGTGGTGTTGCTGATATCAAGGAAAAAATGCAAATTAATATTAACAAAATCATCTTGTAATTTAGCTAATTAAAGAACTGACTGCAGCTTCACATTAGGCTGTTGCCTAATTACACTTTCATCCTATTCATTGTACCATCTACTCATTTGAAAACTGGGATAGGGGTTCCTCAGATCGGCATTCAAATTTATTCTCTGGACTGTTCACCAAACAATGTATAAATGCACCAGGATTGGGTAGGGGGGGGGGGGGGGGCGTGGATTAACTGGTGCAAAATTTCTTATTGGCAGATCTTGAGCTGGTGGGCTAAATAGACCTTTTTAGCTTGTATGTTTTGTTTTCCCATTTCACACAAGGTGAACTGTTTCTTTCAAATGTCGTCTGAAGAACATGCATCCACGTGCATATGTATGCAGAATTAATGAAAAGACAAAAGGCAAATTCCCTGAAGAGCATAATGTGGTCTGAATCGGGAAAATAAAACATACAAGCTAAAAAGGTCTATTAACTGCTGTTATTTAAAATACTAGACAGTCATAAAAGCCTCTTCTTGAATTTCGTTATGTTAGCATAAAACTTATTAATAATTTTTCTCTCACACTCCTTTCTCAGACTTTTCTCTTACTCAAGCCACAGCCCTGATCTTGTAACAATGATTAAAAAATGACTGATGCTAAATATGATCAAGCACACTTTGAACCAATGACGAACCAACGAAAAGAACTGACTTAACACACATTTCTATCCTAGCTCCCAGTAAAAAAAAAACATTTTCAAACAACTACTTTTTTAGCCTACAAAAACAGCTGTCTCTCCTTGCTCCTTGCATTAGGGGTATTTTGCCAGGGGAGATGCTTGCGCCACAGCGACAGAAATTCCATATTGATGATGAAAAATCTGTCGAGAGTCTGGTCAGGAGCTCTGCTTGTACAAAGTAGTAGTTATGTTGTTTTAGCCATTGTTTAAAAATGACAGACAAAAGACAAAAGGCCACAAAAATCAAAATGTAAACACGATGAATATTACTGTTCATGGTTCCGTGACTTATGGCTACCAACTCGTTAAGGAATCAAAATTTATGCAAAATGCATAAATTACTAGGTGACATCACCAGATAGCATTATAATGCTCCGAATTCAGACGTCTCTCTCCCCACTCCCCCCACAGGTTAGGAGGTGGAGACTTGTGATATTTTAGACTAGGATTAGGCTACTCACCAGCCAACTTGTCAGCTAAGCATGCTAAGACAACAGCCAGGTTTCGGCAAATTGATGGTGTAAGTTCACTCTCCCGTCTGCCTTGATTGGTGTGGAATACAAGTTTTTCGAGGTCCTTGGACAGTCTCAACCTTGATGACAGGGTATGTATAGCATCCTAAGAATTAAAAAAGAACAGCGTATTTTTCACCACTTAGATCTATATTTATTATATAGATACTGATGAAATATCAGGATTTTTCCTTTTACTAAAAAATCATACCTTCATCGCGCGCCGTGAGAATACTATTTCTATCTTTCACGTGTGAGGATATTGGTGTTGCCATGGTTACTAACATGATTAGCCAATTACAAGAGAGCTTCCCACTCAGGCGCGCAGCCGGTTCTTTTGAAATGTTGAAATATAAGTATTATTGTCTTCATTTCTCCTTTATAACTTTATATCCGAGTTTCATAACATTTTTGTGACAGGCATTTTGCAATAGGTGACCACTTTAATTGCACTGTTTTGCTGTTTCGAAAATGAATAAAAAAAAGTTGTGTTTTACGTAGGAATTTCATCAGTATCTATAAAATAAACAGAACATCTATATCATTTTGTTATCATATCTTGCTGAATTGATTTCATAAATCAATTAACCCATTCGCTCCTGGAGATTTTGCCGAAAAACGCGTTTTGAAGCTAGTCGAGTGGTTTTCTGGTCACTGTCGTGCTATAAAGAGCTAAAACTTACCACAAACCGGTTTACAGGTCGTACACTTGGCGGCCTTCTGATCCAGATGCAAAATATCAGCTTACGAAGTTCGGGCATGCACAGAAAGCAAAATTTCGACATAGTTTTTGGGTTTAAAAGTGACACAGCAGTCTTGACTTTTACTTTTCGCTTTCTCTCCTCCCTTCTTTTTTCGCTTTTCTTGCCTCATTTTTTTTTTCTCTTGCTGGGCATTTAGTAGGCTTCATTTTGGTAGGAAGAGTTTTTAGGAAAGCTTTTAGGATCTTAGGATTAGGTAAAAGGAAAGGTAGGTGGGTAATGGAACGATTTGGAAGAACGAATGGAAGATTTTCATGGAGATTTTCAGGTCCTTGTCACGTGGTTTTTTGCTTCTTTCTCCGGTGTCCTTGACTGAATTGTGCTCATTCTGGTATGGTTTGAAAGATCTCTTCACCCTGCACAAGTTAGCGAAGAAAGTTGTCCTTGACTGTTAAAACTGATGACGTCACAAAGGGTAGAAAGGACCTGGATCCGCACGGGCGGTTACGGGCGGTTCAGGGGCGAATGGGTTAACACAGTCATTTACTTTGAAAATCATGTTTGTCATTACAGTCAAAACCAGCAAAACTGTGAAAACTTGAAATAGTTCAGGAGTATTTATTGTGTTACGACCAATCACAACACAGATCAGGACATGTGAACACGCCACAAAACCACAAACTAATTAACAATCTTGCTTACAGTTTAGTTTGGCTGTTTTCTTGCAACACAAGAATATTCCCAAAATATTTCTGGTGTTCACAGTTTCTCAGTTTGACTGTAACAATTTGAAAAATGTGAAACGGGCAATTTGTCTTCATCAAGATATTTTTCATGAGAGAGGTCTGTGTTTCTCACTACACTTCGTTACACATGGTTGTGTAAGAGTCTAGAAAGGATTAAAAATTATTATTAACACTAACCCGGGTAGGAAGTGGGCATTCATCAAGAAGTAAACACACAACAGCTGCTCCAAGAGAATCCTCCAATGGAATAGCAAAAATACAGGACTTCACAACATTTAGCCATCCCTCCTCTAAAATTCAGTATCAAATTAACATTGCACAGTAAAAAGTATTAATCAAGTACCATAAAAGAAACTTTTTTCTATCAATACAGGTAGATGAAAGAAATTGTGGATGGTATCAGGAGACAGTTTCCTAAACATTTTATGAATATTAGGCTTTCAAAAACATTCTCCGTCTGATTTAATGTGGCACAGGACAAAGGACATTTCATACTTGACTGGCACCAGTTTAAATATTAAGTGACCCAAAAACGGATCACTACACTTAGACCAATCAGAGTAGCTCTTTAGGACCCTTGGGGATAAAGTGGTCACTCACAAGTAATTAAGTGCACAGAAACTTGATTTGCGGTTGATTAATAATATTTCAACTATGAGATATCATAAAAGATGCTCTTGAGGACACAGGATATTCTGAATATGAGTGACTATCAGAGGAAAATAATCAAAGCATATCTGTCAGGAGAGAGGTTTTTGTCTCTGTTCCAACTGAAGCTGGGTAAAGTCTGACTTTTGTGCTGGCTTCATACACTTTTGATCATTATTTTATTTGGCGAGGATTGCAATGTCATCTTTTGCCCGCTGGTAACACGATCTGAAGTGCAGGTGTGCCATTTTATTGACGTTTATCCCTCCTTTCTCCTCTGCAATGGCATTCCTTGACGATTCGAAGCTTTCCCTCACTTCAAGAAGCTTCTGAACAAGGGTTTCACTCTTGTCGGCACAGTCATGGCACAATATATTCATTAACAAACTGTCACTGGAAATCTCCTCTCCAGGTGTCAACTCGAGATTAACAAGCTCTGTTTTATTTCCCGCCCGCATGAGGTAGTTATTACACCTAAAATCTTTGTTCGCGTTAACTTAAGCACAAAGCTAACAAATTTGCCATTTCAATGTCGGAGAAACATACAAGTGATAGATTATCTTTGTCCGAGTGGAATCAATGGCGTCAAGGACTCAATGTAACCAGAAACCCCAAATGTTAGTCACACCACTCCCCATTTTGGCAAATGAAATGCAAATAGAAACCTTTCACGTGAGACAAGTTGACCTCTTGTGACTTTGTCACTAGCTTGGCTGCTTCACAGCCTAGAAAGCTGGCTTTGCTTGCTCAGAAACTCCCACGAAGCTCACTCTGCTCACTTAAAAACTTGTCACGTCACTCATGAGGTCAACTTATGGCAAGTCTATATGGATATACATGCACATAAAAAGAAAATTGAGACATCCAGAAATACACACATCCTAACTGTTCTTCTGTCTTCAGGGCTATGGTGTGACAGGGGCTTTTAGCCAGAGAATGAGCACCATCAGTAAAAGGCGGAAAAATTTGCTCACTTTTTTAATGTGCTGATCACCAGAAAGAGTAGTAGACATGTAGTTTTAAAATTACTTAAGGCTGTTGACAACGACTAGAAAGGTATACAAATGCAAGTCCATGTGTAGATTGGGAATAACATGGAAGGAGTGGAAGGGGGGGGGGGGTGGTGTACTGTTGAAAATTTCCCTATCAACTCTCTCTTAAACTCTCTCTTAACCCTTTAAGTCCCAATAGTGACCAACAACAATTTTCTCCTAACAATATCCATACACTGTCAAGAGATAAAGTTATGAGAATTAATAAAGTGATCATCATAGAGAAAATTCCATGATCTTTTATCAAATTCTCTCAACTAATTCTTAAAGGAGATGTATGGAGGTCAGTTTGGAGAATTTGTACTTGGATATTGGTGCTTGAAGGGTTAAATCTAACCGTTATTTCTTCATCTTCCCAATATTTACCATGGCCATAGGAATGGGAGAGGGGCCGGGGCAAGCAGACAGGCCACTGCCACCCAATTTTCAAACTGGAAGTGGATGGTGATGCCACACCTATCAGGGACATCACTAAGGTTTCAAGTTGCCGGGTAAATACAACGAGTAGGAGGGGAATCAAACAGCTAGGGATTTCTTTTGGTTCTATTTTCCTTCTATTTTACTATGAAAGTAGCTGGAGGCTACGTTCATTATAGCTGGGAGAAATCCCCAGACCCCAACTCTTAAATATGTGACAGCTTTGACCTATGATTGCACAGTGTACCCCCTGGCCTATCATAACAATACTAAACAAATAATATTACATTCTGCCCTCGCCCTCCCCCTTCCGCTCACATAAATTTGTTTTATGGTGGTCTTTACATCATATTATACAAACAATACAAAGAAGGCTGGTTACAGAAGCTTGGTGGGACTAGGTGGGAAAGTTATTTCGGACCAGAACCAGTCCCAGTGAGTTGGACAAAAAAGTTACCAGCAACTTTAACTTTTGACGTTTATAATAATAAACAATGAACTTGTACATATTCTATATGTAGCGTGGGGCCTGAGCCCAAGTTGGGTCGGACATGTGCAGTTTAGGAGACCTACGACTCGTGTTACTGGTGTGCTAGTTAAGTAAAGTGATTCGAACGCTAGCTGTGTTATTTGTGTTACATTTGGTGGCAGCGGTGGGATTTTTGCCATGGAAGATACTGTGAAAGCTTTGGAAGAGAAAGTGGCGCTCCTCGAGGCGAAACTTGGAAAGAAAAGTGAAAGTAAGGCTGGTGCAAGCGGCAGTTCACCGACCACGTCGCCAGAAAATCCGCTTGGCATCAAACCGGAGAGCTTCTCTGCGACGTCCGGCGAAAGTTGGGTGGTTTGGATACGGAAATTTAAAAGTATTGCAGCCCTTAACAAGTGGAGTCCTGAACTTCAATGTCAAATATTACCCGCGCACCTGAAAGGCCTTGCCGAACAGACCTATTACAGCCTGACTGCCGAACAAACAGCCACGTGGACGGCTGTTGAACGCGCTCTGACAGATCGATTTCATCCTAAGGAATCTCGTCAGGTACACATTTCCACTCTACGACAGGGTTCATACAAAAAATTGCAACCATTTTTCAAGGACTTTTCAAGGACTTTTCAAGGACCACATTAGATTTTCAAGGACAACCTACTAGGAATATAATTTCACAGATTGTACAAAAATGCATATTCCCAGTATATTCTAATAAGACTTTAAGGCTTTAACTGTTTGCTTCACCAAATTCTCTACATGTTTCAGTTCACTTGTCTTAAACTGATAGTTAATTATTGCATAAAACATGGAGCACTTTATGTAAATGACCTTTACATTCACTGAGCTACGATTTATATTCTGTCTTGGACAACCAAAAAGCATCAAAAAATTCTTTCCAGGCTACTACATTCAAAGTTGAAGAAAATTCAAGCTCTTTTCAAGGACTTGCACAGAAAATTAAGGACTTTTCAAGGAAAAATGGAATTCAAGGACTTCCCCTAAAATTCAAGGACTTTTCAAGACTGTGCGAACCCTGTATGAGCCAAATTAAGACGTCCTGACGACGATCTACATCAACTGAGGTGCGACATTTCTCGTCTTGTGGAGCTGGCCTATCCGGATGATCCCCCGGATATACTCAATCGCACGGCCAGAGATTTCTTGGTGGGTGCTTTAACCCCTATTATATTGCGAGAGAAGGTGTTGGATTTAGGGCCCAATACTTTGGATGAGGCCCTAGCGGCAGCTCAGCGATATGAATCAAATCAAAGACTGCTAAACAAGGGAAGTGCTCGAGTACTGTCTTCAACATCTGGGGAGCAGGAAAAGTTGGGCTCCCAACAGGGCACCCAAGAACCCCCAGCGTGGGCTAAGGAGCTTTTTCAACAGCAAGCTGAAATCTTAGAGAAGCTAAAGAATATTCCTCAAGGGAGGCAAGGTAGGAATGAAAGTGTAGAATCTGGACAAGGCCCCAGAGCATGTTTTAAATGCGGTAGCCTGACTCATTTTATTCGTGACTGTCCACATCAAGTTCGTCCCGACCAGGGAAACGGGAGATGGGCGGGGCACAGCCGAAAGTGACCCCGCCCGAGAATCCAAAGGGAGCATTTTTGCCTTGTGATGTCAATGGTGTTAAGTCTCAAGCCTTATTAGACACGGGTGCAGAAGCAACAATTATCAGTGAAGACCTACACAGTCGCTCTAAGACACATATAAACAAACTTGAGTCCGCACTGAAGCCTGTCCTGGGAGCCAATAACATGCCACTTGATGTGGTTGGAGAAACAGAAGTAACAATTCAGCTGGGCGCAATCAGGGCTAAGCATAAAGTGCTGGCTGCGCCGAGGCTTGGCACAGCAAGTGTTGATTGGTGTAGATTGTGAAAGGAGGTCGAATCCCAGTTCGTGTGTTCAATTACCTTAACAAACCCCTCAAGATTTACAGGTGTAGCAGTATAGGGGACCTCTACCCATTAGCTGGTGAGGAGGGATCACAGGAGGAAACCAATATGGGTGTGGGCTACAAGGTGGTACCCCCTACGGCCTCAAAGGGAGATGTTGAGGTTGGATTGGAAGCTAAACAATGTAGTGCAGTTCTTGTGAGGGACGCTGACGTTCACAGTTTATTGATAGAAGAGATGTTCCCTATCAGCAGCGATTTGGTCCCGGAAGAGGAAAAACTTAGGCATTATGAGGTGTTGTCCACTTATGCTGACTGCCTTTCAAAGGGGCCGTGGGATTTAGGTACTGCAAAGGGTGTACAACATACCATCAATACAGGCTCTGCCAAGCCAATCCAGGTACCGCCGCGAAGAGTTCCCTTTCACAAAAGGCAAGAAATGCGCAACCAAGTGGATGAAATGCTCGAAGCAGAGATTATAGAACCGTCCGATTCCCCTTGGTCCTCTCCGGTGGTTTTAGTAGCGAAACCTGATGGCAGTCAACGTTTCTGTGTGGACTACCACGCTCTTAACTCGGTAACCAAGCGAGACTTGTACCCGCTTCCTCGGTGTGATGACATATTGGAGAGTTTATCTGGGGCACAGTGGTTTTCTTATCTCGACCTCCTTAGGGGATATTGGCAAATTGATGTGGCAGAGGAAGATCGGGAAAAGACGGCGTTCGCAACTCCGGATGGTCTTTACCAATTCCGCAAACTAAGTTTTGGCCTTACGAATGCACCTGCGTGTTTTACGAGGGCTATGCACCTTATCTTGAAGGGTTTATGCTGGTCAGACTGTCTAGTGTATCTAGATGATATCATTGTCTTTGGTCGAACACTACAGGAGCATAGGGAGAGACTGTCACTTGTGTTGTCACGCTTGACAGAAGCAGGCTTGAAGATTAACCCCAAGAAATGCAAGCTTTTGTGTGAACAGGTGGTTGTGTTAGGTCACGCCGTGTCACGGGAGGGCATATCTACTGATCCAGAGAAAAAAAGAGTCATAAAGGAGTGGCCGGAGCCAGTTGATGAGAGTCAGCTGAGAGCGTTCTTGGGGACGGCTGGTTACTACAGACAATTTGTGCCAAACTACGCCCACATTGCATCCCCTTTGCCCCGTGCTTGTCAAAAGGGGGACCGTTTCAGATGGACAGCTGAGTGCAAGGAAGCTTTCCGGGACATCAAGCACAGATTGTTGAGTGCTCCCATCCTGGCTTTTCCCCAGCTAGACGTACCGTTCATCCTGGACAGTGATGCCAGTGACAGTGGGCTGGGGGCGGTGTTGTCGCAGGTTCAATGTGGGAAAGAACGTGTAATAGCATACGCAGCACACGCTCTATCAAAGGCTGAAAGGAACTATAGTACCACCCGGAAGGAACTGTTGGTCCTCGTGTGGGGAACGGAGCACTTCGAGACATTCCTTTACGGGCGATGTTTTCGGGTCAGGACTGACCATAGTGCTCTGCAGCGGCTACGGAACTTTAAAAACCCTAGAGGCCAGGTGGTTAGGTGGCTTGAAAGGCTTACTGACTTTGATTTCGAGGCGGAACATCGTCCGGGTCAGTTGCACGGCAATGCGGATGGACTGTCCCACCTTCCCTGGGACAAGGGTGCATCGGTTAAGGTAAAGAGGGACGCCACCCTGATTCAGTCTGTGAATATGGAACCCTTGTCGAGAGAAAGTATACGTGCAGCCCAAAACCAAGATCCTGTCCTGTCGCAAGTTGTGAGGTGGCTTGAAACTGGTGTCAGACCTGCTAGAGGCAATGTGGAAGGAAGGGGGCGCAAACTTTTGTCATACTGGACACAATGGGGAAGGCTGTTTCTCAGGAATGGTCTGGTGTTTAGACGTTGGGAACAAGAAGTGACAGGCCAAGAGATTTATCATCAAATCTGCTTGCCTGAGAGCATCGTGTCACAAGTGTTGTGCGCCTTGCATAACGATCCTTCAGCAGGCCACCTTGGCGTCTCGAAGACTCTAGAAAAAGTGCGGAGGAGATTTTATTGGCACGGCATGCGGGAAGATGTCGAAATGCATGTTAGAAGGTGTGTCCCATGTGCTGAAGTCAACGACCCTTGCAAGCTTCCAAAGGCACCCCTTATAAACATTAAGGCAGGGCACCCCCTACAACGGGTCGCAATAGACATCGTAGGTCCCACACCCAGATCTACCTCTGGCCATGAGTGGTTGCTGGTGGTCTCCGATCATTTTACTAAGTTTGCTCAAGCCTTCCCAGTGAGAAACACCTCAGCAGTCATGCTGGCGAAGAAGGTGATGTATGAATACATATGCCGTTTCGGGTGTTTCGAGGGTTTGCATTCTGATCAGGGAGCCAATGTGGATGGAGCTGTCTTCAAAGGACTGTGCGATTTAATTGACGCAGCAAAAACAAGGACAACGCCATACCATCCCCAAGGGGATAGGCAGGTAGAGAGACTGAACAAATCTCTGGTGAAGATCCTTAGTAAGCTGATTTCTGACCATCGCCGGGACTGGGCGGACTTTGTGCCGAAAGCAGTTCTTGCATACAACACTAGCGTGCATGAGTCGACTGGATTTACCCCTTACCGCTTAATGTTCGGCAGGGAAGCTATTCTGCCATTGGATGCTCTCCTTAGGTTCGAGACAACACCTTCCCAAGGGTCGACACGGACATACCCCGGTTATGTTGTTGAGCAGAAGCAGCAATTGGAAGAGATGGAACAGATAGTGAGAGAGAACCTCAAGCGAGCGCAGAAGTCCCAAAAAGCTTACTATGACACCAAGTGCCATGGTCAGTGGTTCCATGTAGGAGACCAGGTTTGGTATAGAAACCGAACCAGGACAAGAAGAAAGAAATTCCTCAAGCCCTGGTGTGGTCCTTGGAAGGTGGTGAAAGCTCTTTCTGATGTTACCTATCGCATTGAAGAGGAGAGGCGGAAGCCGGGAAAACGTCGTCAGAGGAAGGTGGTCCACTTCAATTATCTGAAGCCACGCTTTTCGCCACCAGAAATCCATGAGAAGCCCTCACAGTTAACCTCTTCCAGCCATGCGCAAGATACGCCACAAGCGGAGAACCTGAGGGACGGGCAGCAACCGTCTCGAGGAAGCTTAGTTGACTCTGGAGATGTCAAATTGGAATGGCTGGAAAATCCAGTTGCTACAGTCACAGAGGTTTCTCATCCCTCCCAGGCGCGTGAATCTAGTGGTGAACCTAGTGGTACATTAAGTACATCCCCTCAATCTGCTGACCTGCCGTGTCAATCTGAGGTTTCTCAAGTGAGTGATGAACTGCATTGTGAACCGTGTTATGCTGCTAGGCCAAGAGACGTGAGCTAAGGGAGCCTGTCTGGCTACGAGACTATGTTAGAACAGTTGTTGTTTATCCATCCTTCCCTTGAACTTTGTAGGAACATTTGCTACTTAAGTTAAAAATTCTCTCTTGTACCTCGGACCTTATGGGGGAGGGGGTAGTGTAGCATGGGGCCTGAGCCCGAGTTGGGTCGGACATGCACAGTTTAGGAGACCTACGACTCGTGTTACTGGTGTGCTAGTTTAGTAAAGTGATTCGAACGCTAGCTGCGTTATAATGACATAACATGTTAATTCTAAGTGCATTTTGTACCTTCTTCTGCCAAGGAATGTAGAATTGTCATGCATTCTGGAGGCTCCATGCTACTACAAAAACAAAAATGTGAAATTATACATTACTGGTATACCGTAAAATTCCGAAAATAAGCCCCGGGGCTTATATTTTTCAAAGTCCCTTTTTGAGGGGCTTATTTTTGGAGGGGCTTATATTCGAAGGGGCTTATCTTCGGAGGGAAATTTGCGTTTCAAAATCGATTGGGCTAGCCTCATAGTTGGAATGAAATTTACCGTTTTTTCTTTGTTTTGCTTTGTATCTGAGGGCAATTTCCAAGTACAAGCCCCCGGCGGGGCTTATATTCGGAGGGGCGATTTAACAGAGGGTTTTTTGCGTTACGAGTTTGGGGGGCTTATACATGGAGGGGCTTATTTTCGGAATTTTACGGTATTATATTTAATTGACCAAAGATGACAGGCACCGCAAAAAATATACTTCCCATACGTAAAAAGCAGGGCTGTCAACCCCCCACGTCATCAAATATTGAGAATTGAAAGGGAAGAAACAATTGGTGACGTCATATCGCATGACAAAGGATGTCACTTCTGCCAAAAATGCTCGTTGATTCCAACTGACGTATATAGCCCATAAACAGTCCATATTTAGCCACATTATCACTTAAATTACAGTGGCATACCAGAATTTATGGGGAAACGTACCATGTCGACAGTAGCTCAAACGCCGCAAAATATTTGAAATTTTATGGTCAGAAAGTCGAGTCTACAAGAAATAGCAACTTGGGGATTATCCGGGAGATATCAGACTCTAATATGGAGATCAGGAGATACGGTCCAAAATCTGGAGTCTCCTCGATTATCCAGGAGAGTTGACAGCACTGAAAACTTATGTTAATGATCTGTACTACCAAAGAGGTTAACATACAAATGCTTGGCTCCAACTTTTACATGTGATAATAAAGTTACAGTGAAGCCCTGCTTTACAAACACCCACTTAATATGGACACCACATTTATTACACACAGTTTTCTTTGTCCCTGGGTAAAGGAAGCCCTTACATTTTCTCTAAATTCCACCTGTTTAATATGGGCACGTTCTATGGCCCCCTCAGTATCCATTCATATTAATGGGGTTTGACTAGGCATTGCTGTTTGTTGTTTCTTAGAACCAGACTTGCATGTGCCCATTTACTTTGCAGAGAAAGTTCCTGTCCTGTCCCTGCCTCCAGTGATCTTTCCCTGTGCACTTGCCATATCCTGTTTATAATTCAAAGCCCAGTACAAATAATCCTTTATTGGCACCCCTGAATTTCAGCGTCAAGGAAAAAAATATTTGTGCACGACATTTTGATGAAAAAAGAATACATGCCATTCAAAAATTCTCCATCCCCCCAAAAAGTTTTCCAATAGCCTACCCCTTGGTTGAGCGACAGAACTGCTTGCAATTAACAGGTGTTAATTGACAATTCAAATGACGGGTTATGTAAACTCCCATGGCCCATCGATGACCTTAATTTGACAGCTGGATTTGGCAAAGCTGAGTTTGTACTATTTACACATCACCATCAGTAAACTAGCAAGAGAATAGCACCTTACATGTATTGAAATAAAGGAAGTGAACTGAGCGAACTCATACGACGATATCATTGATTGCATTTTGGAGAATTAAACCTTAAATGATGAAAGGCTTAAAAATTAACCTAACGTAGATTGTGCAAACAGGATATATTGATCATTGCCTTAAGGCTTTTAGCTTAATTTATCAGTCTAAAAACAACAGGCAAATAATTCTCTTACTTCTCGGCAAGTTTCCTTAGAGCGCTAAGAGCATCCAACACAAGATGATCAGTGTGATCGGAGCAGGAGGCCATGTTGGCCGAAAAATGAGGAAGAATTCTTCCGCTGCTATCATAGCTGTCTTCTCTCAACGTCTCGTGGATCTTACAACAGCAAATTCCCATATATGTCTACAAGGTTACTTGATTCAATTCTTCTAAACAGAACAGATGCCAAAACCGATAACACGAAAAGAACCATCACAACATTCTGAGAAACCTACAAACAAACAAACTATCGAAAATTCTCATAGCTCAATAGAGCCCCCGTTGCTACTGGTCAGTCATTCCAACAAAAAGTTTTATGCGTGCGCCGTAAGCGCCTGTTGTCAGAAGGATATTGCTTGCGGTTTCTTGCAAATCTCAGATGCGCGTGCGTTTTTACATCCCATAATACTGTTTTACTTTTTAAACGAGTGCATCAAAAGAATGGTAGCCAAATGGCGTCTTCCTTTCTAGAAGACCTATTCGAGAAAGAAGTAGATGAGAAGGAGGTCAGTGCTATGGTGGGATCGCTGGAAAGCCAGCTGGCTTCGACACCGATCCCTAGATCTCACCACAATGAAGTCAAACCTTCGGTTGAAGCTTCAAAGACCAGTCCTAAAATAAGCAACATGACTAGCAAGGCGCCAATCCGAACGAGTCCGATTCAAAACCAAACCGCGACTGCAGTTCGTCCGGGAATTTCTTCATCGCCTGTGCTAAATACAACTGGTAACACCGCGATTACTACTGTTATCAACATTGCTCCACGTCCCACGGTAACCACAGCGGTTCCTTTGGCTCCACGGCCGGCCACTATGACTGTTTTAGCTGCTCCGAACCCAGCGTTTACCGGCGGACATCGCTTCGTTACGACCATGATCAACAGCACGGACTTGATTAACCGGAACATTAATATATTAAATCCGCAGCAAATCGCTCTAGCGCCACGAATTGTATCGGGAAACGCAGCTGTTCCGGGAAATCCTCAAACCATGACAGCGCCAAGGATCATCCAGCAAATTCAACCCCGCGTTGTAAATGCTCCGCGCGTTGTAAACCCTCAGGTTGTTTTACGGCAGCCAGCTACAAGCTCGCCGATGCAGCAGGACCAGAAGATGAACATTATACAAACTCAGATTCGCCCAGTACCGGCGAGTGTTAGCGTAACGCAGAATGTTCCGATTAGAACTAACCTAACTCAAATTCGGCCCCAACAAATTAATGCAATACCGAGGACAGTCACTTATAGAATGCCTATAAACCAGGCCTCTGTCACAACAACAAAGACTGAAATTGCATCTACTGCAGGTACTAATAGTCACAATTCAAGCTCTTCCAATGTAGCAAATGTTGGTATGCGTGTTTCTACACCAACAACTCCTCAACAGCAAGGTGTCAAGAATATCACCATTGCTGGTAATCAGACCAAACCACAGCCATCTAGCACTCCACTAGCGACAGTCACCCATTCGCAGCCACAGGTCAATGCTGCTCAACTTGAACAAGTAAAGGAGCAGGCCCTTAAATTAAAAAATTTCTTCAACAACTTGGTGAGGTTGGCATCAGAAAAATCCCCTGAGGTTGGCAAGACTGTGAAAGAATTAGTTCAAGGTGTTATGGTGAGTTCAGTTATCTTGAAGCGAGTCACAACACTGTGTTATTTAGTGGGTAGGGGTGGGGGGATCAGAGGGATGGGGTGGAAGGGCAGTAGTATTGATTGAAATTTGTGTTTGAGCTTATTCAGCTTGCGAAAAAAGTAGCATCCTATATCCTGCTCATCAATTTTTTTTTTCCGGCTAATTAAAATGACTTTAAGCAATTAGGCTGTAGACTGTTTTCACTCACGTGGCCAGCATATATGCAAATCTATTGGAACAAAAGAAAGCGTTCGCATAAGAAAAGAGTTCAACTCCCACAGGACTGGTTTGGGACACAAACATGGCCGCCGTTTCATTGTTTTGGGACACCAATATGGCCGCCGTGACGTCATGTGAAAACAGTCTATTACATGCTAGTTACAACAGCCCAAATAGCAAAGTTGCAAAACTGACTTTCTTTGTACCCTGCTTATTGTTGTGGGTATTCTAAATTGCATGGCTGACTTTAATTTACGGCAGCCATGTTAGTTGACAAGAACAAAAGGGTCCCTCTCCACTGGGAACTAAACAGATTTTTTCTTGCAAATTCTGGAATGAAAATATTTACTGGTATTTGCACTGTTTTGTCAACCAACATGGCTGCCTTGTCAAGTTGTTCCAAACCAGTTATATCTTTGCAAATCAGACCAAAAAACAAACCAGTTATAAAACCAGTTATATCTTTGCAAATTAAATTCACCCTATTCATTCGTATTATCAGATCTTAAAATTGCTGATTTTGGGACAAATTGCTCCAGCAAGGACTAGCTGCAATTTTTTTTGGAAAAAAACTAGTTTATGGTAAAATCTAATGAAAATAACTCCTTGATAATGAACAGCCTTGCAACAAATGGCATCTTTCTTCCCATTTATACCAAAGTGTATGTAACAGGAATCCAATTGATGTGTCCATGAAATGTTTCTTAGTCCCTTCCTTGGTGAGTATTATACCGTAAATCCTCTACTAAGTCCCCTGTCTCAAATAGGCATCCTCCCTCTAATAAGCACCCCCCCCCCTTTTTCAGGGAAAGAAAGTTAATAAGCGCCCCCCCCCCTCTCCCCTAATTATTCTTCACTAATAAATGAGAGACTATATTGATCAATAAAATTACGACTGTAAAACTTTGTGTGGACTGATCTGGGATGGTTGATTTACCAATATTATTGGAAGTTCCCAATTGATTCTGATCCTAGGCTGCATGACCTCCAACTCTCTTGTTCTTGAGCTTCTCCACTCTGTATTCTAGTTCTTTATGGAGAACTGATACCATCGTCGTTTCTAAATAAGCCCCCCACATCTCAAATAAGCACCTCATCTCTATTAAGATCCCCATCGAATGGGCTTGAAATAAATAATAGAGGATTTACGGTATTTTATTCACCCGACAGGACTTCCTGAAAGAAAGCAAGCAACTGCCCCTCCCCCCCAACTCATGGGCTTTCCAAAATAGCCTAACCCACACCCCACATGCACAATTTTTCTGATCACTCCCCCATGTCATGTACATGAAGTGACCAAAAAGTTAATTAATATGCTATTTTTATTAGTGGTTAGGGGCTTGAGAAAGTCTAATTTTTTTTCAGTTTCAAATGAATGAGGACAAATGAAAGAAGTTCATGGGTGTAAATTTAGTTGACTGTAATATCAATCTTTTTTTTTTCAGGAAGGAAAACTTACTGAAGAACAATTTGCAACAAACCTGCAAACCACACTCAACTCACCTCCCCAACCAAATCTTGTTGGTTTTCTAAAGGTAGGTGTTAAGATCTGCTATATGGCAAAAAAGGTGAGCATGGCACAAAACAGAAGGGTCATTGTCCAAAACCAACATGCTTTTGTTTAAGGTTTTTTGGAGACTGAGAACATGCAGTATTATGTACCCTTCCTTGATTTTGAAATCCCTATACATTTTACTCCTTGAAGACTCTGTCTTGGAAGGGAGATACACTGAATTATAACAATTCTGAAATGAATTTTAACTCTTTGATTTCCAGAATTTTTCACCAACCTTTTGAGTCTGGACAGGAATACATGACACTGTATGACTATTCATATAAAACCTCTTAGGCAACACCCTACTGGTGCAATTTTGTCCTTAATATTTCAGAAAATTGATTTGAGGTTTTTTCTGGAAGTTATTATCATTAAGCTTTCTTTGGATTAAAAGGGTCAGATTCCTTTTTTTCCCCTATGAAGTTTTCTTTAGCTATCAAAAATTGTGAAAAGCTTTTCTTAAAAGCATTAAAGAAATTTTTAGAAAAGTTAAAAAAATATATGACGTTTTGTGTTCTTGGACGTCGTTATCAAGTAAAAAATACAGTATGAATGTTCTATACGGGGCTGTCAATAACCGGCGGTAACCAGCCAAAACCGCCAGCTAGTTAGCCATACTTAACCAGCTACTTTCATCTCCTTCTACCATAACTGTCTGCTAACAAAAAATAAGCACCATCGAATAAAATTGGTAAAGCATCCATTTCCCAGTTTTGAATGATATTAAATGCATATTTAAACAGGTTTAGGTCTGTGAAACTTTCAAACCGTGCAAGGTCGTGGAACGCCTGGGACGTTTCGACGGCATTGTTGCCAGTCTTGCATGTATTCTGATGAAACAACATGGTGTCTGCAGTGGAAACCCATGAAAATGGCATTTGCGAGATACTAAATTTCAAAATGTCCATAGATGCCTTGGCCCTCAAAAACTTGTGCCTTTGGTGCGGGTTCCAAAGCCGTCCTACTATTCATTATCAGCCTGTTACTTAAAAACCTTTTGACAGCCCTGTCTATAAATACAAGAAAAACAATAGTTGGGTGAAAAGGAAAGTAGCATACTTTTCATAAACACATTACAGTACTTTTCTTTTTAATGAACTATTGTTTTTCTTGTATTGTATAGAACATTCATACAGTATTTTTTTAACTTGATAATGACATCCGAGAATGTCAAGACATTGTATATTTTTTAACGTGTATAAAAATTTATTGAATTTTTTTAAGAAGAGTTTTTTCGCAATTTTTTTAGGTAGATGTTTTAAAAAGTCGCTTCTTTTTAAGTTTTCTTTACTTTTATTGTCAACTTTGTTGTCAGCTACCATTAGCAGAAAGTTGCACTGCAAGTTGTAATTCGTAAACAGTTGCTGACATGACCTAAGAGGCTATTCACATGATACCACAAGACTTTCATTCTGAAATGAGTTCATTCCATTGGCATATATTTCTCTGTACAGTCGACTTCTGCTAACTCGAAGCAATTTTCATTTCCCTTCAGATCATTTTCTATATAATTTTACCCTCAATAACTCGAACTCCCAATAACTCAAACTTTTTTCTATTTCCCTTGAAGGTTTGAATTATCGGGAGTCGACTGTATTTGTTAACGTGATACCCAAACAACATTTCATTTTCATACAAGTCATTTGAGAATGAGTTCATTCCGTTTTTCAGTCTGAATGATTCTTGTCCCGGTGCCAAATTTTATTCTGGTATTACGAGCTTTGTTCCAGATTGAAAAATCACAAATTGCATAGTCTGGGGCAAGTGGCGCATGCGTATCTGATCTGATATGGAAAACACATGGGTGGGGACACCTTAGGCATTGCCAGTCGATTTTATATTATCAGAATGCAATATGGACTTCATTCAGGAACGAAATTCTTTCTGGTATGAAAGTCAATCCAGTATCATATAAGCAGCTCCTAGTTTAAATATTTTGTGCCCAAACCACTCTCAATAATTTTATACGAGGAGTAATTTTTGTTACCATCTTCTTCAACATCAGAAAACACTTCCGTTGTTGCGTGCCCAGTCAAGATCACCATCAACATTACAACTTCTTCAGCAAGTACCGCAGTCAATCACTCCGCAAAAAATTCTCCCTCAGCAGCAAGTCCAACAGAAGACAGGTACCCCAACACACACTACATCTCCTCAAGTTCATAAGCAAAATGGACCTTCACCCTTACAAAAAATCCAGATAGTTCAACGAGGCCAACAAGTGATTAAACTTACACCTGAACAGCAGCAGCTGCTGCTAAGGCAACACCAAATTAATGCACAGAGAGTGCTTTTGACGACATCGGGGGCAACGTCTGGTTCTCAAGTTGCCACCAGTTCTAGAAATGTAGTGATGGTTCATGCTCCGCCTGGAACAACAGGGGCAAAAATGGTTGTCGCGTCGCCAAGATCGCAGGCAGGGACGTCTGTGGCATCTTCAGCAGCTGCTGATAAATTGAAGCCGAAAGGTTTTACCGGGATAAGCAGGTATGTTGCTTAACAGTACTGTCGGCGCTAATACATGTAAGTGTGGCCTAGCTTTCCTAATGTTTGAGTGTCGATTCACTGAACTTTCTCTCCAGTTAAAGCTGTCAATTCAAAGTTTGATTCAAAAATTCACTGATAATCACTAATATTTCAAGTTCCTTAGACTACAAGCAGCCTCTCTTTTTCTACAGATTTAATAGGAGGGGTGCACGCACCTCTCCCCTCTCCTGCCTTCAGTCATGCGCCAGGTCATTTTAGTCTCTTGAGTGTTTTGCTTGACAGACTAAGGGAAAGGAGAGACTGCTTGTAGCCTACAAGTTTCTAGGTATATACAATCAGTAGCCATGAAATTGAACGCTAGAAAGTTCTTCTGATTATATTTTTCTCTTGTTTCTTATGAAAGTAGCTGGGGGTCATGCTTATAGTAGCGGGGGGAATTCCTGGCTCTCAGCCATTAGTGATAGCCCTGACTAACAGAAAGGAGAAACGTTTGATGTTGGTTAGTGTTATTCTAATCAAGACTTCAGTTGAGTTGAAAGCTATCTATTTAGCAGCATTGAATTACTATATGATAACAAAACATATCACGTACAGTTGAACATTAAATCAATATTTAATATGGTGAGGTTCAATAATAATTATTGAAAAAAGCTCACCATATCGGTCAGTTAATTCACTTTATTTACTAAAAACTTTTTACAGCAGTGGAGATGACGATATAAATGATGTCACGTCAATGGCTGGTGTAAATTTAATGGTGAGTGCCTAATTAGTAGTAATCAGATGTTTAAAAGTATTGTCTTATAAGAGAGTAGTGTGTCTTCAAAATTCTAGCATGCTTACTCTTAAAACTTAGGAGAAGGAACACCGGATTTCAATTATTTTTCTTTTCTTTTCAAATTTTGCTGTAGCCGCTAGGTCTGATGTAGTTGGGTTATCTTGTTAGACCCCAGTTCAGCTCCTATTCAATGCTTTTATCCTCGAACCTTTGATTACATTTCTTGCCTCATTTAAATACGGTTATCATTCTCTGTTTAAATAACAACTCTGAGCATCCAAAAGGCATAACAATCAACGTAGTTATCTCTGGAAATTTAAGCCCCAAATAAAAAAATAATACTGAACAATAAGAGAGATATCCCCTTTTAAAAACTAAAAGTTTTTTATGGCTACTATTTTCTTTGATTTTGCTTGCAAAGAGCTGAAATGTGCACTAAAATAATTGCTCAAGTTAACGAGCTCTTTCAACTTTTGAACTTAATTCTTATATTCTTGGTTCATATTGTAACTTTGTGATATGGGCTGCCATATCAGTTAACAAAGCAATAGTGAATTTTTTTTGGCTGGATTTGCATGAAAAAAATATTTAGTTCCCAGAGGAGGGAAACACATTTTTCTTGTTAATCAACATGGTAGCCTCCCATTGAGATGTTCCTGGGGCATCGTCACACCTGTGTGGGAGACTGCTAACATGATTGCCAAAACGGCTGCAAACCAGCAATAGGGCAACGCCTTCTATGGGTTACTTTGTATGCTAAGGAACTAAAATGTAAACAATGACATCAGCAAAGATTTGTCTATAGCCAACTGGTTTGCCTTCATCCTGTTAAGATTCTTTGGAAAACAGGGTGCAAAGAAAATCATTTTTACAGCTTGCCCTTCGGGCAAGCTGAAGCTAGCATTTACTATCCCAGACGTCATTTCAACTAGCCCCAAAAACGTTTTGTTCTTCTGTTATTCAAATTCCTCATAAAACATCACTTGCCCGTCGGGCAAGTTAAAAACAGAATTCACTAGCCCGATAGCAAAATCCACTAGCCCCGGGCTATCGGACAGTACTTTGTTTGCACGCTGGAAAACCTAAATCTCTATGGTTAATCCATTCTAAAGGCATTTTGATTTTCTTTTAACAGGAAGAAAGTCAGCGAATTTTGGCTATCAACTCTGACCTGTTAAGTTCCCAGACAAGAAGCTGTAAAGATGAACCTTTTTTAAATGTTTCTTCCCTTCAGCGCAAGTTAGACTTATTAGGTCAGTTTGAGTTTTATTCTGTAGATTGTGGTATTGTGAACTCTCATTCTTCTTTGTCTTTCTCGGTTATTTGTCTCCTAAGAAACTGGGCTTTTTGAAAGTATAAACTGAAACCTTCATTTCTTTCAGCTGGAACGTTATTGGCTTATTAATCGTTTAATCGTTTTGATACCATTCTCATGTTCCAATGTGAGACTTTTCGTCTTTTGGGCATGCAAGATTTTTCTTTGGGAAAGTCTGTTCAGATTCTTGAATCCAAAGATAGAATTTGTGTTCATTTACTAAAATCCGAAAATGGGTTGTGGCCCTACAGATTCCACTCTCCGAGTGTATTCACAAGTCAAGCCAAATCCAGATTTTAAGAAAGTATGATTCGCGTTTTTCTTTGGGGCATGAATCCGAAAAAAGTACATAAGCGAACGTACATTAGCGGTTGTCCTGTGATAACATTGGGTCCACCGTGTTGCTGGCATGTTAAAGAATCCATTTGCGCTTTTTTGTATTCTTGCATTCTTTCTGAGTTATTCTAGCAGGTGTAATACACAGAGCAGTGTGCGTTAAGCCCTGTTGAGACGAACCAAACGCGATAAATGCGATTTATGTCTCTTTCTTTATGCTATGTGGAGACTTCGTCGAGACGGAGTAAGCGCTGTAAATGTGTAATATATGTAATATATCTCGTTCTTAAAGCCACCATGAGAAGAAACAAGGGCGATAAATCAGTAGCATATTTCATTCTTGACGCAGTTGGTTGGGCGACATAACTCCAGTGTCTGGCGAGATTACTTTCGGGCGACTTGACCGTAAATCCTCCCAGGTGCTTCATGCAACGGAAACCTCCTGGGGTGATCCCCGGCCTTTCTAAGTTAACCATTTCCTTGACCTGACCTTGTGGTTTTGCTTCACAGCTAAAAAACATGGTTTAACGGATGTCTCGCAAGAGGTGGTCAGTTTAGTATCGCATGCAACTCAAGAGCGACTACGAAACATTCTGGAAAAAATATCCACAATTAGTTTGCATCGACTTGAAGTTTACAGGGTATGTAGTTTTACTGCGCATGTTCTCTCATAGCCTCCTACACATAGCTTCCTTGGCTTGTCAGTCAAATGGCATTCACAATAACGTCTTTGTGGAAGGCTAATATATAATTGCTTCGTTATTGGGCCCTCGTTGGCCCAGTTGCCAAGTTATCAAAGTAAGTAATGTCCATGATTGTCTGCCATCATATCCAACCTGTACGGTGTATTATTTGAAGTAAACGATGAACTCTCCCTTAAGTGACACCTTAACTTGAATCTCATGCAGACTTAACTGGACTAATCCTCTTGCTCTTCGAGGGAGAAACTGGGCATCGATCAAAACACGAAACGAGTGCAGTTTTGGGCTGAGGTTTTGGCGTCGTTCCATGACAGGTTGATACACCTCACTTTCCTTGGATGTTTCTTCTCCAGCTCTGCGGGAATCTTCCTTTTCTCGTCCCGTATCCGTGTCGATCCCAGTCTAAAGCTTGCCTCTTGATGTTCAATCCTGCCCCATTTCCTTCTTCTGATGGTGTTTTGAGTCCGTTCTCCACCCGAACTGATTATCACTTGCTTAGTTTGCCCATGTAAATACTAAACTGTGTCTACTCACCACTCCTCAAGTTGCCGACGGTTCAATTGTCCACACGTTAATGCTCTTTATATTCTCAAATCGACAAGTCGACTGTTTTAAAAGCCAATGTTTTGCAAGGGCGAAGTCTTGTACAAAAACCTGAATTACCGGCGTTGTATTCAGTGAAGAGTTGTAGAATGTTCCGCGTTCCAGGTGTTCGTACATATTAGAGAGCTTTAGATTCGAGGACGAGGACGACTACGAGGGCGACATTTGATTTTAAGATTCCTCAGTCACCTTAATTCTCTAAAAATAGGCACGCCGCAAAGCATCATTGTACTTTTTTTTTCACCACAAAAGTTAGTACGCTTATCTCCGTTGAAGGAGATGAAGCCCTCTCCCGATCGCTAAATGATAAATTTCGTAACATCTTGTTTTCGCCACAACGACATTTTCGCTAAAATTCGTTGTAGAATGACGAAGGCTTTCACATTTTCCCACCAAAATGACGTTGGTTCGCGCGCGTGCGCTGCTTAGTGTTGAGAAAATCTCGTTCTCGTCGTCCTTGTCGAAGAATCTAACGCTCTCCATTGGTGGATGAGGGAAGGACCCCCGAGGAAGCTCGTGGCCTTCGGCCAATATGGACTTCTCCCCCATACGATGAATCCTAGATAGAACCCTGCTGACATTGCTACAGTATATGATGCTAAATTTGTACTGATGATTTTTTTTCTTTTTGCTTTGGTAACTTCAGGACGATCCAATTTATGAAGTAGGTGTTGATATACGGTCTCAGCTGCGGGTTTTTGAGCAGATAGATGAAGTCGAGAGAAAAAAGCGAGACGCTAGAGAAAGAGATATTTTAATGCGGGCTGCAAAGGTAAGTCTGGTTGTCTCAGTACTCTAACGTTTATGTATATTTTAACGATGCGATCCTTTCCTTCTTACATTCGGAATAATTAAACATTTAAACTATTAAAATAGTTTAGATGGCTCGTCTACATCCAACTAATTTGGATGTTGGGTATCAGTGGATAGTCTGGTCTTAACATATATCCTTTGTAGAACTTTCGCATTAAACGTATTCTATCAGACCAGCAAATCTTCGCCTTACAATGTATTTGGTCTTTTTCACGAACAGTCACAAGGCGCTTCTAAAGTGCTCTCCGTCTGACAGCCGCCCGGGCGGGACAAGTGGAACGACCCGTTGGGCCAGTATGTTGCGTGGTTCCCACACAATCAACATTCCTGATGAATACTTCAGTTGTTTACGGATTTGGCCTCAGCACCAGATTTTATTGAAGACTATAATGTATTCAGTAGTGTTTGCTAAACCAGTTAAAACTAACATAAAGCTGTTGTTTCTTTAAATAGAGCCGGTCGAGGCAAGAAGATCCTGAGCAAGCGCGACTTAAAGAGAAGGCAAAACAGGTACACAGAATTCATTCATTTCATTTGATCTCATGTTATTGGTTACTTCAGATTTACAAGGTTTTTTTCTCGCTGCCCACAAATAGCAGAGGCTAGTCTAGGTGGGCAGTGTCTATATAAACAAAATACGCACTGCGGGGTTCAGAACGTACTGCATGACCGTCTTCCACGCACACATGGAACAGAATGAAGTTGTTTCGTGTAGTTCTCCCTGACCTGTATAATTCTTTACCGATATTAACAAAGAGACCTCAGCTGTAACGTCGGTGTGATGTCTGTTGTGAAGTCGGTTTCTCCCTTGAAAGTGTTTAATGTTGCCGTGAAACAAAATGGAAAGTGGGTCAAGAACTTTCTTTTAACGTCGCTTCAATTACTGTCTTTTTTCTTTTTTTTTTTCTCGCTGAAACTGGAGCCAAGAGTTCTTTCTACTTGAAAGAATACTAGGAAAATATATATATTTGAACTGCCGATTTAAGATTTAAACAGAAGAACGATCCTCGTAGTTATATGTGATTTTTGAGAGGAGCAAGGATTGTCACAGAAGGTTAGTGCGCGGCCTTCTGTGCGAAAGATCCCGAGTTCAGCTCCCAGTTGTGACCTCAAATCTTTGGTTTGACTCCTTTGCTTTTATATTCAGGGTTCGCACGCACCTTGAAAGTCCTTGAAAATTTCAGTCGGTGCTGGAAAGTCTTTGAATTTCGGTGCTAATTTTATCCAACCCAAAGGAAAAAGAACAAACACAGGAAGACATTCAGGATAAGATTTCTCACGTTGTGAAAGAAGTAAAAAAGACATAGACTGAAGGCTCTTTTTTGCACTGAGTGGAGTCCTTGAAAAATGGGAAATGTGTCTTCGAAACTTCTTGGTATTTTTGTTCAAAAAAGGTTACGAATCCTGTGTATACCCGTAAAACAGAGCACTGATGGAGGTGGTGGGGGTGGGGGAGGGGGGGGGGGGGGGTGGAAGGGTTAAGCAAGAGTACCGTCGGCCCCAGGTTTCTCAGCCAGGTGATGGTACCTTTACCTTTTGTTTATTTTTGTCATCAATCGTTTTGAAATCATTATACTCCAGTTACAACAAGAAGAAGAAGAACTAATTCGGAAGCGAGCAGCTAACTCAACGGCGCTGGCCGCCATTGGACCAAGAAAAAAGAGAAAATTAGATGAAGCTTTGGAGGGAAGTTCGTCTTCTTCAACACCGGTAAGCATTTAAAAGGTAGCGTACAACGCTTTTTCAATTTGTTGCAAAGATACAGAAACTTAACACTTACCACTTCTATTTTTTGAAAAGTACAGTAGTTGTTTCGTTTTCGTGAGAATTCTGTTTCATTGGGGTTTCGTGTTATCATTTAGGGTTCGTCTTCCACCTCAGCATCGCCATCGTCTTCTAGCGCACTTGGAAACCAAAACGACGTTCGAAAACAGGTAAGAAAAGGGATCAGTAAAAGATTCTGAGAAACTGCCCACTAACCCCCGTAATGATCCCAAGACACTGCTTTATTCCTCCTTACTTGCTGTCCTTTTCCAGGCTACAAGATAGTACATAGTGCAGTCGTGCAGCAAAACGTGACGCGTAAAACGCGCTGACTGGGGAGAGAGAGGGCGGCTCTCTCCCATTTTTTTACGCCACCGCCCCCTTTTCACAGAACGCGCGTGCGTCTTATTTTTACGCTGTCCCTAATATCAAAGAGCCTGGCACAGGCTATTCCTTGCCGGCCTGAATGTACCATGTATTGTAGGGTTGCTTTGGGGACCAATTGTAACCCAATTCCTTGTGAAACTTTGTAATAACCAATAAAAGAAGTTATAGCATCCCCCAAAATGTCCCGTGGTGCAGTTCGACTCAACACTGATCCAGTCTCGCTCCAAACCTCACGATGGTCAATCGGGTAAGCACAAGATCCCATCGGACACCTTATGAAGCTTATACAACGAAGTTTTCCCTGTTGCTTCTACACTGTTAGTGTATATCTACAGTGTACAAGGGAAACCAAAGCGACAAGGAATACTCTGTCGTGTAAACTTCATTAGGTGTTCAAGGGGTTTAAGGCCGATGGAATTTAATGCTAGCCAGCCAATCGTCCCTGACATTTTTTTTCTTTTCTTTGCTCAGATACCTCGCCAGAGAATGCGGAGAGTACTCCTGAAAGATCTTATTTTTGTAATGGAACAAGAAAAAGAGACAACGAAATCTTTATTATTATACAAAGCGTTACTCAAGTAGCCCGGCTCCCAGAGTCGTAACGCTTCGCATTCATGAACATCCAGGCACTGTTTCTAGAAGGGCGTGTCAGGGGTCCAACTTATATTTATTGTCACATGGTGCGTTTTGGGTAATAAAGATTACCTGAAAGTGTGCCAAACAGATACGCAACATCCGTACAAGGACTTAATAGGACGCAACTGTATTGAAAGCGAAAGAAAATACCAAAAATCATTCTTTTTTGGTGAACGTTTTGTAAATTAATCTTAAGGTATCCGGGAATGCTAACAATTATGTCTAATACACGCTGGTGAAGAGATAACCATAAATAGTGGGAGACGCTCCCCCCAGCTAAACCGTTTTAGGTTCGCCCCAATTTTTAAATGCTTTCGTACTCTATATTGTCAGTGTACCTAAACCCGTTTTATGCCAGGAATTTTCAGTATTTAAGACCGAGTTTTGGACAAATTTCTTTTCACTTAAATCCGGGGGTGTTCTTTTAGTTGAGATATATGCATGCCTTTCGTTGAAACTTTAACCCAATACTAAACTGCCACCTGTAAGCCCTGGGCTTATAAATCTTCGTAAGGGGTCTTATATCCGGGGGGGGGGGCTTGGAATAGAAAAGGGGATTGAAAACAAACAATAGAGAGCTTTGGATTTGAGGACGAGTACAAGTAGGAGATTTTAAAAAAAGACATCCCGGCAAGTTTCATTTTAATTTTTTTTTTTTTTTCACCAAAAAAGTTAGTACGGTTATTTATAGAGCGTTTTCACTCACCTGGCCATCATCTGTGCAAATTTTTTTGAAACATAAGAAAAGAGTTCAACTCCCACAGGATTTACTTGGGACACCAGCATGGCCGCCGTTTCATTGTTTTGGGACACAAATATGGCCACCGTGACGTCATGTGAAAACACTCCATACTGAAGGAGGTTAAGCCGTCTCCCGATAGCAAAATGATAAAACTTCTTTCGTTTGATAACTTGTTTCCGCCGCTACGACATTTTCGCTAAAACTCGACGGTTATTACGTTTCCCGCCGAGATGACGCTCGTTATTCGTGAGCAGTACTCAAAAAAATCTAGTACCCGTAGTCTTCCTCATCTCAGAATCTAAACCTCTCTAATGCCAATGCTGAACAAAACAAGTTTTGAATTTACTGGTCATTTTAACCTTCATAGTAAAAGTTCGTAAAGAGTTGAATTCATTTCAATGCAAACCAGAGGGGGGCATAAGTGGGGGGGGGGGGGGGGGGGGCTTTTGATCGTGATTTTTTTGTTTCGTTTACAAATAAGCGGGCCAATGACTAGGGAAGGGCTTCTAAGTGGCAGTTTACGGTAGTCCCCTTTCGACTTTCGCTGAATGTAAACACCAATGACGCATTGTTAAAAGGCTAGCCTTGGCATATACTGAAAATATTCACTATACCGGCAGAAGGGTGCCACAAATGGTAAAATAAACAATAGATAGGGCTGTGAACAGGTCTTCTATTTACTTCAGATTGAGGCTAACCCTGTTAACATGAGTCTACTGTGCTTTTATTCAGCGGTCAAGGCGAACTCAAAACTGGATCATAAATTCGCAGAAAAATTCCTAAATTTGCTTTGGCTATAAAGTGAGGTAATTACTTTGTTACTATGCCAAAGTACTCGCAAAGACTAAAAATGATAACAGTAATCTAGAAACACATTTAGCAAAAGGATCTGCTGGATAGTTCCTTGCATGTGTAACAGAACCATTGAAAGAAAGACTGGGGACTATTTTTCTACGCTAAGATCTCTGGGATCGTATTATTGTTTCCAAGGCAACCATGAACAATCACAGCCACGATAGAAAAAGGCTTCAGTCAGGTTTCTTTGAGCCGTTTTACTCGACTAGTTTTTGATTCTTCACATAGAATGGTTAAGATACAAGCCAAATGCAAGTAAGCTGGCTTTTGGGTAAAAATGTTCTGTTCTACAAGTTTGTAAACTTGAACGCCGTCTAGACGTATATTCGTGTTATTTGTTGGGCAGTAAACGTTTCATATAGGTAACTCGTGTAGTTAGGATATGATATGAATATATTTGTTCGTATTTAGAAACAAATACCTCCCGTGATGGTTCGAATTAAAAAAGCAAATTTCTATACAAAGGAAAAACCTGTTGCATAGTTTGTTAAAGGGTTTATAACCTTTTGCGATTTCTTCTTTTAGCATCTGTAGACTGGTTCCGAGATTCTCTTTCTTTGTTTCTTGAAACGATAGAAGCCTGGGGAAAAGAAATAAACTTTGCGGGTGAATCCTGGGAGGGACTCGCTCTCCTCCGCAGAGGCTGCCATTTGGTATCCCAATAAGAAATATAGCAATAATCAAAAAAAAAATAGCAAGCGCGCGTGGTACGATGGGAAGAGGGAAAAGGCCTCTCTTCCTCTCTTTCCCTTTCTCATCGTCCCACGCGCGCTTTGTTTTTTTCTCTCCCCAGCCTTCCTTCGACGCAAAGAGACCTCTGCGCAGGAGAGGGGGAGGGACTAAAGTCAATGTGCAGTTCGTCCGAGCTTTCTTGATGCGTGATGCGGTAGAGTTTAATTTCTATAGCTCAGGAGGAGATGCGATACCTTAATGCACCCTACACATCAAAGAAAACCTTAGTTAAGAAAATCCTAGCATTTAAGAAGGCATGCTAAAGTAAAGAGAGTCAGGAAGCCTTGATCACGGTTTACTAAATTTATCTCTTAAGCACAACACTAAAAGAGCAATCGGTACCAACAGCCATAGTTTTAGAGTATTTATATGGATTTTCTAAAAACTTCACCCTAATCATTATACATCGATACAAACCTATAATCGCCTAACTCACTATACCTTAGTGCAAACCATAATCTTGCTTACTTTCGTGCTCTATTGGCTTCCCTTACCAGACCAGATAAACAAAAACAGTGACATGTATGACTTTCCTGTACATGATTGCACTCAGGAATAAAACGGTAGCCCATACTTTTCTTCTATCGTCCGACAATGCAAATGACCGTCTCTGTTAAAAGAGATCGTTAACATACAGAATTTTTGCTACTATGACAACGTGACGTCATACTTACCCCTTTTTTGAGCCTTTTCTGTGAAAGTTCACCCTTAATGCCATAAAAACAAGTGTTTTACCACCGAATGCGAGTTTTTAGTGTTCAAGTACCCTAGTTATAGGACCTATAATATTTATGTCTCAAAAACATTTCACTCACCCTCGATTTGTAAGAGGTTTTTAGGTTCCTCAAAAATTCTCACTTTCAAAACGCACCGCTTAGCCTCACTTTGAAACAGAGGCTTGTGGCAATTCGGAAAAAGCTAATTTGGCATTGTTACTTCTTGCGTTGAAAAAGTTGTTACGTTTTCAGTCAAGAATTTTTTGATTTCCCGTTTTACTAAAAGGTGTCAGGGAACACGGTGCAACAGTTTTCAACGACAGCAAATAAAAGCAACAGGGGCACCCGAGGACTATTCGGAGAAGCAAATATTACCTAGAATTTTTTATTACTTGCGGACGGCTAAAACTTTAATGGTGACCGTTCCATTCATGTAGAATTTTCGAAGCTTATGTAATAAATTCCTTACGATTTTCTGAAGTTTTAATTTTCACTTTTCACTTCCTAAGTTAGGCTATATTTTGTAGAAAAAAAGAAAACCTAAAATTGTCGGATTCAGAAAAGCGATGGAGAGAGGAATCAATTTCGTAATTCGTCAAATTGCATCTAAAATTTTCGGGAAAGTAATCCTCAAGCCCTTGTAATTTCTTAAAGATTCAAGTTCCCTTAGGATGACCGAACAGACACAAATTTAAAGCATTTCTAGAATGAATTTCTGGAGGAGGAAGCCGTCGTTGGATGCCCCTAAAAGCAAAACAGCTGTCGATATAGCCCACAAAAAAAACAGCTCCAAACAGCTGGTCTATCAAGTGCCATGTTGATGTCCGGAAAAAGTTAGTTTGTGTAAGTAGTTACTCCTGCTTTTTAACTTCTGTTTCTCTTTTTCAACCATACGTTTCAGGGAAGTGCCCGCAAAAATTCCTCTTAACTTTGTTACTCCTTTCCTCTTTCTATTTCTCCTCGTTTATTGTGTATTTCTGAAAAATTAAAACTCGAAAAAGTCAATATTTCAAACTCTACAAGGTTGTTGTTCTAACTATGCGCGCGCACAGCTTCAATTTGTAAAGTGTGCATATAAAGGCAATTAAATTAGTAAACGCTTAGTCGACCAATCAAAATACGCGCTTGTGTAAAGTTACTAATCATCCTATGTCATGAAAAAATAAAACATAAGCTGTTGGTCGGAACAAACTTGTCTATTTATTACAGGAGATCTAAAAGGCAATCTATTGAGGAAAAAATACACAATACATCTGAATTAAGGTGGCTGGGTAAGTTCTATACTACAAAATGATGCAAACACCGCTGATAATTAACTGTGTGTTAAACTCCTTTTTATCCTATACTACCATCACCTTGAACACTCTGACAATCCTTGCGCTGAGAAGAACATCCCATTTGTCAAAGACTCTCAAAATGCTACTCCTGAATCTTGCTGTTACTGATCTTGGCGTTGGTCTACTGGCTCAGCCTTCGTACGTCGTATATCTGGTGATGATTATACAAGGAAAAACTCAAACTTTCACCTCGGGGATCACATTGCAGATTGTTTATATCACAGGAAAATTTCTCTCTTATGTTTCATTTTTCGGTGTTGTAGCCCTAGCTGCGGACAGATTTCTATCCATTTATCTTCATCTTAGATATCAGGAACTCGTAACTTATAAGCGTGTTTTGACTGTAGTGGTCTCAATTTGGATCCTCAGTGCGATTCTTGCCTTGATTTTTAGCCTGCGTCCGCAAATCGAATTTTTTATTTCAGTACCTATGGAAACCGTTTGTTATTTAGCTACAGCTTCGTTTTATTTAAAGATATATCTCCTTGTACGTCGCCACAAAACTCAAATACTCACCCAGCGAATACAGGTAACTCAGGAACAGACTGATAACGAAGCGAATGCGGCGAAACTGAGAAAATCCGCAAATGGTACATTTTACCTGTATCTTGTATTTGTGGCTTGCTATGTACCAAGACTGTGCGTAATTACCATCATAAAACGCGCTGGAGAGAGCACGGCCTTGGTGATACATTTGCGACTTTATACTTTCACATTGGTGTTCCTCAATTCCTCTCTAAATCCTTTGATTTACTGCTGGAAGATGCGACACGTTGGAAAAGCCATCATGGTGATACTGCGCAACTTAGCACCAAGCCGACGTAACTGATTACAGACGAACCTCCCTTAAGCAACTACCTAAAGTGAGAAGATTTAGTGGTCGCTTAGGGAAGGTGATCTCCTTCGACAAGAGGTCCCTACACATCTACTATGGGCAGAGAATTTATTGACTGCAATTTCTGGGTTACTGACGTGTACTTGTAGTTCTATGTTGTCACTGAAACATCATCATATACTGTGAGTGGTGTAGTATATGCACCGAACGAAGAAAACCATGCACATGCGTCGAGCGGTCGCTTACAAGAGGTTAAAACTGATGAAAAACTATAAAACCGTTAGGCCAAAAAGTGGTCACAATCACTTACGAGAGGTGGTCGCACATGGAGTCGACTGCATAACTGGGAAAAAACTCCCCTCTCCCTCTCTCCCCCTCTTGAGAAACACATAGGCTGTAGTATTTGTTTCATATATGCACGAGGCGAGTCAGTCGTCTTTGCCAGGATAGCTAAGTTGATATAGTATGTATGATATAGTATGGTGGCATATTGACATCTGGATGAATGTAAAACTTTTATACTTGTTCTATAAAAGTTCATTTTTCCAAGTCTAAAAAAATTGGTGATTTATGCATATGAAATTGATGTCTTAATGGCGAGTCATAATTCATAGCCATTTATAAAAAGCCTTTAAAGAACAATTTTAATTTACGCACGCGCATAGCCATCTGCCAAACTCGCCAACTTAAAAGACCAAATAAATATGAGATGATATGGTAATCAATCCTCATAAGTATCGTACTGAGTTTTACGAATCGTCTTTCACGCACTAGCCTTTATCTTAGCCTTAAGACAAGTTTCGTTTATTCAAACCTCTTCAGTTTGGCTAAAACTGTTACAATACAGACATTAGATATGGTAATCTAATGTCTGTATTTCGATCAAAAGAAACACACACAAACGGTAGTCATATCCCGGGGGAGACTCCGCATATGAAAGGTGTGGGGATGCTCGTCGTCTCGCTTAGGGGTGTAAATTCCGGATTTTGGTCTCACTTAGGGTGTTCTGAGCAAAACGCCATCATATTTGGGGGTGACGAATGGTCTTTGCGAGCATTCGCGAGCATGCGAGCACTGCGATTTTTTTTCGAGCACGAGCAGAGATAAAAAATTTGCTTTGCGAGCAGCGAGCAGTTTAGAGCGTACAACTCGCGAGGAGCAGCAGGCACTTTTTATATTTTCCGCTTGCAGCAATCCATATGGGAATCCTTTTTTTTTAAAAATAAAACAGAAAATATTTTAAAACGGGGTTTTATTTAGAGCGAACCAAGTTCTTTGAAGCTAGTTTGAGTGACACCTTATCGAGATCTAACCAAATTACAGTCGCGTTTGATGCCAAATGACGTCACAGCATTTTCCCTTCACTTCATCACGCACGTGTTCCTACGGATCAGAAAGCGAAGGTCACAAGAAGAACAACCATATATAACCATATTTATTATATAGACACGAGTGTTTTGTTGGAAAATATACCACTCGTAAAATTCATAAAAACTACATCCGGGACCCGAGTGGTTTATTTTCCATAATCCCACACTTGAGTTTATCGATGACGTACTTTTGGTAATTTCCTTCTAATACTTTATCGGTGTCATTTTGTCTATATAATAAAAAGAACATTACACGGCGGCTTGAAGATATGAATTTTATTTTCTCGCGACAAAAACAATTTTTGCTCACTCGCTGCGCTCGTTCGTAAAATATTGTTTTGCCACTCGAAAATAAAATTCATATCTTCGCGCCACCGTGTAATATCCTCTCTATATAGCTAGATCAGCTGATGTATTATTTATCGTTGTCATTTATCGCGTGCATTTCCACTGAACTTGATAGCCATATTATAGAAATTATGTACCATACAGAATTGCATGAGGAAATACTGACAAGAAAGCGAGCATGCGAGCAACTGCAAAAATTTGGGGAGCACGAGCAAGCGAGCACTCGTTTAAATTTTGCGAGCAAATCGAGCAAGGGAAAAATTTTTCGAGCAGTTTTAAAAAATTTTAATGGACCATTTATCACCCCTATATTTAGCCGTGAAGGTCTCGTTTAGGGTCGCACGCGAAAAATAATATATAGATTTAGCCAGGGCTAAAAGCGACGCTCCTATTAACTCGAATTTATAATTTAAATCAAACAATAAACTTGTAATTTCCACAAATCAGTTAAGGTGGCTCGACTGCATTTTTTTGGGGGGATACCTCCCACGTTTGAACATTAACTACGTCAGGAAGGGTAAAGATATGGGAAAAAGGTTACCACAACTGTATTATATGATGAAAATTTCTTATGATCTGGGTTTTATTGCAATCGGAGTCGCCATGGCAACGTAATGACGCCATTACGCTTTTTATTTATCTTTGTGTTTCTCTGTACCAGGAGGTTTTTGAAGAAATCGCTTAAGGGAGTATGTACCTGCCATAATTGCCTCCATTATGGCAAAGTTTCAACAAATTCTATGAGAGCGTTTTCGAAATATTTTGACACGTAGTTTAACAATCATAAAAACAGTGAAATAGCATGCTATTCACACAATTCGCTAATATTTTCAGAAACTGATAGGCTTTGGAAACGCGGCTTCATCCCGTAGTGGTTTGATTCCATTGAAAACTGCATACAAAAAAAGAGGAGAATTGCTCTGAGCGATCGCGAGTAAGAAGAATTTTATTGACCTGCATTCAGCTGCTTTTGTTATAGTTTTTGGACGTAATTTGGTCCATGCCTACAAATTTCGCATTTTTCAAAAAACCGCTCGATAAATTTTTTTTATAAATTCGACAATCTGGCGATCAATCATTAATAAATATTCCCTGCACGTTTCAACAATATTGAAAACAGGGAAGCCTTTTAAATAGGGCCTCAAATATAACCAATTTTTCCCCCAGATTTTGTGTTTACAAGTGAGCGTCCTCATTATTCACTGGCATTGTTTTCAAGTTTCATATACACGTGCACATTTAGCAAAAAGATAGAATTTGCATCAAAAAGGACCCTCGGTTATATCTCCGGAATATGCTAATTACCGGATAAAGAGATTAGTGATACATATAACATCAGAGCAATTCTTTGTAAGAGTTTCTGTGATGTTATAACCCGAGTAAGATAATTAAGTATTGCATCCTACACGATGAACGGTGACGTCCATCGTTTCGGCTCTCACTGCTGTCGGTGACACAAGCCAATTGTTAGCATATTCCGAATATTTCTTCGGAAAGTAATGGAGAATTCTTTTTGATGCAAATTTATATCTTTTGCTAGTTGTGCACGTGCATATGAAACTTGAAAACAATGCCAGTGAATAATGAGGACGCTCACTTGTAAACACATGTACAAAATCGGGGGGAAAATTGGTTATATTTGAGGCCCTATTTAAAAGCCTTCCCTGTTTTCAATGTTCTTAAAACTTGCAGGGAATATTAATTGACAATTGACCTCCAGATTGTCGAATTTATAAAAAATTTATCAAGCGGTTTTCTGAAAAATGCAAAATTTGTAGACATGGACCAAATTACATCTAAAAACTATAACAAAAGTAGCTGAATGCAGGTCAATAAAATTCTTCTTACTCGCGATCGCTCAGAGCAATTCTCCTCTTTTTTTGCATGCAGTTTTCAATGCAATCAAACCACTATGGGATGAAGCCGCGTTTCCAAAGCTTATCAGTTTCTTAAAATATTACCTAATTGCGTCGATAGCGTTCTATTTCACTGTTTTTATGATTGTTAAAACTGCGTGTCAAAATATTTCGAAAACGCTCTCATAGAATTTGTTGAAACTTTGCCATAATGGAGGCAATTATGGCAGGTACATACTCCCTTAAGCGATTTCTTCAAAAAACTCTTGGTACAGAGAAACACAAAGATAAATAAAAAGCGTAATGGCGTCATTACGTTGCAATAAAACCCAGATCATAAGAAATTTTCATCATTATATAATACAGTTGTGGTAACCTTTTTCCCATATCTTTACTCATGCCGACGTAGTTAAAGCTCAAACGTGGGAGGTATCCCCCCAAAAAAATCCAGTCGAGCCACCTTAACTTTAGAGCACATTCATTTGACTTTTGAGGGAAAGGCTAAGTGATTTTAGACAAAAATAATTTGCAAACAGTCCAAGCTAAGAGTGAACTTAATCTTACATCGAGTTGATAGCCTTATATGTACACCCAAAATATAGCATAGCCATAATGGCTCTTGATCACAGTAGATTAGGCCTGGAAAACAAATTCTTGGAGAACAAATCAGGCCGAATTTTTTGCGTTCGACAAGTTTACTTTACAAAATCTTGCGAACAAGTCTGGGGACGTGTAAACCAACCTTTTATACTTTTTATACATCACATCCTGGGTGAAACAGTGCCATGAGGCGCAGTTTTTATCATACAAACCTCGGACAGAATGCAGCATTTCACAATTTTGCAATACAAATTGGACTCATTCAATATTCAGGACGATCGAAGCCCGCGTGGGCTTTTAGCGAAACCGTTAAAAAAATTTCCAAAATCACCTATTCGGCTAGCCGGCGGGTTCTCACTTTTGACAAGCGCCAAAGTCGACTGTTTAAATTAAGATTAATAGAGTTATACGCTTCGACATAATAAAGAATTTATTATGTTTATTTTTTATCTAATGATTTTATAACGATGTGTAATCTTCAAAAGCGTTTGATACGCGTGGCATTTTGACTAGTCCTGCAAGCGATGTTCACGAGCAACTGAAAACAAACGGCACAGCGATTAAAATTGCGAAGAGACTGCTAACAATTAATAATAAAAGGAAAATAATTCAGTGAATCATATACAGAGACAACAATTTTCATTCACGTAGACAAGTCTTAAAGTGTCTCTGAAAATTCTTGTTTATTGTTTATGTTTTAAGCCGGCTTCCCTGTGTTTGCTTTTTTCAAAGATGAACTCGAGGCAAGAAAATCGCTCAAAGCTTTCTTTTACAGCCAGAATTATAACTAAATATTCTTTGGAACGTTTTCTTTCTATTTGCGGTGAGAAAATGCCTGAAGGCTTTTTAAAGTTCTATAAGCTTATAGTCAAACCTGATACTCAGTCAGATCATTGTCTCAATTCTTACAAACGTGCATAAACTAAATACGGTAGCCCCATAAACTACGCTCGACTTCCTTGAATTAGATATAAAAAACAAACATTAAATAAAATAATTACTCAGGCTTACCATTCGAGATGCACTGAAAACTATCAAGTAAGGCCAAAATCGCTTCAGACTTTTCAAACCTCTTACCCATCAAGCAAGGTAACCTGTGATCAGGCGAATTTTTTTTGTTTCGGCGGGGGAAAAAAAATTCTCCCCCGTCAAAAAAAAAAAAAAGTCGCCTGATCGCAGGTTACAAGCAAGGTGAAAAACAAATTTCGAGAAAGGTTGTCGGAAAAAATGTGCACGCGACAATCCCGAAAGGTAATATGGGATATGTTCAATACTCTGTTCCTGACACTGTGTCTGTCGAACCTACTTTGGTTGCTTTCCTTTAGCACTCACAGACGTATGTCCATGATCTCTCCTGCCATTTTTTCTAATTGCTTTGAAAAACAGTGAAGTCAAAACCCCCCACAATACCTTTCGGGCTTGTCGCGTGCACGTTATCCGACAACCTTTCTCGAAATAGCTGTATATTGTCTGTGTTTCAACACCGTCTCTTTTAGGGGTAAAAAAAAGCTTGGGCCACGCCCAAATCGGTCTTCTTTAGGGGTTTAATTCAAAATTTCCGACGAGCATCCCCACCCCTTTCATATGCGGAGTCCCCCCGGGAGTCACCGGACGAATTTTCTCTTTTACATGTATTACTTCCTTGAATCAAGACTGTCAGTCCTAACAAGGAGTGGCAAATTGTTTATTCTATAGACATGTCTAACGTACTAAACTACGGACCAAGCCTCAGGGGGGATCGGATATCTTAATGATCAGCAATGTCCCTACCATCCAGTGTAGTTAAAATTAATGGCAGATTGTTATAAGCTTTGTGAATAGATGGGAAAAATGCAATACTCCGAATCCTTTACCCCCTTTAGAGTTAAAAGCCCTAATATTCACAGACACATTCTCCATTCTAATCTCCTTCCATCTCCTTAGAGAATAGTAGACAGAATTTGATAAAAGATCAAAACCTTTTCCCTTGGAGATCATTTTATTAATTCTTATAGTCTTTCCTCGTAATAATTTATCGAAATTGTAAGGAGAGTATTGTTGTTGGTCACACTTTAAAGGTTTTAAGTGTATGTGGCTTTAATTACTTGTCCTAGTAAAAAAAATGAATAAAATATTTTACTCCCCTGCAGTTCTAATTTGTTGCTGAGGAAAGGGGAAGGGAGAAGTAGTTGTTTTAAACTGAAGAGAAGAGAGGATAAACTAAAATTGCAATAATTACGCATAAATTAATGTTTATTTTTACAACAAAATTTATGAAATTATAAAACATGTAAATATATCAATAAAGGATCGTCTTGAGAGATCCCGGAGCTCAATGAAAGACTTCTGAGTCTTAGAAAAATGAAAGAAATGACAAATCACAGCTTTTGTTATTACAGAAGGCTGAATTAATTTACACTCCTGCGTCTTTTTTGTTTAACAACAAATTGAAAAACTTTATTCTATCGCTTATATACAATAGAAAAAAATAGCACTCGTACGTAAACAATTTCATGAGTACGAGTAAATTGACCGAAGATTACATAATTATGAACGGTATCAGTCACTTGTGACAAAGCTCAGATAAAGATTCCTTTTCTGCCAGTAATTTCGCTAAATGATCAGCATACTCTGGGGAACGTTCACTTTCATCTTCTAATTCCGAGTACCGCTCAACGACGTTCAAATCCAGCATCTCACACAGCTCATTTTTATCCGCAAGATTGTTACCATTCAAATGTAAATCCATCCTCGGAGACCCAGGGGGAGATAGTGGGGGCGAGGGAAAGTCTAAACGGGCGA
The DNA here is from genome assembly GCA_964035525.1 of Porites cylindrica. Taxonomy (NCBI): domain Eukaryota; kingdom Metazoa; phylum Cnidaria; class Anthozoa; order Scleractinia; family Poritidae; genus Porites; species Porites cylindrica. Next base: position 30,749,860 of record OZ037776.1, read on the forward strand.
GAAAATATGGCACGAAGAAAAGTAAAGAACGGCGAGAAGAGCCCCTGGGGAGAATGTCTTACCAGACCAGTTCCAAACGGTCGTCGCCGTTCTGGCTTCTGATTGGTGCCAGAAAACTGTTGTGTTTTTCTGCCCAATCAGAAGCCAGCAGTCCTATGGGTCGTTTCGTGTATCCTTACACGGAATGATACATGAAAGGCAGTTGCTCGCTATGTTTGTGTGGGCCGTTCGCCGAGGCTTTGCTCGAGATGAAAAGTTCCAATCTCAGCACAAAATTTAAGGGATTTCCTTCGGACTTTACGCTAGAATCTCACTGGTGAATACGCTGGACCTTTCGCAGGTATCGTAACAGTAGCGTATTTAAAAGTTTGCGAGTTTTTTTAAAACACTTACCAATTCATTGATGTATTATTTGGTTTCCTTTGGACGATATCTATATTAATGTTCTGTCTAGATTTCTTGCATCACTTGCTGTGATTGAAACTTTGCCAATCCCGGGTATAAATTCTTTTGTCGCACGGGCCAGACAAGTATGTCGGCAACCGGCAACACCGCGTGCACGACTTTCTTTGCGCGCCAAAAATCACATCTTCTGCATCGCCATCTGTCGCTTATCGAGTCTTGTTCACGATGAACAATATTAATCCGGAAGACTGTTGTCGAGTCTGCTCTTTCGTATTTGTGAGTAAAAAGAGAAAAAGAAATATCGATGGTGAGTTTCGTAAAATATTTGAAGAAGTATTTAATCAAAAACTACTAACTGATGATGGGCTTCCACATGCAGTGTGCGATACTTGTCCCTATAGAGTGCAAAGAATGTGGAAAAGTAAGCAGTCTGCAGTCGTCATTCGTGTCAATGAGCTATCGAAGAGGAGGCATCCCTTGTCTCCTTTAACGTCTAGTCAAGGGGATGAGCAAACATCATGTCACATAAGCAAAAAGAAGGTCTATAGAATTCCATTTGAAAACGTACCAATTAGGCCAAAGCCACCATCCTTGGAGATGTCTTGTCCGGGTGGCTCTTCTCGCGGTTCTTTACTTTTCTTCGTGCCATATTTTCCCGTCCGTTTAGACTTTCCCTCGCCCCCACTATCTGCCCCTGGGTCTCCGAGGATGATGTAAATCTGAGACAATGTGCCACTGTGTAGACTACTTTTCATTTATTATTTTAGTAATAAGCCGACCGTAATCTGGTGAACTTTCCAAGTCTGAAAAACTTTTCAATCGTCTTCAAATCCAGCTCAAAAATTCATCATCAGACTCAACTTCAGATTCAGAATCAGAAACAATACGGCCATTTATACGAGGAAAAATAAGACGCGTCTTACATAAGACGCGTCTTAAATAAGACGCGAACTGTACCATTTATACGAGCATCTCTTATCTAAGACAAGAACAGCTCGTATAAATGGTTCGCGTCTTATTTCTGTTCTTGACTCGTTTTCATGTGAATGTTGCCCGTACACATGCGTACTATGCGTTCGCGTCTTATGTAAGACGCGAAGGTCATTTATACGAAGTTTTTCTCGTCTTAGCTAAGACGCGTCTTACCTAAGAACAGGTGTTAAGGGCTGTTCTAAAATAAGACGCGTCTTAGTTAACCCGCGTCTTATTTTAGACGAAATGTGCCGTTTATACGGAAAGTTCGCGTCTTATGTAAGACTCGTCTTATTTTTCCTCGTATAAATGGCCCTAGTGTCTAAATAAGCAGCATCAGTTGAAGGTACAAGTTGAAGTTGTTCATCCATTGCTTTGCCGACTGTGCTACTTGTTGTGATTTTGGTTGCACTTCTGTTTGACTCACTGTCTGCACGACTGGAACCATATAGGATTATATAACTGGTTGACTCATTTGTTGCATTAATGCCTGTGTCGTTGACATCACGACTGGTTGAGTCACTGCTTGTACTTTTGACTGTATCGCTGCATGATTAGCTGGTCTTAGTCGTTGCATCACTGGTTGCATTACTGAAGGCGTAGCTGCGTATAGCACTTGTTGTGGAGTACCTGGTTGCATTATCCGTTGTTCAGCAGACGCCGTCTTCAGCGGAAAAGCAGTTTCCCCAAAAACTCCCATTCTAGAAGCCAATGGTCTCTTAGTATCCGCTATCTCCCCATAGGGACTTATGAATGGCGTGAATCCTAACGTCACTTGCGCTGTGGTAAAGGACAGGTTACAGATCTTTCCATTCCAGTCGCTAGTGCGGACCATTAAGCCTTTTCATGCTGACCAAACGGTGTCGTCATTGAAAAGACTTCTTCTTTTACTTCCATTTCCTCTAACTCTGTGACATGTACTGATTGTTCATCTGTCTCCATTTCTTCTACAACTGATGGGATCGAAAAAGGAAAAAAGGTCCAAAACAGAGGAATGCTCCTGTTCTGTTTCCATTTCTTCTACAGTGAAACCTGTATTAAGCAGACACCGTATTAAGCGGACACCCTCTATTAAGCGGACAGTAGCCGAATTCTCCAAATTTATTTGACTTATTTACTTTAAATGAAACCTTTATTAAGCGGACACCTCTATTAAGCGGACGCGGACAGCTAAAAAGTACCTGAAATAGTCATTTCTATTTTTTCCAACCTGTATTAAACGGACACTTGTAATTATATTCCACCACCCAACATGCCAGACACCGGAAATCCGAAGGACTGACACCCACAAATTTTCATTTTTTACCTTAAAAAGCGTGACTTGACGAACTTTTTTGGTTAGTTTCACAGTACAGTTATGTTTTCTATTTCGTTTTGTTTGTATAGAGGTTGTTTCACTCATCTGATTTCTTCAATTTTGAGTTGCAATCTATGTTTATGGTACTTTGATCAACTGGTCCACTAAAATAAAGAAATTAATGCAAACGAAAATCGTCCTAGTCTCTGGGAGTATTCTAAACGTTTCCACTGTTCATTTGAATGGCATTTGACACCTCATATGACGTTATCTATTGAAACCTGTATTAGGCGGATACCCTGTATTAAGGGGACACTACAGCATTCCCCGAGGGTGTCCGCTTAATACAGGTTTCACTGTATTTCTTGCTTTTCAGCCGAATTTGTGCTTGGGACTTGTACAAAACAGGAATCCCCTGTCATTAGACATGATTCATAGCTAACTTCCATTGCCTCTGGCTATAGAATTCTAAATGGTTTCTCAACACTTTCGCCAAGCTCCATTGGCTCTGATTGCGTTTCAGTACCTCCGGACATTCTTAAAAATGCTACCTGTATCACTTCCAATAATATTCTCCCCTGGGCTTGACAGAGTAGCAAATTTAGTGTTTCTCAACTCCAAATGATGCGGCTCCTTGATTCCTGTAGTCGTGTTTGGGACGGCCGTGTTGAACTTGAATTGAGAGATAAATGAAGTAGCCGTTTGCCCGTCAATTGAAGTTGTTTGCTGCTCGATGTGTGGCCGCTTTCCTCGAGAAAATGGAAGATCCTCCGCGTTCTGTTGACGCTGTTACGGGCCCTGATAACCTCGCATTCTGCACTAACATTCAATAAAGAAAGTGTACTTCTAATGTTTTTACCACTAGCAACCTTGTTCACTTGAGAAGGTGGAATAAGCCATGGAATAGGTTTCTCTTTTGGTTTGCTAGGTAACTGTTGGAGTTGAGGCTGCTATGTCTGCGCAGGCGGCTGATAAAACGCCGGAGGTTGGTGTATCTGTGCAGGTGGTTGATTTAACTGAGGTTGGGGGATCTGTGCAGGTGGACAATATAACTGAAACGGGTGTATCTGTGCAAGTGGCTGATAATGCTAAGCTTGGTGTATCTGTGCAGGTGGCTGATATACCTGGGATTGGTGTGTCTGTACAGGCGGCTGATGTAACTTCCTTTTGTTTCTTCGTTCTGTTCACAGCAGCTTTACAAGATTCCTCACCACTGGCGGGTAGCATTGATAGTAATGGTTCACAGTCCTTTAACTTGCCTTTCGATTATTTTTTCGGATGCTTCCTGTTAAGTTTCTGGCTGGTAAAGCCCGCTGACCGGTACTTGAAGAAGTGCTCAGCTGGACCTATGCTCGTTACAGCGTTACAGCGGACCGCTAGTTTTGCTTGTTGTCGTTGCTCTGGAAGGACTTGTTGGTATGTGAATGAAGGATTTTGCTGCTGCTTTTTGTTGCGGATTTAATTATTGGATTCTTTTTCGTGTTCAGAGTATTCAGAATAACGAACATGTTTTGATGTGCCGAATATTCTACCTGCTCTGACGGTTAAAGGATTCCAAACACACCTCTGGTCATCTTTGGGGGCATTTGATGATTCTAAATGATGCGCAACATCACCATCAGTAGATTTGTCGTCTTGCTGGACGTTCGTGATAATCGACGAGGTGCATGTCATTTGGGGGGAAGTAATTTATTGCTTAGAAGATTTGCTTGTGATAAGATAAAAACACTTCTTTTACATGTGAAATTAACGACAAAAATAAAGTCGAAAATTTGCGGATTTTTCGTTGGCAATCGTCGGCAGTCTTCGAACATCTTCGGAAATCTTCGCCAGTTTTCGGGAATCCTCGGTAGTCTTCGGGAATCTTCTGAAATATTCGGAAATCGTCGGAGAATGGCCAAAATCTCTTTGGTATACTAAACAAAATAATACTGGTCTTTTTGGAGCCGTTTTTGCTTCTGTTTGGATAAAAATTTACTGTTACGGTGAGTTTTGTTACTGCTAGTGTTAAAACGCCTAAACTTAAACTGTTTCATGTTACAGAGCCAAAAGACTAAGTGTTCAGTGTTCAATGGTGAGGACTAACCGATTACGCGCAAACGAAAGGAGCAATCGATAGTCTTCGGCCCACATTACTTACCTACATAACTACGATTTCAGGAAAACCAACGTTACATATTCCCCTTGCTCTTTTCACTTCTCTACTTACTTTTCTTTTTGTTTTTCTGATTAAAATTCTTGACATCAAGATACAAGATTATTTTCGTTATGAGCAAAGGTTTCGAAAGTACACAAAAAAAGGAAAAAATCGTAACGCAGATAAAATCGAAAGTCGTTTCGATGTCATGGTAACTCCCCTTGCACTTATTGCGTCTCCTTTCGCGTGCTGCTCTCGCGTGTTTTCTCGCAACTGCCCCAAACAGAGAGCTTGGTCATGGGCTAAGGCTATATTCACGCTATACCGGATAGCTTTTCGTGGCGCCACGAAAAGCTATCCAGTATACAAAGTATGAACAGCAACGACCCGGGACGGCACAAGTCGTTTACACACATCGGCCTTGATAGGACATCGTGCTGTCGCGGGTGACCGAAAAGGTTTGGTGCTGACTAAATTCCAGTCCGCAACTTGAATGTTTACTTCCGGCTTAGTGGGTTCCAGGCCTCACTCCTACTTATTAGGCTGATTTAGCAACAGGACGGGAACGTCAGTTGACGACGGGAAAGCGCACGGAAAGTACTAAACACGACTTCCGGTGCCCAATTTGCCTCTCTGCCATTGGTCAAGCCAGTTGTTTAATTTGCGCGCGCCGTCGTCAACTGACGTTCCCGTTCTGTTGCTAAATCAGCCTATTCACATGCGCGACGGGCCAAATAGGTGCTCACACTGCATCAAAGTATGGCACTAAACTTATCCGTTATGTGACTCTCCACTTTCGACATCGCCACGGTGCAGTTTCGTTTCGTCACAGAAATTGCGCCGCCACAAACCCTCTTGGTCGTGAACAGAAGCCCTATCCGGTATAATTTTCGTGGCGGCGCAAAAGCTATCCAGTATTTCATCCGGTATAGTGATCTTAAGATTAACACAGCGTTGCGCCGCCTATTTTTTCCAAAAGGTTATAAAGGGTCGGAATTTAACGTATGTTTCCAAATGTTCCAGAAATAAAGCAAAACAAGAACAAAAAAAAAATGTTTAAATTAATTGCGTAAGAGAAAATGCAACCTCGTCCCCAGGGCTTTTTCCTTAAAAAATGGGTGGGGCCACCCATTTTTTAAGGGAAAAGCCCTGGGAACTGGGTTGGAGGAAATGTCTTTGGATCGCTTTCAAGTAGGTTTGGAAAAAGCATGATTTACTAACTTTTTGAAATTAAGTGTTGACAGGCCAAGCTCGTGATAATGTGAAACGCGACCTTGGAATTTATTTGAACAACAGGTTTTCCCTCTTTTCTTTCTCGCCGCTGTGTTTGGACTAAACTTAGCTTTGACTAACCAAACCTCTTTTGCCGCACTGAGTCTTTTGTTATTGAAAGTGATTCATGCCCTTGTAGTTGTTATTTCCCGTGGTTTATGCTGCTGATGGTGTTTCTGGTAGCCAGAAAAGCTGGAAGGGAAAGGGAATTTGGGCGCGAGACTGCGCGCGAGGGAGGAGGGAATTAGCCTTCGTGGCAGACGTTAAAAGGGGAAGGGGAAGGGGAAGGGGAAGGGGGAATTGGGGCGGGCTAGAGCGCGTGGGGCGCGCCCAAATTCGCCCTTCCCCTTCCGCTTTTAACGCCTGCCACGCAGGCTATCCTTCCCTCGTCTCTCGCGCTTCGCTCAAAATATAGCGTTCGCCTCGCTTGGCTTATAAAGCGCCTGTTATGCAGCTAGGTTGTTGACTAATCTTTCAATTTACAGAGCGTACGTTTCGTTTGTAAATAAAGATAGTACATACATTGACATGAACGTGTGCTATACCTTTGTTGTATGCTATACCTCTTAATAGGTCTTAATGAGGTTTGTAAAAATTACACTATGTTTGTTAACGATTAACACTCAACAGTTACTCTGGACAGTGATAAAGTTCCATGTTGTTAAGGAAGCGAAGGAAGCTGTGTTGTACTTTGTGCAAGACTTTTGGGTGAATTTTGATCGCGAATAACAATTAATCTACAGTTTATTGACAGCTATTGCTTAATGTTTGGAATTATCCTTATTAATAGACCACAGTAGGTATGTAAAGTACGTAATCCAATACTGCCAATCGTGAATTTAGTCTGGTTTCCGCTTAATAGAGATTTTTAACAATAGAAATTAGCCAAAAACAATTTATTTTAGTGTCCGCGTCCGCTTAGTAGAGGTCCCGCTGAACAGGGGTTAATAAAATTGTTAATAATAGAAAATGTTATGTTTCTTGATATTATCAGTTGCGGTTGATGGTGTTACTTAAGATATGCTAAACTTTGTGTATTAAAATAATATTTTCGTTTATTCCAGTTCAAAGGGTGATCCCAAATTAATGTCATTAAAAAATGCGGGCAAGTGGAGATTATTAGTGAAACTTTAATTAATGTTGTGCATTTTGCTCGATCCATAGTTCTAGGATATCATTCCATTCCTAAAATTAATTGGGGATCATTTCGGGGACGATGCGAATAGAAATGGGAATCATTTCCGGGTCGATTTGAGGATCATTTCAACGTTGGTCATCATTTCGGGATTGGGATCATTTCGGAGACTGTACAGATCACCGTGACTAAGACTATGCCTTAAGCCGTGGTCGCTTACAGGATAGTAGTATTGGATTACTTCCTTGAAATACGCTCTGAAGTCAGTTAATGTTTTTGCATTTACAAACAAATAAAAGTTGGTAATCAAAGGTAATGAACTTGAACTCTGGATAGGTTCTTCAACAACATGCAACTTTATCACAGTACAGAGTAACCGTTCAATGTTGATCGTTAAAAAACATTGCGCAATTTTTTACAACCTCTATTAAGCGGACACCCTCTATTAAGCGGACACTTGGGAAGGTCCCGAAGTAGGTGCCCACTTAATAGAGGTTTCACTGTATATTATTTCTCGTGAAAATCCTTTTTAGAATAGTGTCCTGTAAACTAACCAATGAGAGAGGGAGAATTTGGAGAAGGTTCAAAAGTCAGATCACTCGTGATAGTGAAATTACAGCAATGAACATCCCCAAAAAATCGTCGTTACTGACAATCAGTAAAATTACTTGCATTTAAAAAGATGAGTTATAAGAGTGCAACGATTTTTTTAACCTCATTCAAAAGCTGTACCACTTCGTAACAGCACTTCGCAGGGATCAAACTTGACTACAGGTAAACGCCTCTTCTTTTCACTATTTTCTGCTGTTTAAGGTGTTTCTGTTATAACAAAAAAGGCTAATTGAACTTCATCCTCCTTTTTGGTAAGAATATATTTTATAAGATATAAGAATCGAGGCTGAAATTTGACAAATTTTAAGAACATAGTCGAAGGAACCTCTATGTGTCAATCACTACAGTTGCAGCCTCGAATAACGAACGCGACCACTTTTTGGAAGACGGCCTTAGAATTTTCCATTGTTTTTAACCTCTTGTTAGCGACCACGGCTTTTGGCATGGTCTCAGTGATCTCTATGCTCGTATACATTACTAAGAGAATACGATGACGTTTTAGTTACAACATGAAACTACACATATCGTAGCCAGCTTGGCAGGCGTTTGAAAGGGAAGAGAAAGGGAGTTTCAGGTCAGGCGCCAGAGAAACGCGTCTCGCGCGCTCCACGCTTTTGTCATATCGTAACAGCTAGAAACTCAAAATGTAACTGTGTTTGGTCCTTTTCTAGTAAGACCCTCAGTGGTTCGATTCTCGTTTAAGCGACCAAAAAATCTTCGTATTTTGTGTGGTGGTTTACGCGAGGTTTGACTGTATCTTGAGAATACTGATCCCGAGGCCGTGACTTTGAAAAGGATATAATTTTGTATGTAGAAAATCTGTAAATACAATACATGTGTACGATTAGATGTTTTATATAACATAACCGCGTAAAATTCTTTCTTTCTCTAAACGACAAACCTGCCCAGCAAAACGAAAAATCCTGCCAGCACACAATCTCTGTGTGTAACCGATGTTATTTTACAGTAAATGTACTGGATTTACTTTTTGGCTCAACCGTAGCGATATATCCTTAAGTATGTATATAAAACAATGTTAACTAAACGTTGAATTACTTTACCTGTGGTAGATTGTCGTCCTTTGGCCTCAAAAGCAGTTTTTGAGCTATTTTGAAAAATTTTGAGTTCGCCGTTTGGAAGGAACAGTAAACGGCGAACTCACACTCCTTCAAAATTGCTCAAAAAACCGCTTTTGAAGCCAAAGGACGACAACATACCACAGGTAACTGGTAATTCAACGTTTACAACACGGTTATGAGACACACAGCAAATTGATTCAAACAATTTATTACGAACAAAGAAAACAAAAGGTGAAAGCAACAAGGTGCTGAAGGTTGACTTGCTAGAACTAAAGAGATCTAGCTTCTGAAATGTGCTCTCCACAAAGGCTTGAAAGCAACTGACTAACTTGGGCTACAGTTAGTGAATATCTTGAGTTGATTCTCAATTTCCTTTGCCTACTAACCCTAATTCATGAACATTCAAGGGGATAGGAGACAAAGGAAATTGAGAATGAATCTGGGTTAAAAAATTTTTACCTGAATTTAATTTTGACCTCCTCTTATAACTCAGGGTTATTCCCGAAGTGATGGCCGATGGTGGGGATAGGGGCTTTATTCAAGGGTTTATCTTAGAATATTTACACGAAGTTTTTTAGTTTCGTGCCTTGGTCTTCTAAACGGTGTTGCAAATAATCATTTTGCTTTCTTTGTGGCTGTAGGAGACATGGCACAAGAGGGAGATGCAGTCTACTATCCTCAGGAAATGCTTGATCTCAATTGGAATACTACTTCCAAAGAGAAAATCCAAGAGGTTTACAAAGTATGGGCTGGCCATTATGATAGGGTATGTTTTGAACTGCCAAAATGTTTTGGTAGAAAACAGCCGAAATTTCGCGAGGCCACCTCTAGTTTTCCTGCAAAATGACCTCGGAGGAACGACTGCAGAAATGCAGTACTGATGACGAGTCACTACCCGGCAGATCTGAGTAGTGCTTCTGATTGGTTGAAGCAAATTTCCCTCCCAGCAAGACTAATCAGAAGCAGTACCTTAGCTCTGACAACATCACCAGTGAGTGTGAAATTTCTGCGATTATGCCACAGAGACCCACAGACGTCATTTCGTAGGGGAACCAGTGGTGGGGTCGCGAACCCGGGGGGGATGCTCGTCGTCTCGCTTAGGGGTGTAAATTTCGGATTTTGGTCTCACTTAGGGTGTTCTGGGCAAAACGCCATCATGAAGGTCTCGTTTAGGGTTGCACGCCAAAAAATATGAAAATATATATATTGTCTGTGTTTTGACATGGTCTCTTTTAGGGGTCAAAAAGAGCTTGGGCCACACCCAGATCGGTCTCCTTTAGCGGTTTAATTCAAAATCTCCGACGAGCATCCCCACCCCTTTCATATGCGGAGTCCTCCCCCCGGGGTCGCGAAATGGTTGCTGTTTCCTTAGGCTATGTTTTGGTCCGGCTGACACTTGTTACATGTGGCAGGTGTGGTTTGTTACTGTGAAAACTCCATCTTAGCAGGGCAGTGATCGAGATGGAAACCTTTTAAGCCAAAACACGTGTAATGTAGGGTTCATGCGAAGAAAACGCAAGCCCTAGGGCAGTTACTAATTCCAAAAGTGCTTGAATAGGCAGTTTAATGCAACTGCCATGTGACTCTCACCAACTGAAAGGAAAATTTCAAGCTAGAGCGAAATAATTTCCAGGAATAAATTCAGGAGCATATCTAAGTTAGTGACAAAGCAAATTTTCAGGCCAGTACTATTCGATGGGGCAAATTAACTTAAGGGGAGCTCGGGTAGTGCAACAATTTCAAACAAATCGAATATTTCGAAGACAAAAAAATCTTTTGGTAAAATTGTATGGAGGTGACAACAAAAAACCTCGCCACCCAGTTAAAATTTGGTCTGTTAAGTTAATTTTGATCAATTGGTCTTCCATGTTTATTCATTTTTTCTTTTTAGTGGGTTCTTGAAGGCTCCGGCCCTGGCACACCGGGTTGTTACTCCCATTTATCATGTGGAGAAGCCTTCTTCAATGCAGCTAAAGACCACTATGGCGAAAGCAAGAAAGACCTCAAAATAATGGATTTTGGCTGTGGGTCAGGACTGTCTGGTCAAGTTCTGAAGGACAAATATGGATATGATAACCTGACTGGGCTGGATGTGTCTGAAGATATGTTAAATATCGCTAGACAGAGGAACATCTACAAGACTCTTATCAGTGCCTTCGTAGGTACCGACAGAATAAAAGAGATACAAGATGGTGAATATGACGCCGTTATCTCCTCTGGAGTGTTCCAGACTGGTCAAGTGAGAGCCAATGCTTTAGATGAAATCACTCGCTGGATTAAGCCAGGTAATTTGTCACTACTTTGACTTCTTGTGTAAGTTTTGTTTCAAGAAATCTAGAGGTAAAAGTGAGATGACCTTTTTGGAAAAATATAACAAGCAAATGACTTTGCTTTTTTTTTTTTTGCTATTTCTTCATTTCAGTGACTTCTACAGATCTTAAATCCCATGCCACTCAACGTCTAAACATTAATATAGAAATAAAATATAGGCTTATTTCTTGGAAATTTTGTTAAAAATTTAACTTTTAGAATTGAAAGCCCTGCAAATCAAGATGAAGTGTAAGGGGAGCCCCGCATACCGTGGTAAAACCGTTAAAATTCCTGACTAATGCCCTTTATTTCCCGGTTATGAGTATGCGGGGCTTTCAGCTAACTGACTAAAAACTTGGGGCGGTAGATGGAATAATCATAAATTAGTATAAGAGTCAGTGAGGTTACTTTCACTCTATGCCGGATCCTCTGAGTTGTTTCGCCTGCACGAAAGCAATACCGGGTAGGGCTTCTGTTCTCCAAGAATTGAGCGCCGAGCAGCGCCGCGTTGTTCTCGATAGTAGAGCGTCACATATCGCATACGTTCTGTGCCACACTTTGGTGGGCTGTGACCACAGGTAGCCCAAGCTCGAAATATGAGCATCAGCGAACATCAGCATTGTTGCGTAACATTGGAAATATAAGGCTTTGTATGGCAAAAAAAACCTATCTATCTACAGAGAGAAAACCGTTTAAAGTACAGCTCATAAAACGGCCATAAATTGGCCTGTGGACCACACAGGAGAGACGTAACACACATTTTATGTAAGGTTGTGTAATAAACATAAGGTGTCCAACCTGATTTTAAGGTATCCGTACTATTCAAAACCCGGCCACTTGGGTGCAAACAGGTATTGAACACCCCAGAAAATACCATAACATACCATAATGCTCTTTGTTTGTGGCCTCAGGGGAAACTGAAGACATTGCATATTCAAAATTTTGGGGTGACAAACAAAGAGCATTATGGTATGTCATGGTATTTTCTGGAGTGGTCAATTCGGATCGTAGCGGAAGTGAATAAATAGGAGAGGGGACTGGAATACGGAAGTAAGTATTCGGATTGAACACTGTAATGTAGCTCACGAAACCCTCTCGGCCAACCGCTCTCGCACGATGTTTGATGTGTGTTCCACTGCTGTGTCGTAGCTATTTACTGTCGGAATAGCACGGTACAGCGTTTAGACATGGCCTAAGGATTTACTGCTTGAATTTGTTCCTTTCAGGTGGTATCATGTGCTTCACTTGTCCAGTGTTTGACAAAGAGGAAAGCGGTTACAAGGAGAAATGTGAGAGTCTGGAGAAGGAGGGAAAATGGACGCTGGTCTCCAATAAGGAAGCTGAGTACTATGGCGACAAAGCTCCTAAAGGGCGTGGCTATAAAACCTGTCGAATGCTGGTCTACAAAAAGTTATAAGCACTTTGTTGGCAGTGGGTGGTTTTGTCATCTTATCCTCGACCTTTCTACACCGGGTTTGGATTTTGTGCAGTCATGTTATTCTATGAACTAGCAAAATTAAGTAAAAATGAATTGAAGCAAACTGTTTTTCAATTATAGCTCTTGAAAAGTGTCGTTCGCTACGTCCATTTACTTCGGTTATACATATAGTACACATTTTGTTCTTTTTATGTGACCAAATAGTTATATTGACCAAAAAAACTCTTAATGGTTCTAGCTTCGTACACGGAATATAAAACAAACGATATAGAAGTTAATAAGTAGAGCCCTTTACTTGTTGCTTGTTATTACAAATTCCTCTTTATCTCTAGCCGGATTTTTGAAAACGTTACTGCCAAATCGACCTCTTCCGTCAAACAGCTTATTTTTTGGCCAAAAACTCCTCCATCTCCCAAGTGGCCACCGATCTTTTTTTTTTCTCTTCTCCTCCCTTCCTCCTCCTCGCTCTTTCTTTTTCTCTTTTCCTTTTCCTTCGCTGGTGTGATTTTCGAGATTGTCGGGTGCAAAAAACCTGACTTTTGTCTCTTTTTCACTCAAATGGCTGCAAGGTTCGTTTTCAAAAAATCGGTTAGATTTCGCGATTTTTGCGAGACAGTATTTCGCGGGGTTTTATTTCCGCGATTGCAATAGGCAAATATAAAAAAAGGCATTAGATTTCGCGATTTAAGCGTTCTCAACTTTATTTTACTTTTCAAAATTAAATTTCGTAAGATAAATTGAAACGAGGAATGTGTGAAATCTCACAACTGAAGATACAAAAGGAACTTAGTAGAAACAATATTAATTTGTGTATTAGTCGATGTATATCCTGTCATGATGTTGTCGCTATTACATATTAAAATTTATTTTTCTGTGATTTGAATTTTCTATATGAGTATTAAATTTCGCGAGGATTTTTCATGATTCACAGGTCTTCAATTTCGCGATTTTTAAACAATCGCGAAATTAAAGACCCGCAAACCAATAGGTACATTTGTCGCTTATATGGATTCACGAGATCTAAGTGCTGGCTTTGTGGTTCGTTCGTCACACATTCATAGGAAAAGAGTTCAACTCCTACAGGATTTACTTGGGACACCAACATGGCCACCGTTTCATTGTTTTGGGACACCAATATGGCCGCCGTGACGTCATGTGAAAACACTCTATACTGAAGGAGGTTAAGCCCTCTCCCAATAGTAAAATGATAAAACTTCTTACATTTGATAACTTGTTCCCGCCGCTACGACATAATCGCCAAAACTCGACGGCTATCACGTTTTCCCGCCGAAATGACGCTGGTTATTCGTGAGCAGTACTCAGTATTGAGAAAATCTCGTCCTCGTAGTCTTCCTCGTCTCAGAATCTAAACCTCTCCAATGGCAGTGCTGAACAAAACAAGTTTTGAATTTACTGGTCATATTAAACGTTCGTAAAGAATTGAATTCATTTCAATTCAAGCCAGAGGGGGGCATATATTGGGGGGGAAGGGGGGGGGGGGGGGCGGGGGGCTTTTAATCGGGATTTTTTTGTTTTGTTTACAAATAAGTGGGCCAACGACTAGGGAAGGGCTTCTAAGTGGCAGTTTACGGTAGTCCCCTTTCGACTTTCGCTGAATGTAAACACCAATGACGCATTCTTAAAGGGCTAGCCTTGGCATATACTGAAAATATTCACTATACCGGCAGAAGGGTGCCAGAAATTTTAAAATAAACAATATACAGGGCTGTGAACAGGTCTTCTACTTACTTCAGATTGAGGCTAACCCTGTTAACATGCGTCTACTGTGCTTTTATTCAGTGGTCAAGGCTAACTCAAAACTGGATCATAAATTCGCAGAAAAAATTCCTAAATTTGCTTTGGCTATAAAGTGAGAGGTAATTACTTTGGTACTATGCCAAAGTACTCGCAAAGACTAAAAATGATAACAGTAATCTAGAAACACATTTAGCAAAAGGATCTGCTGGATAGTTCCTTACATGTGTAACAGAACCATTGAAAGAAAGACTGGGGACTATTTTTGTACGCTAAGAGGAGGAGTTGGGATACCTTAATGCACCCTACACATCAAAGAAAACCTTACTTAATAAAATGCTAGCATTTAAGAAGGCATGCTAAAGTAAAGAGAGTCAGGAAGCCTTGATCACAGTTTACTAAATGTCTCTCTTAACCACAACACTAAAAGACCAATCGGTACCAACAGCCATAGTTTTAGAGTATTTATATGGATTTTCTAAAAACTTCACCCTAATCATTATACATCGATACAAACCTATAATCGCCTAACTCACTATACCTTAGTGCAAACCATGATCTTGCTTACTTTCGTGCTCTATTGGCTTCCCTTACCAGACCAGAAAAACAAAAACAGTGACATGTATGACTTTCCTGTACATGATTGCACTCAGGAATAAAACGGTGGCCCATACTTTTCTTCTATCGTCCGACAATGCAAACGACCGTCTCTATTAAAAAAGATCGTCGAGATACAGAATTTTTTCTACTATGACAACGTGGCGTCATACTTACCCCTTTTTTGAGCCTTTCCTGTGAAAGTTCACCCTTCATGCCATAAAAACAAGTGTTTTACCACCGAATGCGAGTTTTTAGTGTTCAAGTACCCTAGTTATAGGACCTATAATATTTATGTCTCAAAAACATTTCACTCACCCTCGATTTGTAAGAGGTTTTTAGGTTCCTCAAAAATTCTCACTTTCAAAACGCACCGCTTAGCCTCACTTTGAAACAGAGGCTTGTGGCAATTCGGAAAAAGCTAATTTGGCATTGTTACTTCTTGCGTTGAAAAAGTTGTTACGTTTTCAGTCAAGAATTTTTTGATTTCCCATTTTACTAAAAGGTGTCAGGGAAACACGGTGCAACAGTTTTCAACGACAGCAAATAAAAGCAACAGGGGCACCCAAGAACTATTTGGAGAAGCAAATATTACCTAGAATTTTTTATTACTTGCGGACGGCTAAAACTTTCTTGGTGACCGTTCCATTCATGTAGAATTTTCGAAGCTTATGTAATAAATTCCTTACGATTTTCTGAAGTTTGATTTTCACTTTTCACTTATTAAGTTAGGCTATATTTTGTAGAAGAAAAGAAAACCTAAAATTGTCGGATTCAAAAAAGCGATGGAGAGAGGAATCAATTTCGTAATTCGTCAAATTGCATCTAAAATTTTTGGGAAAGTAATACTCAAGCCCTTGTAATTTCTTAAAGATTCAAGTTCCCCTAGGATGACCGAACAGTCACAAATTTTAAAGCATTTCTAGAATGCATTTCTAGAGGAGGAAACCGTCGTTGGATGCCCCTAAAAGCAAAACAGCTGTCGATATAGCACACAAAAAAAACAGCTCCAAACAGCTGGTCTATCAAGCGTCATGTTGATGTCTGTAAAAAGTTAGTTTTTGTAAGTAGTTACTCCTGCTTTTTAGCTTCTGTTTCTCTTTTTCAACCGTACGTTTCAGGGAAGTGCCCGCAAAAATTCTTCTTAACTTTGTTACTCGTTTCCTCTTTCTATTTCTCCTCTTTTATTGTGTATTTCTGAAAAACTAAAACTCGAAAAAGTCAATATTTCAAACTCTACAAGGTTGTTGTTCTAACTATGCGCGCGCACAGTTTCAATTCGTAAAGTGTGCATATAAAGGCAATTAAATTAGTAAACGCTTAATCGACCAATCAAAATACGCGCTTTGAGTAAAGTTACTAATCATCTTATGTCATGAAAAAATAAAACATAAGCTGTTGGTCGGAACAAACTTGTCTATCTATTACACGAGATCTAAAAGGCAATCTATTGAGGAAAAAAATACACAATACATCTGAATTAAGGTAGCTGGGTAAGTTCTATACTACAAAATGATGCAAACACCCCTGATAATTAACTGTGTGTTAAACTCCTTTTTATCCTATACTACCATCACCTTGAACACTCTGACAATCCTTGCGCTGAGAAGAACATCCCATTTGTCAAAGACTCTCAAAATGCTACTCCTGAATCTTGCTGTTACTGATCTTGGCGTTGGTCTACTGGCTCAGCCTTCGTACGTCGTATATCTTGTGATGATTATACAAGGAAAAACTCAAACTTTCACCTCGGAGATCACATTGCAGATTGTTTATATCACAGGAAAATTTCTCTCTTATGTTTCATTTTTCGGTGTTGTGGCCCTAGCTGCGGACAGATTTTTATCCATTTATCTTCATCTTAGATACCAGGAACTCGTAACTTATAAGCGTGTTTTGGCTGTAGTGGTCTCAATTTGGATCCTCAGTGCAATTCTTGCCTTGATTTTTAGCCTGCGTCCGCAAATCGAATTTTTTATTTCAGTACCTATGGAAACCGTTTGTTATTTAGCTACAGCTTCGTTTTATTTAAAGATATATCTCCTTGTACGTCGTCACAAAACTCAAATACTCACCCAGCGAATACAGGTAACTCAGGAACAGACTGATAACGAAGCGAATGCGGCGAAACTGAGAAAATCCGCAACTGGTACATTTTACCTGTATCTTGTATTTGTGGCTTGCTATGTACCAAGACTGTGTATAATGACTCATAAAAAGCGCTGGGGAGAGAACGGCCTTGGTAATACATTTGCGACTTTATACTTTCACATTGGTGTTTCTCAATTCCTCTCTAAATCCTTTGATTTACTGCTGGAAGATGCGACACGTTGGAAAAGCCATCATGGTGATACTGCGCAACTTAGCACCAAGCCGACGTAACTGATTACAGACGAACCTCCCTCAAGCAACCACCTAAAGTGAGAGGATTTAGTGGTCGCTTAGGGAAGGTGATCTCCTTCGAGAAGAAGTCCCTACACATCTACTATGGGCAGAGAATTTATTGACTGCAATTTCTGGGTTACTGACGTGTACTTGTAGTTCCACGTTGTCACTGAAACATCATCATATACTGTGAGTGGTGTAGTATATGCACCGAACAAAGAAAACCATGCACATGCGTCAAGCGGTCGCTTACAAGAGGTTAAAAATGATGGAAAACTATAAAACCGTCAGGCCAAAAAGTGGTCACAATCACTTACGAGAAGTGGTCGCTCATGGAGTCGACTGTATAACTGGGAAACAACTCCCCTTCCTCCCCCTCTGAGAGACACATAGGCTGTATATATGTAGTATTTGTTTCATATATGCACGAGGCGAGTCAGTCGTCTTTGCCAGGATAGCTAAGTTGATATAGTATGATATAGTATGGTGGCATATTGACATCTGGATGAATGTAAGCCTTTTATATTTGTTCTATAAAAGTTCATTTTTTCTAAGTCTAAAAAAGTGGTGATTTATGCATAAGAAATTGATGTCTTAATAGCGAGTCATAATTCATAGCCATTTAAAGACCCTTTAAAGAACAATTTTAATTGACGCACGCGCATAGCCATCTGCCAAATTCGCCAACTTAAAAAAAGACCAAATAAATGTGAGATGAGATGATAAAATAATGTCTGTATTTCGACCAAAAGAAACACACACAAACGGTAGTCATATCGGACCAATTTTCTCTTTTACATGTATTACTTCCTTAAGTCAAGACCGTCCGGTCCTGACAATTAAGGCGTGGCAAATTGTTTATTTTATAGACATGTCCGAACTTACGCACTAATCTACGGACCAAGCCTCAGGGGGGATCGGATATCTTAATGATCAGCGATGTCCCTACCATCCAGTGTAGTTAAAATTAATGGCAGATTGTTTATAAGCTTTGTGAATAGATGGGAAAAATGCAATACTCCGAATCCTTTACCCCTTTGAGTTAAAACCCCTAATATTCACAGACACATTCTCCATTCTAATCTCCTTCCATCTCCTTAGAGAATGGGTGACAGATTTTGATAAAAGATCAAAGGCTTTTTCCTTTAAGATCAAGTTATTAATTTTCATGATCTTTCCTCTTCATAATTTATTGAAATTGTTGTTGGTCACTCTTTAAAGGTTAAAGTGGTGTAGCTTTAATTACCGGTCCTAGAAAAACAAACTGGAATAAAAAGGTCTACTCCAGTTTCATGGTTTTGTTCAGTGCTGGGGAAAGGGGGAGGGAGAAAACATGTTATTTTAACCTGAAGAGAAGAGAAGATGAACTAAAATTGCAAATAATGAAACATAAATGAATGTTTATTTTTACAACAAAATTTATAAAATTATAATACATGTAAATATATCAATAAAGGATCGTCTCGAGAGATCCCGGAGCTCAAAGAAAGACTTCTACTTGAAGTCTCAGAAAAATTAAAGAAATGACAAATCACAGCTTTTGTTATTACAGAAGGCTGAATTAATTTACACTCATGCGTCTTTTTTGCTTAACAACAAATTGAAAAACTTTATTCTATCGCTTATAGAAAAATTTAGCACTCGTAGGTAAAACAATTTCACAAGTACGAGTAAAATTGACCGAAGATTACATAATTATGAACGCTATCAGTCACATGTGGCAAAGCTCAGATAAAGATTCCTTTTCTGCCAGTAATTTTGCTAAATAATCAGGATAATCTGGGGAACTTGGTTAAACATGGAAAAACCTCTGCAGATTGTGATTTTATTCAAAACGGCGGTGTCATTATTGTGGGTAAAATGTGTATAATACGGCATTTTACTAAGAAATGTCTTACAGCGACGAAACATTCTTGAAAGAAATTTGAATTAATTGACAAGAGAAGTACGGTTGATACCATATCCTTTTCAGATTTATTCCTTTTTTTTTCGCCTTATTGTATGAATTGACCTGAGATGTTGCGTCCTCCTTCCCTTTTTCTTTGGAAGGCGAGAGAAAAAGGTTCTTTTTTATCATCAGTCTTTTTTTGTAATCAGTCCCATAAAATCCATTCCATTCTTCAATTTTTCATGGGATCATTTGCGGTCGACCTTGAGGCTTTCGGTCCGTTTTGGGGATCATTTGGGTTCGTAGGATCATTTGCGGTTGGGGATCATTTGCGGTATTCAGCGGACACCTCTATTAAGCGGACGCGGACACTAAAAGTTGTATTCAGATAATTTTTATTGTTAAAAACCTCTATTAAGCGGACAACGGAATGAATTGACAATAGTAGTATTGGATTACTTCCTTGAAATACTTACTGAAGTCAGCAGGAGCCGATTAGTTAATGTTTTTGCATTTACAAACAAATCAAAGCTGGTAATCAAAGGTAATGAACTTGAACTCTGGATAGGTTCTTCAACAACATGCAACTTTATCACAGTACAGAGTAACCGTTGAATGTTGATCGTTAACAAACATTGCGCAATTTTTTACAACCTCTATTAAGCGGACATTTGGGAAGGTCCCGTAGGTGTCCGCTTAATAGAGGTTTCACTGTATATTATTTCTCGTGAAAATCCCTTTTAGCTCATGGATGACGTAGACATGCCATGGGCTTTTGGAGGCACTCGAATGACACTCGATCACTCACTCACTCACTCACTCACTCACTCACTCACTCACTCACTCACTCACTCACTCACTCACTCACTCACTCACTCACTCACTCGACTCTCATTAATTTATTCATTAAAGTCAGATTAAACACTTTACTCTTACGTCCCATTCTTAGTATTACTTTTGTTCCAAGCGCCTTTTACGCTTATGTAGTAAGGCGTATATTTTTTCCGGACACATCATAGAGTAACCAACCTAGCCGAAGATTGGTTTTGTATAAATGGAAATATTCTAATAAAGAACACTGACAATATCATCTACAAGAAATGGACTTGGAATTGTTAAAAGGACGTTTAAACAATTGAGCGTGCATCATTTAAGCAATAGACTACACTTTCTATGGGTTTACCGGCGTGATAACCCACGCGGGATGTTGGGAGAACACGAGAAAAAGCTTGTAACAGGGGCACCCAACGACAATTTTCGGCAAAATATCTGTTCGGAAGACGATTTGAGATCTAGAATTTTCGGAACATTTGTTGTAAAATTTCTTGGTTGCCTGCTTCTCCTAGGATTTTCGAACATCTAAAATATGGTATAATTGCCTATTTTTAACGGATTTTTACCCTAAAAAGGTCATCTAGAATTTTCAGGAGCCTTTTTTCTGGCTGAAATTTTCGAAAAGGTAAGCTTCGATCCCTATAATTTTCGGATCACTAGACTTTCAGCTAGGAAATCCGAACAGATGAAAAATTTTTAGGGGATAAAAATATGCCTATATCGACCGTTTAAATACCAAAATACGTTTAACAATGCTATGTTTTAGTGGTTTTGAACTATATTCTCGTTGGGTGCCCCTGTTGTAAATCACGAGCCGAAGGCGAGTGATTTACAAGCTTTTCGAGTGTTCTCCCTACATCCCAAGTGGGTTATCACGCCGGTAAACCCATAGAAAGTGTGGTCTATTGCTTTTATAAAATAACTTTTAGTAGAATGGAGTCTTTTCGGTAAAAAATATGGTTTTAGTACCGTGATCAAGTCACGTCTTCTCTCTAAAGTCATCATAAGCCAATCATGACTCACGATTTAATAGCGTTGAACTTTCTTAAAACTCAGTTCAGTAAAACAACAAACAGCAGCACTTCAAAACACGAGTTTTTGCACTCATTACATGATAACTTATGAAAGCTGTTTTACAGGAAAAGTCAACACTTATTCAAGCGAACGTACAATGAAAAAATACGTTCATGGTTTGTTTACTACCGAAGTAGAAATTAATTGAACATCAGACTGTACGCCGCTGTATTTTGTTGAGCCGATCAGTAAGAATTTTGTGCTTACAGACGGAACTGGCAGCTATTGTAATGGAGGATTTCATTCACATTTTACAAGCCGCAGTGGTTTCAGATCTGTTTTCTGGACTTTATTATGATTAAGAAATGCTGCGGTAACGACGTGGCTGCATTTGCGAAGTTGTCGCATGTAACTTTCATATGCACGTACAGCGACCGATGGAAATATGCCAGTGGTGGAGAAAAGTTTCTTTGCCGTAGCAACATATTGGCGTTAATATTTGTCGATTTGTAAAGTCAGGTGGTTTGAGGTAGGTTATGGCATCCATATCACCGAATAATTTGTGCAAATGTTGGAAAAAACCAGCCCGAAACTCTGACATCTTTCATCATCGTTGGCAGCTTGTTTACAACCTACAGCGGCCGATTTTGAGCCATATCTTGATCAGAGATCTCTTTTTGGAACAATTTCTTTCATTAAGGAATTTAATTTTGACATAAAATAAATCAAGAATGCTAAAACTATCCGTTTTGTTGCTGGTTGGCACATGGTCAAGTTTTCCTGGAGACTTTCTACACCAGAAATTCACACAGTTGTTGTCTTTCTCTGCCCTTGGCATCGTCGTGAAATGTAAACTGCTTTCCAGCTTTGTACTTTATTACTTCTAAAGCTATGGCAGTAATAAAATGTGGAAACCAACGCTTTTGATATTAAGAAGGGCTGGGTAAGTAACTTGTTCTTTTTTTAGCCTTTCTAAAGTCATTGTTTACAGATCAATAGCCGGTTTTGTTTATGGCGCGTGGTCCGGATGCCTTTTTCTATGGGTTTACCGGTATAATAAACCATAGGTGTTTGACCAATCAGATCACGCGTACTATGACAGAGCGCAAAAACCGCAAGACATGCGCACTAGAGCTCTCGCCTCTGTTTCTTGTATTCCCGCCTTTCGATTTTCAAAATGGCGGAGGACTAATGAGAATCTAACACGTCACTGCGGACGCTGCCAAGCCGCTGTCCTCGCTCTGAGAATTTTTCAACATCGTTAAACGGAATCTGTCAGCATTCAGCCATGTCTTGGCGACGCCAGCGAAAAGATCGGACTTAAACAGGTTCTCTAAAGCAGCGATGTTTGTGACCAGCTTCGGAGCCTATTTTGAAGCTTGTTGTTTCGAAGAAGGGCAGGTTTTTTGCGTTTCTTAAGGTGGTCGCTTACTCTTTAAGGTCGGGAAAGAGAAATGTTGGAGGTAAATAGTTAATGCGAAACATATCAAATATGACTTTTTTTTCGTTTCTATGAAAATTTTTTAGAGCTCTTTAAAAGTGGACTATTGTTTCATGACTTTTGAATGTCAAGGAAGGCTCGTTCAAGGCGAAGTTAGAAGAACTACAAGTATATTTACGTCATTTACCGCGTTGCTTCGCAATTTTTGTTTCTACTGACTGTGAAAGGAATTCGATTTGCAACTGGTTTTCACGAAAATTGAAATCTAGAACTTTGTAATCTCACCTATAAACATGCTATAAAAGTGGTTATCGGCAGATTTTTTTTTAAGTGGTAAAGTTCGGGTGATGTACATTGTGTTTTTTGAGGCGCTAAATATAAATACACCTTGGTGACACTGAATCGTTGTGATTGCTAACGTTGTTTTCTCAGCGAAATCACGGCTACAGTGCAGCTGGAAAAGTCATTCTTCTTCTAGTTTCAAACAGCAGCAAAGGCATTTTTTTATGACATGTTTTATGTTTAAAAGAGGTCACGAGAACTAACCTGGAGCCGGTCAAGATTTAGGGAGTATGGGGGGTGGGGGCTAGTGAAAATTTTTCAAGGTTCTACAAAATGCCATGTAAATCTGTATTTCTGTTACAAATAAAGTACATCGAAAATTTAAATTATTATGACAACTTAAAATTGGGGGGGGGGGGGGGGGGTGATCCTCCCAAAACAATTTTTAAAAAAAGATGAAAGAAATCAAAGACCAAAATAAAAAAGTCCACAAGAAACTTGAAGGTGGGTGCTTGTGGTTTAACATTTATTATTATGATCCAGACTATCTTTGAACCCCGGGGGGGGGGTACTCCCTAATATGGGCTATATAGGTATGTGCGGCCCCAAAGGGTAGGGTTTTTCAGCCGTTTTGGTCATAAATTGGGTATCGATTTTGTCTATTTTGCCGCCATTTTGGTCATAAATAGGGTAACGATTTTTGCACTGTAGTCTTAACTTTGCAGTCTTATAACCCACCTAATAAAAGCAGATAAACATTACCTTTAACATTGGTCTGAAACTAGGGAAATAATTATAAGGCAGGTCTGAAACAGGGTATTGATTTAAGGGTCAGGTCATAAATAGGGTATCAAATTTTTGGTTAGGTCATAAATAGGGTAGGGAAAATCGCAGATTTTGGTCATAAATAGGGTAAGGGTTTTGGGAAGCGGGCCGCACACCCCTACCCAATTTTTCTGCGAGTACCCCCCGGGCTTTGAACACATTTCATCATCCACCCTCCCCCCTTCCTCCAAATAAAAGTTCACTTTCTTAACCTAAGTTTCATGGAACACTAAGCCACTGAGGTGGAACAGGAAGTTATTAATCCATATAGTAACCTTTTCCATTTCACTGGCCACAATAATGATCTGCTGTTTCTCAAACAATGGAACGGTGCAG
>OZ037776.1:30778873-30836373 GCA_964035525.1 Porites cylindrica
GGGACGAAAGCAAAAGACGGGAGAGGGGAGGGGAGAGAAGGAAACGCTTGCCTGCGCCTGGGCTTGCCCGCAAACCCACGAACGCAGCTTTTGATTGGTGCGGTGCTGGCAGTGTTGATTAAATAGCAATCAAAACATCAATCAAACCAGGTATGGTCCATGTTTTGTCCTCACCCGGTATGTTTTGTTTACGTGCGTCGCAGATTACAAATGCTTTGGTTAGATACTTATTTGATCATGTTTGTGCGAAGGTTTATCAGATCTGAGTTCCTTCGATTAAAAGTATAATTGGAGATCGAGCAATGGAGACTAGTGAAGGCCAATTTATTGGGAATGACGGCGTGCGTATCTGACTGGAAAAAAATGGACTCTTTGTTGGAGATAAACTAGACACTAGCTAGAACCGCCATGGACAAGTGATTGGAAATTGAGTGGTATGTATTGTAGTGAACTTTTCGACATTGGCTGGCCTGTAGAGAGCAGCCGCTCTGCAAAACTCATTGCCGACGGAGTGAATTGCTCCGGACAAATCATTTCTTTGTGACGTTTTGACATGATTTCGCATGAGATAAAGCCACATAACGTTCAAAATTTAACTTAACTATATAAAAAACAAGAAATTCCGCAACAATCGCTTAGAGTTTCAACCTTCTTTTATCGTAAAGCTTCTATTTGTTACGGTTTTGCCATCGCGTGGAGCGTGTTTTAGGGAACAAAGCAGACGCGGAAGTGGACGTTCTTAGGGGTTCGTCACGCGTGAGGCAGGAACGCGTGACGAACCTCTAAGAACGTCTGTGTGGGAAGCTAATCTGGTAAATCTATCTTGACGCTCTGTCAATTTACAAATGACTGAACCGTGAAATATCAAGGGGCGTTTTCCAGAATCGTGGGGTTTGCGGGCAAGCGTTTCCTCTTCTCCCCTCCCCCTTCCATTTTTTTTGCTGCCGCTCTAACTTTCTTGCTATAACTCGACTGGAAACGCTTGCTACGCAGGCTAGAAATGCTGTGCTGGAATAAACTAGCCTCCCCGCAGACGTCCTTTGGGGTTCGTTCGCCACGCATTCCTGTCTCCCCCAAGACGTCTGCGGGGAGGCTAGGAATAAACAAGTTTCTAAAGTTTCAAGTTTCTAGAATATTCAGGTCCAGGAGGGCAATCCGATACTTTGACTGCGGTTAAATTACTTAGCTAGGTCAGAGCACATTCAGCTTCGAGCTTAGACTGCCGTTTATTAAAATAATTTTTAGCTAGTGTTTAGCATAAGCGCGTTTTAAAGGAGTTTAAAAGCGCGAGTACTATAGAGATGCCAAAAAGTTACCGAAGAAATGCTGGCGAAATGCTTAACACTGTATGCCACAACGCAGATGCCATAAACCAAATGCTAAATACTGTATGCCAAAAGACACATGCCAAAATCAAATGCAAAAGAAATGTAAACATGTTCTATCAAGTATATATTATATCCGCACACGGGAAAAGTCATGAAATATAAGAAAACTAAGGAGAAAAGAGAATCTGTTACAGTGCCCAAGCAGTTTACAACACCTTTGATTAGTCCGGTAAACTAACCAATAAGAGAGGAAGAATTGGAGAAGGTTCAAAAATCAGTTCACTCGTGACAGTGAAATTACAGTCAATTACAGCAATGAACACTCCCGGAATATTGTCATTACTGACAATCAGTAAAATTACTTGCATTTACATAATGTGTTATAGGAGTTCAACGATTGTTTTAACCTCATTCAAAAGCTGTACTACTTCGTAACAGCACTTCGCAGGGATCAAACTTGACTACAGGTAAATGCCTTTTCTTTTCACTATTTTCTGCTGTTTAAGGTGGCTCGGTTATAACAGAAAAGGCTAATTGAACTACATCCTCTTATTTTGTAAGAACATACATATAAGATATAGGAATCGAGGCTGAAATTTGACAAATTTTAAGAATATATATAGTCGAAGGAACCTCTATGTGCAAATCACTACAGTGGCAGCTTCGATCGAATAGCGAATGCGACCACTTTTTGTAAGACGGCCTTAAAATTTCCCATTGTTTTTACGCTATGGCTATATGGCCGGTAACTGGTCAAGGTTTTCAAAACACTAAATGGCCGGCAGTCCTATATTCTCAGTAAATTTCACCAAACCGAAAACTTCCAGCTAATCTAAACTATCATATGTCGATTTAGAAAAGTCAAGCGATCCTGAAATGCTTTATAGATCTCAAGTCTAGCGTTTGGTTTACGCTGGGCTCAGAGGACGAACACCTTGTTTTGTGACACTTTTTTCAGCTCGACTGCCGGTCAAGGTTTTCAAAAAACTAAATCAGGAGCACCCAACGTCAATTTTCGGAAAATATCTGTTGGGAAGACGATTTGAGATCTAGAATTTTCGGAACATTTGTTGTAAAATTTCTTGCTTGCCCGCCTCTCCTAGGATTTTCGAACATCTAAAAAATGGTAAAATTGCCCATTTTTAACGGATTTTTACCCTAAAAAGGTCACCTAGAATTTTCGGGAGCCCTTTTTCTGGCTGAAATTTTCGAAAAGGTAAGTTTTGATCCCTATAATTTTCGGATCACTAGACGTTTGGCTAGGAAATTTAGGGGATAAAAATGTGCCTTTATCTACCGTTTAAATACTAAAAATACGGTTAACTATTCTATGTTTGAGTGGTTTTGAACTATACACTCGTTGGGTGCCCTTGACTAAATGGCCGGCAGTCCTATATTCTCAGTATATTCCCATTTAGTGTTTTGAAAACCTTGACCGGCAGTCGAGGTGAAAAAAGTTCTAAGTGTCACAAAACATGGTTTCTTCTTCGCTTAAACGAGAATCGAACCACAGAGGGTCTTCCTAGAAAAGGACCAAACACAGTTACATTTTGAGTTTCTAACTGGTACGATATGTGTAGCCTGTGTGACAGGCATTTGAAAGCGAAAGGAAAGGCGGTTTGCGGCGTAAGAGAAAAGCGTGGAGCGCGCGCGGCGCGTTTCTCTCGCGCCTGACCTGAAACTCCCTTTCCCTTTCTCCCCTCCCCCTCCCCTTCCACCTTTTTTTGCTCCCGCTCTAACTTTCGCCGAATAATTCGATTGGAAACGCTTGCTACGCAGGCTATTGTCTCCTAACCCTAATTCATGAATATTCAGGGTAGGAGATAAAGGAAATTGAGAAGCAATCTAGGTTAAAAAATTTTAACCTGAATTTAATTTTGATTTCCTCTCATTACTGAGGGTTATATTTCCCGAAGTGATGGCCGGTGGTTGGGGTAGGGGCTTTATTCAAGGGTTTATAGTAGCATATATTAGTTTA
Organism: Porites cylindrica; assembly: GCA_964035525.1. NCBI lineage: Eukaryota > Metazoa > Cnidaria > Anthozoa > Scleractinia > Poritidae > Porites > Porites cylindrica. The sequence continues at coordinate 30,782,180 of OZ037776.1, forward strand.
GTGCCTTGGTCTTCTAAACGGTGCTGCAAATAATCATTTTGTTTTCTTTGTGTCTGTAGGAGACATGGCACAAGAGGGCGATGCACTCCATTATCCTCAGGAAATCCTTGATCTCAAGTGGAATACTACTTCTAAAGAGAAAATCCAAGAGGCTTACAAAGTATGGGCTGGCGATTATGATAAGGTATGTTTTAAATTGCCAAAATGTTTTGGTAGCCTGCTATGAGTACAGTCCCAGTAGTTATAGAAATGGTTATCCTGACGCATTCTTCGAATTTTCAGAATTGCATTAAAAAAACTAATAAAATCCCAGAATATGCAAGGGAATACAAAAAAGAACACCTTTTAATAATAGGTATAAACAAATTATGTTTTAATTTTTTATGTAAATACGGAATAGATTCTAGTAACATTTTTGTTTCTAGACTTTCTGATAAAATTAAGTATTTTATGAATAAATTTTTAAAATGTCAAGTAAGAGGTAAACTTAAAAATATTAGTAGTTTTATTCTAAGAATATACGATTGTTCTCATATTGATACTTTATATAAAGATATGAAATATGATTTTGAAGAAGATGAAGAAAGAAGTGATAATATTCCAGGTTATAGAGATTTTTATGAGATATTTTGTAAATTTTATGGAAAAATAAAAATTGAAGATTATGATGATAATGATTATGATTATGATTATTATTACGATTATATGTATCCAGTTGAATATTATAGTTATTTAAATTTAAATGTCCTTAATTTTAAAGATGATTTACTAAGTAGTGAGGATAGTGAAGATAGTGATGATTTATTAAGTAGTGAGGATAGTGAAGATAGTGATGATTTGATAAGTAGTGAAGATAGTGACATTGAATAATTATAACTTAAACATTTACGTCTAATAATATAATATAAAAAATTAATAGAAGCTAGAGAAAAAGTAAAACAAGGTATAGATATAAAAAAAGAAATTAAAAAACCCCCCGCCAAAATCCCTTCTAAAAAGAAAAAGATAAAATCATTTGACGAGTATTTTGAGGAATGTATAAAAAATAGAAAGATTCCCAAAGATACTCCTTCTTATTTACGTGAAGCTCTTGAGCGTGCTATTTTAGAATATGACCAAGGACTTGAAAAAGAAAAATCAGCTTTTGAAGACTTTGCTGTTAAGTATACTATTCAAGGAATTCCTGGTCTTACTCCAATTCAGTTTTTTGAGCGAATAAATAAAACTTTAAAAGATTTTTTTACATATCATCGAAATATAAAATTTAGGATGATTTTAGTTTGTATCATGGAAAAACAAACTATTCAACAAAATGTTGGTGTTGTAGGATTAGAAGAAGGTAAATCTTACTTTACTTCAGGAACATATAATAATATTAAATCAACAGATGTTGACAAATTAATTAAAATATGTATAGATAGTATTGAAGGAGGTATTGAAAATTATCAAGAAACTGGAAGTGCATGGTATTTTAAAGAAGTTGAAAAACTTGAAATTCATACTGTTGAATATAATCTAACAAAAGGATCATCTTACATTCCTCTTCCGGATTGGATAAAAAATAAAAAAGCAATTGTTAATATTAAAAACAAAGATGAGAAATGCTTTCTTTGGTGTATACTTAGATATCTTCATCCTAAAGAAAGAGATGAAGAAAGACTTACAGATTTAAAGAAGTATGAGTTTTCACTTAACACCAAAGGTATTACTTTTCCTATGAAATTAAAAGATATCACCAAATTTGAAAAACTTAATCCAGAACTTCCAGGAATCAATGTTTTTTCAAATGATGGTAATATTTTTTATCCTTTGAGAATGGCAGAGAGAGATTGTTTAAATACTATTGATTTATTTTTGTACGAAGAAGATGGTGTTTCACATTATTCACTAATTAAAAACTTTACTCGTTTGATAAAGTCACAAAAAACTACAAGTAAGAATGGTACAATATTTATTTGTAAGAAGTGTTTTACACATTTTACTAAGGATGAATTATTACAAAAACATATCGTACATTGTTCAAATAATGAAACAGTTTCTGTAAAAATGCCTCAACCAAACAAAATGTTACATTTCAAAAATTACTACAAACAACTTCCTATTCCTTTTGTAGTTTATGCAGATTTTGAATGTTTTACCAAACCAATGAATACTTGCAGTCCTAATCCAAAAGAATCGTATAATTACAACTATCAAAAGCATGAACCAGGGAAGGTGGGGGGGAAGAGACGAGGTCTGGGACCGAGAAACGATGTTCTCACAACTTGCAAAGCGGTCACCCAGCGTGGTGGTCAGCGGATAATTACAGTATTTTTCCCACAGTAAATATTTTAGAAGCAAGAATTGAATCGAACCGGCAGAGGAAATCAGAAATGCTTTAAAAATTGTTAAAATTATATCATGCAACTTTGTTTTTCTTGCATATAGTATTTGTCTTTCGGTACTGAAATGTGGGGGAAACTAAAACGCAACCGAGCTAGATCTTAACCAACAACAACGCGCTCGACGGATCTATTTATAGGTTACATCTTTTTTGCCGGGCAAGGATAACTTGATGCTGATATAAAAAAAATACTGGAGCAACTTTCAAATTTCTCGGAAGCAAGTATATTCAAGAAAGCTTTATAAATATGAGCTTACTGCTCCACATATCATAACTGAATAAAAATTAACACTTCATAACATTTCACTTCGTTTATTTCGATCAGTCAACACCTTGAATCCAAGACCGTTGATCTATGGTTTTTGACGTAATGCGCATGATCAGTACACAAATCCGCTGGCAAGACCCTTGCTGATCGCTTTGCAAGTTGTGAGAACATCGTTTGGATTTCATTTAAGAGAATGTATGGGAAGTAGCTTGCCCCCCCCCCCCCCCCCCCCCTGGCATGAACCATCAGGATTTTGTTTTTATTTAAAAGGAGTGGTTGATAAAAAATTTAAACCAATCATTTATTCAAAAACAAAAGAAGATGAAGATATATCAAAAGTATTTGTAGAAAAACTTACAGAAGTAACTAAAGGTATATATAATGATTTTTATCGTAGACCAAAACCTCTTAGGCTAACTCGAGCTGAACAAAAATCATTTGATGAAGCGGAAATTTGTCATGTTTGTAATAAAAAATTAATAAATGACAAAGTTAGAGATCATTGTCATTTTACCGGGCAGTACCGTGGTGCAGCTCATAACAGTTGTAATTTGCAGTGTCGAAAACCAATGATTCTTCCAGTTATATTTCATAATCTTCAAGGATATGATGCTCATTTATTTATAAAACAACTTGCTCGTTTACCAGGTGATTTGAACTGTATTCCATCAACAGATGAAAAATATATTTCCTTTTCTAAAAGTATTAAGGTTGATGAGTACAGGTCTAATAAAAGTGGATTAATGGTACCAATAAATTTTGAATTACGTTTTATAGATTCATCCAAGTTTCTTCAAACATCACTTGCCAATCTAGTTGGAAATTTACAACCAGATGATTTTCATAATACAAAACAAGTATTTAAGAAAAATGTAAACCTACTAACTCGTAAGGGAGTTTATCCTTATGACTATGTTTCATCTCTAGATAAATTATCCGAAACACAATTACCTCCAAAAGAGGAATTCTATTCAAAGCTAAATGATGAAGAAATAAGTGATGATGATTACCAACATGCTATTAATGTATGGAATACCTTTGAATGTAAATCAATAAGAGATTATCATAATCTTTACCTAAAGTCTGATGTCCTACTTCTGTCAGATGTATTTGAAAACTTTAGAAAAACTTGCCTCAAACATTACAAGCTAGATCCAGCTCATTATTACACATCTCCCGGTTTAGCTTGGGATGCATGTCTCAAAGAAACAGGTCAGGAATTACAGTTACTACATGATTATGATATGTTAATGATGTTTGAAAAAGGTATTCGTGGTGGAATATCTCACATATCAAAAAGATACGCAGAAGCGAATAATAAATACATGAAAGATTATAATCCTGATGAGGAGTCTAGTTATATTCAATATCTCGATGCAAACAATCTTTACGGTTGGGCAATGTCACAACAACTTCCTACACATGGATTTAAATGGATGAGAAACCTAACAAAAGAGTCCCTAATGGAAATTTTAGAGAAAGCAAATCATAGTATGTTTAATCGTGGAAGAAAAGGATATATATTTGAAGTTGATTTGGAATACACTTCCAACTTATGGGAAGATCATAATGACTATCCACTTGCACCTGAAAAGATGATTGTTAATGGTGTTGAAAAACTAATTTGTCCTTTTAAACCAAGAAAAAACTATGTTGTACATTATCGAAATCTTAGACAATATCTTGCAATGGGAATGAGAATAACTGCTGTTCATAGAGGAATATCATTCTATCAAAGTTCTTGGATGGAACCATATATAAGAAAAAATACAGAACTTCGAAAAACAGCAGCCAACAGTTTTGAAAAAGACTTTTTCAAACTAATGAATAATTCAGTATTTGGAAAAACAATAGAAAACATAAGGAAAAGACAGAATATATTTCTTATTGATAATCGTAAGAAAGCTTCCAAACTAACAAGTCGTCCAAACTTTGATAGAGCAACAATATTTGATAAAAATCTTATTGCTGTTCATATGAAGAAGACTGAAGTTTATTTTAACAAACCAGTATATGTTGGTCAAGCAATTCTAGATTTATCAAAAACATTAATGTTTGATTTCCATTATAACTACATTAAAAAGAAATATAAAGACAAAGCTGAGTTATTGTTTACAGATACGGACTCATTGATGTACCAAATTAAAACAGATGATTTCTACAAAGATATATCCTATGACATACTAACCAAGTTTGACACGTCTGATTATCCTCCTGATCACAAATCTGGGATACCAACAGGAGTTAACAAAAAAGTAATAGGGATGTTTAAAGATGAAGTAGCAGGAAAACAAATAACTTGTTTTGTTGGGTTGCGTCCCAAACTTTACAGTTTTAGAATTGAAGAAGATAAAGAAGTAAGTAAATGCAAAGGAATAAAGAAAAATGTTTTAAAAAAGAAATTAGATTTTGATGACTATGTTCAATGTTTATTTTTGGGTAAAAAACAAATGAGATCAATGAAGATAATAAGAAGTGAAAATCATGATATATATTCAAAAGAAGTTAACAAAGTAGCTCTAAGTAATGAAGATGACAAGCGCGAAGTACTCTTAGGAAAAGTAAAAACGATAGCTTTAAGATAATAAGATATAAATAATAAATGACATATACAGAAGATCAAATAAAGAAATATCTAGAAATATTGCATAATTATACTAGTCAACCTGTAGAGGAAGTGAAGGTGAAAGCTAAATGTTGTAATTGTCAAAATAGTGAATGTTTTACCATTGATTCTGGTTATAAAATCTGTGATTACTGTGGAGTAGCAAACGGACAAGTATTAGGCTTTTACGATGTTAAAGATTACGATAGATTATATTTTCGAAAAAAGAGTATTTATCAGAGAAAGTATCACTATGAGAAAAAGGTTAATCAAGTTTCTAAAAGAATAAACCTAACTGATGAACAAAAATATGAACTTTACAATAAACTAATGACAATAGACAATAATGTTATGGAAATACTAAACAAGCAATACTGTAGAAAGAGAATGATAAGTATTTTTTATCTTATTAAAAAACTTTTGGAGGAGATGGGTTGTGAAAAGTATAAACTAGTTTATCTTAAGATTAGTTCTCAAACTTTAGAGAATTATGAAAAGTGGTGGGATAGTTATAAATCACTCAACAACACCTCTGTGAAAAAACCAGTAAACAATTCCTGTTAGATAACCGAGTACTTCAGACTCTTTAAATGGAGTGTCGATAGTATATACACATCCTCTTCCAATTTTATAATGTTTCCAAAAAGCTTTGAAAGCGAGATTAAATATTAAGTGATTTCTAATAATATTTGAATCTGAGTTAAGATAGTGTTTTGCTTCTGTTAGTCTGTAAATAATTTGTTCAATGTCTAGTTTTTGAGTAAAATACTTTATGTAGAGAAACTGGTAAACAAGACACGCTTTTATGAAGTTATCTGAATAAAATTGATTTTTATAAGTTGGGAAGTAGAAGTTTACATATGCTACAATTGATTTGATCATTTCTATCTTATGTGTAGATAGAAAATTAATATAATTAAATATAAAAATGAGTGTTGTTATTACTAAAGAAGACACAAAAAAAGAAGGAATAAAGCTTCTTTCTGATTTAAGAGTATTTATTAAAGATTTAGAAAATTCTAAAGATTTAATTAAAAAAACAAAAGAGGACCTTAGAATAGCAGAAAATGTTGCAATGTATTTCCAAGCAAAAAGAGAAAATAAACAAGAGTTTTATAGTTGTAGTTGGTTTGATAAATATCAAAGTTATGTTATGAATAAAACAGAAGATGCAAGGGAAAAACTTTTAGAAGCAATTCCTTCTTCTGTTTCTTTTAGTCCTGATTTGGAAAGTATTGAAAAAATATTTCTTACGTTAGATTTTGAAATGGAATTAAATGAAGATTTGTATTATGATATTAAAAGGTTTTTATGTAAAAACTTTTTATTAATTGGTGTAGAATAGATTTATATAAATTATCATTTTCTATTTTAATAAAATAGAAAATTAATTAAGGTTTAAATATTATGAGATTTTTCGTTGAAACGATGGTTTAATAAATTAAGATTTAAAGATAAAAATGATAATATAAATGACAAATATGTTGGAAAAAAACTTTTAAAAATGAAGAATTAGGTATTAAAATGAACTCTTATATTGACAAACAGCAAAATGTCTGGTTTCGAGGAAAGGATGTTTCTCAGATACTTGGATATAAGGATAGCGTAAATGCTTTAAAGAGACATGTATCAGTAGAAAACAAAATGATACAACTTATACAACCAAAAAGCTGGGGTGGCGAAACGCCACCTCAACAAAATGATACAATTTATACAACCAAAAATGTTGGAAAACATTGGGGTGGCGAAACGCCACCTCAACAAAATGGCACCAGGGGCCCTGAAACAGGGCGTCAACAAAATGACACCAGAGGAAAATATTGTACATTCATCAATGAGCCTGGTTTTTATGAACTTGTATTTAGTTCTAAATTAGAGTTTGCTAAAAATTTCCGCCAGTGGGTATATATTTGCTACAGTTCTTCCTTCTATTCGTAAATATGGTCAATACAAAATGTTTGATAGTCCATGGAATAAGATGATAATGATTGGTAATGAAACTGATCTTCATTACAAAGTTGTTCAACTAATTAGAAATTATTATCCAAATTCTATATTAGTTGCCGGACTGGGAAAAAATCAAGACACAGAGGAAAAGAGACTAGATTCATATAAAAAAGGATATCAGCGAGGACAACCAGATCTAATGATTCTTGATTATCATAAATATTATAAAGGTCTATGTATTGAATTTAAATCAACTAAAAATGAAAGAGAAGTATCGTAATAATGAATATGCATTTATACTAAGTAATGATTATGATAAGATCAGCAAACTTATTCATAAATATATGGTTGGTGTTAGAATTCCTTGTGAATATTGCACAAAATCATTTTGTAATAAAAAAACTCTAAAATAATCATTATAAGGTTATTCATAGAATTGAGAAAAACATCTAATTTCTAAATAAATTATTATTTAGAAATAAAAAAAATGGCAAAAATGATAGAAAAATCTTTTATAAACAATTAGGAATTGAGTTAACTTTATATACTATTTAGTATTTTATTCTTTAAACCATTTTTCTTGTTCTTGAAATATGTTCTAAAGTATTTTTGATATCTCTATAGTTTCTCATATCATCTAAATAATTTTTACATCTTTTAATCATTTTTGTATCAAGACCAAGTATTTTTAGATTTGTAAAAAAACTACAATAAGCATGAGCTTTTTCTACTAACAATTCATCATTTTCACCAAGTAATTGATTTTCATATTTTTCCATTCTAATCTATATCTAGATTAATTTTTTTTTATATCTACTATCAAATCTATCTACTATAGGAGTCTGATCAATTATTATTTCATCTACTAACTTCATGCGGTCAACAAAATCTTCTTTGTTCCACTCATCACCTCGAAGAGCTGCACGGAGTTCAACCAGTACCTTTTCATACGTTGTAAATGCAATCCTTGACATCTCAATTTTTCTCTTGTAATTATTTTTTTTCCCAATTCCAGCTACAATAACTCCAGCACCATTTACAACTCCGAGAACAACAGGGTTTAGGGTTATTCCACCAGAAATAGTTCCAATTGCAACCAAGCATATTCCAGAGATTGTAAAAACATCATCAAGAAATTTATAACTCTTATAAGACCGCTTAAAACACCAGTATTTCTTGTGGTAATGACTATAAAAGTCTTTGAGGGTTTTAATTTCTGATTCTGACAGAGATTTATCAATATGATTAAATTCAAAGATATCCTTCATTTATATCTATATTATATAAGATCCATTTAACTTTTCTTGAAGCATTACTTTATAATATTGTTCAGAGTCGGTGTCGTAAAAGTTTGGAGAGTACATTAATTTATTTAAAACTCCATCTTTAGTTTCAAACGTAAACTCTTGTTCGTTGGTGTAACGAACGATTGGTAAACGTAATATTGCGCTGTAGTTACTTATTTTAACTTTAGTAATATTTTGGCTAAAATCTTCTGCCAACCATATAACAATTTTTTTTCCATTAAAACTACTTGGTAAGGTAAAAGTTCTTAATACTTTATTAACAATTAATCTTACTTCATTACTTACATTAGAATAACTTAAACCTAATAAACTAGTTTGACTATTTGAATCTTTTTTAAATATATAAAATCTTCTATTTCTCCGATGGTAAAAAACAATACATAAAGTATATTTTGAATTACCAATAGGAGGAGAAAAACTAATATTATAACCACTAACATTTAGACCTTCTTTTTTTATATCATCTATGGTTCTATTAGGTATACCAATATTTCTTGTAGGATTGCCAGTAATAGAAACTAAAGCATTAAAAACAACACCAGATGAGCTTCTATTTAATCCATAATTAGTTGCATCACTAAAATCAAAAACTTCTTCAAAATATTTTCTGTACAAATTATTTACAGTGTAAGGAATTAATTCCTTTACTATTCCAACTGTTGCAGCACTATTGTTACTGTTTTTATCGAGATTAATGTTTAATATTTTTTTATTATTTGCATTTATATTAACATTGTACACCACGTCTGTTGGTTTGATATCAAATGCGGTGTGATAGTCGTAAACTTTATCTGGATCGATATTGCTAAATGTTCCCACAATTCCATAAGTAATTATATAAACTCCTGAAAACTGTCTCGGATACACAGCCAGGTCAGTTCCATCTTGTGGTATATTAACCAAAATGTGAAGAAAGAATCTATTTCCAGATGACAACTTCCGGAAATTAACTATTATTCTATGGTAATACATAAATTGTGTTTGTCCCTTTGAATCGCTGTACCTATGGGAGAGCTTCCTTACACTAACATTTCCAATTGATAATCCTGTTGAAGTTCCTTTGTCTACAGTTATTTGAGACTTATGCCACAGTTGATAATCAGTGTTGAGTATTTCCAAACACAACGTGTAATCAGTATTTGCACTTAACCTGTAAAAGTTGATTCCCATTTTGTACTTATATCCACCTTGAGAACTTTTGTTTATTGTTACAAAAATTACTTTGTGTTTATAGTTATGAAAATTACCTTTAGAAGGAGATAAGTCTCCTGTTCTTGTTATAACAAAACTAGTTCCAGTATCTATTTCATCAGTCCATTGTGCCGCACTAGACATAAGATAAGCAAACTGGTCGTTGTAATGACTTGGTTGAACTGCAGTGTGATGAACTAGTTTTATCAGCATAATCTTTAGTTACTGCTTCATTGTCTTGGGTTGGCTTACTAAGATTTATTATTTTATTGTTGTTAAGATTCAAGTCTAAAGTCATAGCGACAGTACCATCTTTTTTCAAATAATCACTCAAATCTGGACTTGCAGTATTATCATCAACATACTTTTTGGTTGCAGCATCTGTGTTTGACACTGGAGTTGCGAGACGAACTATTTTATTATTACCAACATTAAAGTCTCCAGTCATAGGAACAGTACCATCTTTTTTCAAATAATTACTCAAATCTGGACTTCCGGCATTATCATCCACATACTTTTAGGTGGCAGCATCTGTGTTTGATGTTGGAGTTGCGAGACCAACTATTTTATTGTTGTTAAGATTTAAGTTTCCAGTCATAGCGACAGTACCATCTTTTTCCAAATAATCACTCAAATCTGGGGCAGCTGTGTTATCATCCACATATTTCTTTGTTGCAGCATCTGTGTTTGTTGTTGGAGTTGCGAGACCAATTATTTTTTTGTTTCCAAGATTTAGGTTATTAGTCATTGATATACTTCCATCTTTTTTTATAAAAGAACTAGTATCAGGTATTGAGTCATCCACATACTTTTTGGTTGTTGCATCTGTGTTTGATGTTGGTGGTCTAAGGTTAATTATTTTTTTATTATCCATGTTTAGATTATTAGTCATTTTATTTGTTCCAGCAACGTGGAGATACTTCAAATCTGTAAAAGCTAATGGTGTTGGTTGATTACCTCCATTTGGAGCTGGTAGATTAAATATTCGATTATTACCCATATTGAGATTACCTTTCATTGGGTAGGAACCATCTCTGTCAAGAAATGTGTTGTCTACGTAATATTTTGTGGCTGGTTCTTTAAGGTCTAGTGGTGCGTTAAGATTTGTAATTCGGTATCTATTCTTCATATCAATGTTTGAATCAACTGTCAATTGTGTTGTTGTGGGTGATCCACTGGAATTGTCATCAACATATTTTTTTGTAGCAGCATCAGTATTAGAATTAGGCGCACCAACATTTGTGAGTCTTTTACCATTTGTATCATAATTTCCATCTGCGGTTAGACTAAAACCAACTCCTGGAGCACCCTGAATTCCTTTAGCAAAAGGATGATCAAAAGATTGTTCGTTAAATATACCCATTTTTATTTATTAGTTTAGATTACAAGTAAAGTTTTTAGCAATACGTTTTCTAGGTTTATCAAAATATAGAAATGTAAAGGGTTTTTTTGTTGCTGCTTTATATGTCTCTTTGTCAACTCCTAATTCGGATGATATTCTGTTTGCTTCCCTCGATGATGGAAATTCGTACAGACAGTAGTGAGAACAATTCAGCCGAATATCCTTTGGAGTTTTGTAAAATGATTGACTGAGGTAGATTACAGAGCAATTCTTATGTCGTCCTTGGATGAAATAATCTATTAACTGTCTCTGGTTTTTATCACAGACGTAGTCATCAAATATCACAAGTTTTTGGTTGTCTTCGTAATCCATTTCTGACACTGGAGTTATTTCATCGTTACTCACATGAAGTATTTCATATCCCGATTTACTACTCAACTCCCTCATTTTTTGAATTAAGTTTTGATACTTATCCTTTTCTAGATTACGCGCGTAAAGATAAATCTCATCATAGTACAACAGCGGTTTAATTAACATGTGATATAACAGATTAGTCTTACCACTTCCACTGTTTCCACAAATTAACATTCGAAAAGTGTCTGATGGCATGTAAGGAAATAACTGTTTATATTTTTTATCCGGGCCACTGGTACTATCATAGTTTGGTATTTCCATTTATCTATTTATTACATAAAATGGATATTGAAGAATACAAAAAACTTGCAAGAAATAAAATTGAAGCTGATTCTTTCACTAAACAGGTGAGAGATGTAATAAAAATAACAAAATGCCAAAAACAAGATGCTCGGGAAGGTTTTAAAGAGGCATTTAAACCACTTATTAAATCTCAAGATAGTATTAAAAAAAGTATTGATGAGCAACAAAACGCAACTATAGCACAACTTTAAAAAATCAACTTGCTCTTACAAGAGGACTACAAAGGAACAGACTTGCATTAAATCAGGATTGGAAAACATTAATGAAACTAATTTAAGATTGGCTGATATGGGAGAATTACCAGGTTTGGAAGGTGATTATGAAGAACCATCAGCATCAGCAAAAACTCCTACACGTTATAACATTGAAAAAAATCTTGACAATGTGGATTTAGGAGTATTAAATGATATGGGTTACCCAAGACCAAATGATTTTTTTGATATTAACCCTGAAAGACTTAGAGAAATACGTGATGAAGTAAAAAATGATGTAAAAACATTTACAGGAAAAATATCTGGTTTGAAGAGAAAAAAACAAAAAACAGAAGATGAAAAAACAGAAATAGGAATGTTTCAAATGCAAAAAGATTTACTACAAAAATACAAAAACATTCTTGAACTTTATTTAGGTTCGCTTGAGTATAAAATGGGAGAAGGTATTTACTTTAACAACCCATATCAACTCCTAGATAGACTTGAATTACTCGGTGGTTCAATTCTTGCTGGGAATAATGGTGTAATACCTGAGTTTTCTCAAATTGTACATCTTCTCAACCAAATGAAAGTGATCTAAAAAAAACAACTAAATGATTTACTAAAAAATTATATATCTTTTAAATATAAATGGAAGAACGAGCTATCCACATTTCCTCAATAAACAGGGAAAAAAGAGGAACAAGCAGACCTGGTGATTTTACTATTAAGTTTAATCCATGTCTAAAACTTGACCCTGAAAAGAAACATCAACTTGCTCTTGATCGGTTGTCCATGACTTACTCTTGGTACAACATTAGAACTGATTATAAAAACAATAAAATCAAATACACTCACGATGGAACCAACTGGCAAACAATTACTTTTACAGATGGAATGTATTCCTACTCTGATATCAATGATTATATTCATCAATATATATCTCAAAAGTCTCACCACTCAACAGATTCAAGTGGAAAGAAAACTTATTCAATCAATCTAACTTTTATACTATCTACCTCTCGAGTTCTCATATCACTTGATGGTGATTATCGACTTGATCTGAGAGGAACAGAATTGGAGACCTGATTGGATTTGAAAAGAAACTTATTACAAAAACAGAGTATGGATCAAAACTACCAAATATCACAAATTCGATTGATGTGTTAAATATCAACACAAGCGCAATAACTGATAGCATTGTAAATGGAATAAATACAAATACCATTGCTGTGATACCAACAGACAATCTCACAAGGTCTTATCCATTTACGTTTGAACCTAAAAGACCATTGTATTGCCCTTTATCATCATTTCACATTGATGAAATGAGAATCTATGTGACAGACTCACTTGGAAGACCAGTAAATTTTAATGGTATTGATTGGTTTATGACTTTAATACTTCACTCGATGTAATATAACTATTAAAATAAAATGATGCGACAATCAGAGTTTAAAATGAAACTTGACCCTGAATTGGGTAGATATACAAGACAACATATTTATGGTGAAGGAATGATGGATGTTTTTAAATCAGTTGGTAAAAAAATATTAGGAAAGACAATGAAAAAAGCTGCTAAAAAAGGAGCTAAAAAAGCGGTAACAGCAGCTGCAACAAAAACCGGTGAACATGTTGGTAAAAAGGCTGGTGATAAAATAGTGCAAATGTTATCAAAAAGTAACAATAAACCAAAAGTTACTTTTAATAAAAATGTTGAGACAATTCCAAGTGAAAAAGAGTTAAATCAAAGTTTAATTAACCTTCTTAGCGGAGGTTCAACACGTAAGAGAAAATTATATAATTATTAAAATAAAATGAGGTCATTTAGAAATCCAAAATATTTAGATAGATATGAAGATGTTGTATTTGACCTGGAACAGACTTTAGATGCTGCTCCAGCAAATAACGCGCACCAAACTAAAACAGGCCTTAGATTTGTTGCTGATAATACAGGAGAAACTACTCCTTTTGATTGGTTTAACGCCCGATTATCAGTGGATTTTAAAGTAAATAAGCTGGCAGATGGAGGAAATATTGCGGTTGCTGACCATAACGGAATTGTAAATGGTAGTAACTCATTTATAGAAAAATTAAGTATCCTGGCAAATAGTCGAGAAGTTTATAGTTGTAATTATGCAAATCATGTTGTAAATATTAAAAATTTGCTTGAGTATAATCCTTCATATGCACAGAGTGTTGCTACAAATGAATTTTATTTTCTTGATACTTCAAGAGCTGCAGAGGAAAGACCTGCTCAAGCAACTTATAATAAAGGTTTTCATCAAAGGAAATTACTGTTAGGCGCATCAGCTACAGTAAACTGGGAAATTCCTCTTAATAGATATTCTTTCTTTGAAGCATTGGAAGATAAACTACTTCCTAATACAAAAATTGAGCTAAATATCGAAATTGAAAAAGATGCAAATTTAATTTTTCAAGGTGCTGATGATTGTAGAGTTATTATAACAAGACTACAACTTTTTATTCCAAAACTTACGTTTAATTCAGAAGGACAAAAGCTGTATATGGAAAATTATCTTAAACCTTACAAATGGGTATATTTGAATGAAGTAGTTGAAAGGTCAAATAATACACAGCAACAGACAGGACATTTTAGAATTACAAATGCTATTTCAAAGCCAAGGCATGTATTTGTTTTTGGAATTGACACAGCAAGAATTGATGTACAAAGAGCAAATCCATTTTTATACGATACTTTTAATCTACCAAATAATTCTAATATATCAAGATGTTACCTGGAAGTTGCAAATGGAAACGAATATCCAGATATTCACTTTAAACCTTCTACAGATATGTCAAGAGTTTTTAGAAATGTAATGTCATACGTCTATGCAAATAATGATTATCAAGGTGGAACATTATTTAATATAGGTAATTTTAAATCTTTATTTCCTTTTGTTTATTTTGACCTGACAAAACAAAAAATGGATATCAAAGATGGTGTTACAAAACTAGCATTTCATTACGAATTATCTGCTAATCCAAACGCTGATTATAATATTTACGCATTAGTCTTACATGAAAGAGTAGCAGAAATATCACAACAAGATGGAAAACTATTGCTTAGGGCTTAGATTTAATATAATTCTATAAATAAATGACAACTTCTATTGAATACGGTGTAACACCTACAGATGGTCAAAAGTCAAAATTGGCTTCTGCAATATTAAGTAAATCACCACTAACTCTTCGGTTAAAACATTCTCATCTTCGAGGTTCTGATGAGTTAATGTTAACAAAAAGACAAATTTCTAAAATAAAAAAATCTATTGCAAATGGCACGGGATCAGATATAAAGATAAGTAAAACTCAAATTAGAAATTCTGTAAAACATGGTGGAAACTTATTTTCATCACTCGCATCTCTTGGAGCAAAAGTACTACCATACGCAATAAAAGGAATTTCAAAAGCTGTTCCTGCACTAGCAACTGGTGCTGCTACTGCACTTGGAGAACTTGGAATAAATAAAATATTTGGAAAAGGAGTCACAATTCCCCCACAGTTTTTCCCAATGTTACCACCTCTTGTAAGAGAATTTACCAAATCACAAATAAACCAAATTAACAAAGCTTATCAAACAGGTGGACGACTTGTTATAAAACCAACTCGTAAACAGATAGAAGGAGGATTTTTGGGAACACTTGCTTCTATTGGTATTCCGATGGCAATTAGTTTAGTATCTAAGATGTTTGGTGGGGGACTTCAGGTTGATAGACGAGGATCATCTAGTACAGCAAATGTTTACGTTCCTCCATCAACATATGGTGAGGGTTATCCTTATCAATCTCCTCCCTTTTTAGGTACTTGGGAAAACCCAATAGGAATGGGGGTTAAAAAAAAAAGTCCAAGTCCAAAGGAAAAGGTCTACTACTAGGAAAAAACAGCCCATTCAACTCAATTCCCATTCCAGGAACCATTTTGTAATTAAACCTCTATCCAACTTTGACCTCATGGATTGGGTAAAGAAACTTGGTATTAAACATTTTAGAGGAATATATAGTCGTGATGGTCTACCAAAAAAGATTAGAAAAGAATGTGGAATAATCAATCTAGATGACATGACTGGTCCTGGCACGCATTGGGTTTGTTATAGAAATATAGACAATTTAGTTGAGTACTTCGATCCATTTGGTTTAATAATGCCAAATGAAGCATTACAGCATTTTAATACTTCTGGAAAACGTATAGTGTACTCAATGGATGAAATACAAAATCGCAATACTGTTCCCTGTGGATATTGGTGTTTGTTATATTCCTAGACTTTCACTCAACTAAACAGGGACTGCCATTGGTTGATTCTTGGTCACGTGGCCTTGACTAAAATCAAATGTATCCCGATCGTGATACATTAAACAATGTATCCCGCTCGGGATACATTGCAGCACGTGATCAAAGCATGGTGGAAAGTGGTGTGACAGAAGGCGGGAAAAACACCGCCAGGCCCAGCCAGTTTTCTTTTTCGTGAATGAACACAACAACACAAAACCGAAGCCTCAAGCTAGAAAGGAACGATTTTTAAAGTTATCCCAGAAGTTCCCAGAAGAAAAACAGCAGCTAGTGGAGGAAAAAGATGCAGATAATATGAGGAAAGTACTTTTGTTTGTAAATCATTCATTCAGTGGTTTTGAGAATTAAATTTGTGTTGTTATAAGTACCGAGTCGACTGTTTTGGTTCTCTCCGGTTATTCTTTTGTTGCTGTTGAAGTGAAAGTCTAGAAATATAACAAAACACTTAATGTCAGGTCCCTCGGGAAACCAGTTAGTGTTTTTTTCCCTCGAGTCCTGATGTTTCCCTCGACTTCGTCTCGGGAAACATCAGGACTCTTGGGAAAACAAAACTACATGTTTCCCTCGGGATCTGACATTAAGTGTATATTATATTATCTGTTTGAGAGACAACGTGGTAATAGTATTCTAAACGTAATACATAACCCGCATTTTGATGATGACAACAGTGATTTTATAAAAGAGTATTTTGGAGGATAAAAATAATATTTAATAAATATTATTTTTTTAATCTTCATCATCCGGCTCATTCTTTAGTAATTTAATTCTCTCAACTTTTTTATTTAGATCTTTAACACTATCAACTATATCGACAAAATTTGAGTAAATGTCAATAAGACGATAAAGTTTCTTCTTTTTATCACTATTTATTAACAACCAAGAATAGTCCTCATTTCTGATTTTTTTCCACATATCACATTCACCAGCTATTAGTACTCTAGAAAGATTATCATTTTTCTTTCTAATAGACTCAAACTCATTATTTATTTTTGTCCTTACTTCTTCTTCAAAATCTTTGAGTGTTTTTACATCCATATTTTTTTCTATCTCAGAAAAGAATTTGGCTTCCATTTACTATATAAACAGATAATTTCCTTTTACAACTTTGTTAAGTGTATTTGATTTTTCACTTATTTCGATAAGCAACTCAAATATTTTGATAAATCTAGTATCATTTTCCAATCTAGAAAAATCAGCGTATTCATAACTCATGTTTAGGTTATTATATATTTTTTGAAGTTCACTTTTTAAAAAATTAGATCTAGTAGACATATTTATCTAAACATTATACTAAATGACAGAATCATATTGCATTGTAGATAAAAGAGTAACTCCTTGCACAGAGCCAAGTGGTTACCAAACTGATAAAAGAGGTAGAACTCAATTCTTTTGTAGATGCGCAGTTTGTGGAAATAAAAAAGTTAGATACGTGAAAACTGGAACAGCTTCTCAAACTGGAAGTGGAAAAAAGAGAAAACGAAAGTCAAAAAACTAATCAGCCCGTCTAAAGGGGCGGGCGTCTTTGATACTGTTGTTGGTACAGCAGTTGATGGTTTTGTTCATTACGGTTTACCTTGGATGGGTAAAAAAGCAGTTGAAATGGGACGATATGGAGCAAGCGAGTTAATGAGAAATAAAAATCTTCAGAAGAAAGCTGTAAATTATGGGATTAATAAACTCACTCCATTTTATTCAAGATTCTGCTGGAACAGTCATGGATGAACTATCGACAAAAGTGAGACCAAAAAAAAAAAATATAAAACTGATAGACCAGAATTACATGGAAAAGGAATAGATATTCACAAGCAGATTGGTAAATTACCAAAACCAAAAGGTGGATGGACCTTACCAGGGCATAAATATACAGGTCCTTATAATGATCTTGAAAACCAAGTAAGATACAATCCGGAAACTGGTGAAATATTAGAAATTTATGATCAACCAACTGGGCCAACTGATGCTGTGGCTATGCAGCATGATCTTGATTATAGTGTTTGTGGTGATGACCGAAAGTGTAAAAATAAAGCTGATAAAAAGATGGTAAAATCGTTGGATGCTATTCCTTGGAAAGACAGACAATGGGGGCATACTTTAGCTATAACAATAATTAATACTAAACAAAAAACTTGGAATGGGAACAAAAAACGTAAAGCGGCGTTGAGTAGTGATTGGTCTCAACAATTAGCCGACGAACTTCACAAACCAATCACACGAAACTTTCAAAAGAGATTAGTAGTCTCAAACGGGATTAATTGATGAAATCTGGGCTGCTGATTTAGTTGAAATGCAAAAGTTTAGTAAGTGGAACAAAGGGATTAAATATTTGTTGATGGTTATTGATGTGTTTAGCAAGTATGGTTGGATTAGAGGTTTGAAAGATAAGAAAACTGAAACTGTTAGTAAAGCATTCGATGACATATTCAAAAGTAAACGTAAACCTCAAATGTTATGGACTGATAAAGGTTCTGAGTTTATCAGTAAACATTTCAAAGATTTTTTGAAAAGAGAGGGAATCAATTTGTATCACACTGAAAACGAAGAAAAATCTAGTGTTGTTGAGAGATGGAATAAAACAATGAAAAACAGAATGTGGAAAATGTTTACAGTTAATAACAACACTGTTTACTGGGATAAGTTAGATAAACTAGTTAATGATTACAATAACGCGAGACATTCTAGTATAAAAATGACTCCTGTTGAAGTAAGTAAAAAGAAAAATGAAAAAATAGTTTGGTCTAATTTGTATGGTGATTCTATTTACTTAAAACCTGGTAAATCAAAGTTTGCGGTTGGTGATAAAGTTAGAATTTCTAAGTATAAGAGAAAGGTATTTGATAAAGGTTACACACCAAACTGGACATAGGAAATATTTGTAATTGACAAAGTTTTACCTACAAAACCTGTTACGTATAGCATTGTTGATTTGACAGGAGAAGAGATTAAGGGTTCTTTCTACGAGCAAGAATTGCAAAAAGCAAAACAACAAACATTTAGAATAGAAAAGATTATCAGACGAGATAATAAGAAAAAAATGGCACTAGTAAAATGGAGTGGATATCCTGATAAATTTAACTCATGGGTTAGCTCTAAGGATTTGGTTGATTTTTAATACAAATTTTGTATTAAAAATAAAATCCTATTATCTACTCACTTTCTTCTTTATCAGATAAAAGTAAGTCGTCAACTACTTGATCTGTTATCTCTTCACCTTCACTCTCTTCCTCATCAATTGTTAGTAAAGCCTCTCTTGGTTTTAGTGGTTTAACATAGCACTCATGTACTTTTATTTGTAATGATGTTACAGTCTTACTTATAAAGATTCCTTCAATTATCAACGCCAATTTAACATTACAGTACTGATTGATATATTTAAAAGGATTTAAATCCTTACCCCCCTTTCCCTTAAACAAAGATAAAATTTTCTTTGATTTTTCTGAGTAAATAAGTTTTGCATATAGAACTGGTGCGGATGAGTTATCTATTCTTGTTTTCTTCTTTCCTTTCTTATCTGTATATTCTTCTTGTTTGAAATAAAATGGAGAAGATAGAGATGATGCTAGATCCGCACCATATTCATTCTCTAAATGTTGTTGACAGAAAGTTATTACATTATTAATAACATCAAAAAATGCTTTTTCTTTAGTATTCGGTTCGCTATCTTTAGCCCAAAGACATACTGGCAAACTATAACCAACTAACTTGTTTGTTTCTTGATTTTTCTTCTCATTAACACCAAAGCTGAAAAGAACTGGAGTTTCAACTGCAAGTGTTCCTTTCTTTCCATTTGGATATTTGACTTCAATTGGGATACGTTTGTATTTGATCTTGCTATTTTTGACTTTGAATTCTTTGGCTTCATTAAAGATAATATTGTCTTGGTTAATATTTTCGTAACTGGACAACTGCATTTTATTAATATTTATTTAATCTTTAAATCATTTTTTAGGCCAGAGTAAATGAACCGACCAAAAGTTTGCCGATTCAGGATTAGTATAAGTTAATTCTCCCTGTTTGTTTTTAATTTTTGTAGCACGAGTAAGATATTTATCTCTTCTCTCTTTATCTTTGTGAATAGTGTAGTCTGGATATTTTGGTGATCCAAAATGAACTTTCTTTCCACTTGGAAGTGTAGCCATGTATTTGTTATTTTTTCGGGTTGAATAATCAAGAGATTCAGCACCAAGCTTTTTAGCATTTCTGGTTAATTTTTTAAACTCTTGTCCTGTAACAAGATATTGTTCATTCGGAACATAATCTGGATCAACATCATGTCTATAACCATCATCAACTATAAAATCCAAATCCTCTTTTGTAGGAGTAGTTTCTCTTGATCTTGGTTCCATTTTTTTAATTATTTGTTTATATTATTTTTGTTGGGGAAAATCCCCTACACAACTCAGCAAACGGGAATTTTCCCTAATGTTATTTTTGTTGGTAATTTCCCTAATTACGCACACAACTCATCAAATGGGAATTTCCCTTCAATCTATTTTATAACAAAAAAAATGTTATAAAATTAAAAATATTAATCACTATCACTATCAGATAATATAACCTCAAGATCATCATTATTAACTCCATCACTATCACTATCACTATCAGTACAATAATCCCAAAAACTATTAATACCTTCTTCATATTTTATTTTAAACTTACTACAAAATAATTCGAAATCATCATAAATATTTTTGAAACCAGGATAAGGATCAATAAAAGATACATCTTCATCATCATAGCAACATTTACAAAAATTGATATACTGGTTAAAATTAAGAAAATTCTTTTTAATCTTAATTAAGTTATAAACAACACTACTTTCAATCTCAAGACTACTAATATCTTGAAGTTTACCTCTTTCTTGGCCTTTTAAAAATCTTTTTATAAAATACTTAATTCTAACAACTTTATGATTTTCAAACAATCCACGAGTTGCATCATCTATGTTTTCAACAAAATACTTAAATTCCTTGTTAACACCTATTATTAAAAGGTATTCTTTTTTGTATTCCCTTGCATATTCTGGGATTTTATTAGTTTTTTTAATGTAATTCTGAAAATTCGAAGAATGCGTCAGGATAACCATTTCTATAACTACTAGTCCCTCCATTTTTCTCGCTTCCTCCCAAACCGTCCCCGCCCCCTAAGTAGTTTTGACACTCATGCAAGATGGCAGCCCGTAAAACAAAGCGCTCGATCTCGATGATCTTACGGAAAAATAGAGAACTGTGAACAGTCTAGTGAAAAGTTTACTTCTGATTGGTTGAAGCAAATTTCTCTCCCGGCGAGACCAATCAGAAGTAGTACCTTAGCTCTGACAACATCATCAGTATGGTATTTCTGCGCGACGTAATTTCGTAAGGAACTAGTGGTGGCATCGCGAAATGGTTGCTGCTTCCTCAGGCTATATGATATGGTCCGGCTGACTCTTGTTACGTACAGGTTTGGTTTGTTACCGTGCAATCTCCATGTAAGTAGGGCAGTGATTGAGATGGGAATCTTACATATTTGCCAAAATACTCGTAATGTAGAGTTCATTACGAAGAACACTCTAGGGCAGTTATTAATTCCAAAAGTACTTGAATAGGCAGTTCAGTGCATGTCATGTGACTCTCACCAACTGAAAGGAAAATTTAAAGCTAGAGCGAAATAATTTTCAGGAATAATTTCAGGAGCATATCTAAGTTAGTGACAAAGCAAATATCAGGCCACTGCTATTCAATGGAGCAAATTTAAACTGAAGGTCGAGCAAATCTAACAAATCAAATATTTCGAAAACAGTGAAATCATTGAAGTCATGGAGGTGACAACAACAACCTCGCCAACCAGTCAAAATTTCGTTTATTAAGTTAATTTTGATCAATTTTGGGGATCAATTGGTCTTTCTTAAAAATGCAAACTGAACGTACTATCGTCAAAGTCTCTGGTAGTCTCCCTCTCTCTACACTGCTTACAGTCCGTCTTTTCTCTTAAAATCCGTCTAGTTCTGTGGTGAGATTGCAAGCAATAAAAATAGTTACGCGTCACAAACAACTGCAGAAAATAGCGAGCCAAGCAGTAATCTCAGTAATAAAACTTTTAAGGATATCTTACAGAAGGAAACTGCTGTAAATTTCCTCAAGGGAAACGAATTGAAGGCAAACTTACCGGATTTAAAGAAAGTGTAATATTTTCAGTTGTTTATGTTCTATTTATAAATCATTTCAAGTAATTCGGGTTTAATTGATTTATTAAGTTACCTTGACAGCTTCGTTGTCCCTAGACCGTGAACAAAAGATTCAGCAGTCTCTTATTTCTCGGGCTCACGCCCTCGTTTTTCGCCGCTTGCGTGCTTAGGTTTTGCGTGCAGCAACTTTGCGAAGAAAGATAAGAGACTGCTCGCAGTCTACCCTCGCAGCCATTTTTGTCTCGTCACGCAGCGGGAAGTCTCTGGGATTATTATGGAGCATTCTCCAAGAGTCTCGGCTTAATTTGCCAGGATCACTCCCGTTTTCCTCGTGAGAACGGCTCGGATACTAAAATTTGATAGCATTTTGTTTTGAATGAGGGTATGGGCATGATTTTCAGTTGAACATGCCTAGCGAGCGTAAAAATCGCATCCAGTCTGAGGATTAATGAGAGAGGGAAAATTTTGTATATTTAGGCATGACAAAATTCAAGGGTTGCAATAACATTTCCCTGCGATATTCTGTCCTGATTAGCTGACACTGGGTCCAAAGGGTGGGGAAAGTATTGTCTGGTTTAGGGGTAGGAACGCAAAACGCGGTCTATTAAATATTGGCGAGGATGGGGAGAGATGGGTTTTCAGTGCAGGCTGTCAATTGAGTGTTTGTGTCATAGGGTTTCACCCAGATAGTCTAGAATGAACGTCACTTAACAAGCACATTCAGCCTGGTCGGTAAAGAGCTTTGTCTGGCTTAGGGGTAGGGCGAGGAGACTGAAATGGCTACATTTGCAGGCTCAGTATTGATTGGTATTTATGTCATAGGATTTCACGCAGATTCAGAAGTTAGTGTAGAATGAAAAATCTTTTGACAAGCACATTCTGCCTGGTCGGTTAAAAGGTTTTCCATGTTTATTCCTTTTTTTTCTTTTTAGTGGGTTCTTGAAGGCTCCGCCCCTGGCACCCCGGGTTGTTACTCCCATTTATCATGTGGAGAAGCCTTCTTCAATGCGGCTAAAGCCCTCTATGGCGAAAGCAAGAAAGACCTCAAAATAATGGATTTTGGCTGTGGGTCAGGACTGTCTGGTCAAGTCCTGAAGGACAAATATGGATATGATAACCTGACTGGGCTGGATGTGTCTGAAGATATGTTAAATATCGCTAGACAGAGGAACATCTACAAGACTCTTATCAGTGCCTTTGTAGGTACCGACAGAATAAAAGAGATACAAGATGGTGAATATAACGCCGTTATCTCCTCTGGAGTGTTCCAAACTGGTCATGTGAGAGCCAATGCTTTAGATGAAATCACTCGCTGGATTAAGCCAGGTAATTTGACACTACTTTGACTTCTTGTATAAGTTGTGTATCAAGAAATCTAGAGGTAAAAGTGAGATGACTTTTTTGGAAAAATGTAATAAGCAACTGACTTAGCTTTTTTTGTTTTTGTTTCTTCAGTTCAGTGACTTCTATTATAGATCTTAAATCCCACGCTACTCAACGTCTAAACATGCATTCACATAAAACGTAGGCTTATTTCTTGGAAATTTTGTTAAAAATTGACATTAACTTCTTTTAGAATTGAAAGCCCTGCAAATCAAGATGACCTCAAAGGGGAGCCCCGCATACCGTGGTAAAACCGTGAAATCCCTCGCTAATGCCCTGTATTTCCCGGTTATGAGGATACGGGGCTTTCCGCTATCTGACTAAAAACTTGAGGCGGTAGATGGAATAATCATAAATTAGTATAAGAGTCAGTGAGGTTACTTTCACTCCATGCCGGATCCTCTGAGTTGTTTCGCCTGCACGAAAACCATAACGGATGGGGCTTCTGTTCTCTAATAAGAACTGAGTGCCGAGCAGCGCCGCGCTAATCTCGATAGTAGAGCGTCACATATCGCTTAGGTTCTGTGCCACACTTTGGTGGGCTGTGACCGCAGGAAGCCCAGGCTCGAAATATGAGCATAGGCGAACATCAGCATTGTTGCGTAACATTCGAAATATAAGGATTTGTATTGGAAAAAAAACCTATCTATCTACAGAGAGAAAACCGTTTACAGTACGGCTCATAAAACGGCCATAAATCGGCCCATGGACCACGCAGGAGAGACGTAACACACATTTTATGTAAGGTAAGCTGTTTTTTTTATTGATATCCTTTCATTTTCGTAGGTTACGGAAAAGATAGGTTTTTTCCCCATACAAATCCTTATATTTCGAATGTTATGCAACAATGCTGATGTTCGCCGATGCCAAGAGACTATGAGGTAAGAGAGCGAATCCCTGTGCCCCATGATAATTATTTTCAATCTTTTTTTAGTTCGCGCTATGCTGCGAGGGTTATTTTTGAATTTTGTGCCCATGACCGCGCGGTCTAGTTTCACTTACGTCATGAAGGTATCAGTTATCACAGCTCGCTGTGTGCGCTGAAATTGTCTCTTCGCTTGACTCTTCTTCGATCGATTCATCTTCACTTTCTACTGCTTCCGACTCACTGGCCGAAGAGTTTGATTGGGATCCTGGCTCGGCAGCTATCTCCGTCGGGTCAACATCGGAACCGCTGTCTTCGGCAATTGCAGCAAACCAGGACCACTTTGCTCGTCGGCGCCTGTTTTTTCCGGACTTTTCAACGTCGAAATCTCTCAACTCGTCAACGAAAGTGATGCTCACATCACACGCCATGTTGTTTTCTGCATGATCAGCTGTGAAATTATAATCCGCCATTGAGTTTAAAATTAAATGACGTCACTCTAACTGACCAATAAGATGTCGACATTAAAATAGCAACGCCGCATGACGCAGAAACAAAAATAGATTGAAAAAAATTTTCATAGGAAGAGGGGCATGTATGGGGGATTCGCTCTCTTACCTCATAGTCTCTTGCCGATGCTTATATTTCGAGCTTGGGCTACCTGTGCTGTGACTAGGATGGATACCCCAAAATCAGATTGTCATCTTCACTCAAAATAGAAGATAGGAGTCTTAAAACTTAAAGTAAGAAGAAAGCAGCAGGTAGTGTGTAGGACTTGAACCCACACAATGTGAAGTATGATCCACATCCGTATCCACTACACCATCAAGGGCTAACTACCGGCGACATCGGTTAACGCAGTTTACATAACATTGATCATTTCATTATTGAAAGCTAGCCGTTTTTTAAAAGAGTGCTTAACAGTGCAGTGTTTAGACATGGCCTAAGGATTTACTGCTTGAATTTGTTCCTTTCAGGTGGTATCATGTGCTTCACTTGTCCAGTGTTTGACAAAGAGGAAAGCGGTTACAAGGAGAAATGTGAGAGTCTGGAGAAGGAGGGAAAATGGACGCTGGTCTCGAACAAGGAAGCTGAGTACTATGGCGACAAAGCTCCTAAAGGGCGTGGCTATAAAACCTGTCGAATGCTGGTCTACAAAAAGTTATAAGCACTTTTTTGGCAGTGGGTGGTTTTGCCATCTTATCCTCGACCTTTCTACACCGGGTTTGGATTTTGTGCAGTCATGTTATTCTATGAACTAGCAAAGTTAAGTGAAACTGAATTGAAGCAAACGTTTTTTTCAATTATAGCTCTTTAAAAGTGTCCTTCGCTACAAGATTTAAAACCTATGTCCATTTATTTCGGTTATAAAAGTTAGCACACATTTTGTTCTTTTTATGTGATCAAATAGTTAGTTTATATTGACAAAAAAAGTTCTTAATGCTTCTAGCTTCGTACTCAGAATATAAAACAAACGATATAGAAGTTAATAAGTAGAGCCCATTACTTGTTGCTTGTTATTACAAGTTCGTGCTCAAATTCCACTATATCTCTAGCCAGATTTTTGAAAACTTTACTGCCAAATAGACCTCTTCCGTCAAACAGCTTATTTTTTGGCCAAAAACTCCTCCATCTCCTAAGTAGTCTGCTACATACCCGTTTTTATTGTCGTCACGCAACGTTCCTCACAGGAGCGTTGCGTGGTCGTCGGGTGCAAAAAACTTGACTTTTGTCTCTATTTCACTCAAATGGCTGCAAAGTTCGTTTTCAAAAAATCGGTTAGATCTCCCGATTTTTGCGAGACAGTATTTCGCGGGTTTTTATTTCAATAGGCAAATATGAAAAAAGGCCTTAGATTTGGCGATTTAAGCGTTCTCAACTTTATTTTACTTTTCAAAATTAAATTTCATAAGGTAAATTGGAACAAGGAATGTGTAAAATCTCACAACCGAAGATACAAAAGGAACTTAAGAGAAAGAATTTGTGTATTAGTCGATGTATATCCTGTATATGTTGTTGCTATTACATATTAAAATTTATTTTTCTGTGATTTGAATTTTCTATATGAGTATTAAATTTCGCGAGGATTTATCATGATTGGCGGGTCTTCAATCTCACGATTTTTAAACAATCGCGAAATCAAAGACCCGCAAACCAATAGGTACATTTGTCGCTTATATAGTTCACGAGATCTAAGTGCTGGCTAGCCTCCCCGCAGACGTCCTTTGGGGTTCGGTCGTCACGCATTCATTTCTCTACAATGAATGCGTGACGAACGAACCCCAAAGGACGTCTGCGGGGAGGCTAAGTACTGGCCAAAGACCGAGAAAATCGTGTGATCTCCACTTGACTGGTTAAATCAAATGGCCGAGAGAGAGAGTGGGAGGGTGGGGAGGGGGGTGCAGAGGGGACGAGCGAGGAGCGGAGGAAGACCAAGGTCTTGTTTAGGCAAGACAATATTTATGAGACATTTTTATTACAAATTTTGGCATACCCAGGAAACACGATTAATTCCATAAACTTTGTGTTATTAGTGTAGGTAATAGCATGATTTGTGGTGATATTTGGCATAAATACCACGAGTGATATTTCAAAATTGTTATACGAAATTTCACGAGCCGTTAGGCGAGTGAAATTTGAGACAATTTTGTAACGTCACAAGTGGTATTTATGCCAAATATCAAGCGCAAATCATGCTATTATTTGTTTATACTACTACCCACAAAAGGTTTGTAATTTTCACATGCAGGTATTTCAAATTAAGCTGAAATACCACTGCTCTGAGCCAATCAAATTGCAGAAATTTCTAATGTAGTAGTATAAGCCAAGAAAGAAAACTAAATAAATTACAAGTCGTAAAATAGACCCTTCACAGTTTTTCTTATGCTGATATGGGCTAGATAGAGAAAATCCGCCGGGCAAAGTTGGAAAGAGTGTCTTAAAAATCAATACAATTGCCAAATTTGAAAGGGATGCGTCTTAAGCGAGCGAACTCATACCTCGGCGAAGTTACGAAAATTTCAAACGTCTGTTGAGAGTAAGTTTGTGCCCCTAACCTGCATAGCACGCGCTTGGAACTAGTTGGCGCAAGAAAGAACAGGTGCGCTCGAGGGAGACTCACGTGTCTCCCTCCTGCGCGCCCGTCCTTTCTTGCTCCCACTCCTTCCAAGAGGCTGCTACGCAAGCTATTGTGCCCCCCACCAAACGAACGTCTGTAAAATTTGGCAATTTTGGTGAGCTGTGTCACTTTTCAACAAATCCCTTTAAAAAACTTAGCAATTTTGCGAATTCAAAGGAACTCTTTCCAGCCGAGTTGATGGATTTTCCCTAACTTGCCCATGTCAAAAGTTGAAGAAACCCTTGTAAAGGTCGATTGGACCTAAATAGACTGAACAGAAATTGGATGCGGGCGGTATCAATAGATTGATTGATTTTAAGAAGTAGTTTAGCAATGAGACCAATTCCGATATATTAAAATGCATATTTGGCTGCGACGCTTGGGGAATAATAAAAAAAATGAAATCATCTTGAGGCTGAGCAGTGAATAACACAATTTTTTGCCTTATTCCCCAAGCCTCGGAGCCAATTATGAATTTTAATGGGCTACCAAACCACCCTCCTCCAAATTTTAAGAGACCTTTTCCTCAAATTCACCCGAGCGGCTGCATTTTTCAGTGGACACACTTTAATCTTGCACACTCACACAACAGAAAAGTTACTCTGGACAAAGTTTGTCACAGATGACTGCATCTATATTCCTTCAGCGGCAGTTGTCTTTGCCATGTTTGAACATACAGTATTTCTCATCTTATTGTCAGTAAAATTACTTTCACTTGAAGAACGCGTGACGAGGACCTGAGCATGCAAGGCTAAAAATCCCGCGGGGGGGAGGGGGGGATGGGGAGGGGCGCTCAAGGGATGTTTGTGTAGAGGTGTGCCGCCGATTCCCGCAAACCCCGACCCTGTTTAAGACAAAACTTCTCATTTCGCTTCCCGTGTTTAAGAGACATAAGACACTACTTTCCGACTCTGATTAGCTTTGTTTTGCGTACAGAACTAAGTAATTTTTCTCACTAAAATCGTGGAAATAGATCATTTAAGGAAAAAAATATCTGTATTGCAAATGTAGGCCGCTCATCGCAAGTGTTCACACTCTTTGAAAGGCTTGTCCAAAAAGACACCCTGTTCGTGAAATTGTATACCCTGTTTAAGACTCAAGACCTTGAAAACCATAGCCTGTTCAGCGGCACATGCCCTCATAGGCCAAATAAGGGAGTGCCCCTCCAGGCTTGAAAACCATACCTTGCTCAGCGGCACATACCCGCATAGGCCTAACAAGGGAGTGCCCTCCCCGGGCTAAAAATGAAGAGTAAACAACAAATATTAGTTGATTACATTTAACCGCAGAGTTCAGTGAAGAGTGAATTCGTTTCGGCACTTAGGAAAGGAAGAACTTCATCACAGGTAACATTTAAACCAATTTCTTTCGTTAGCTTTTGATATTTTTTAACAAACATTTTTTTCTCCTAACCCTCATATAAGCGACATACGTAGTACCGATTATTCCTCTTTAAATGTTCCTGCTCAAAACACGCCTTCATTTTGCAGCTGCAGGTAGTCCTGTAGCGTTCTATCTCGGTAAATGTTTGAAGTTTCTGGTAGGCGTGTTGTCTTACGATAGTAATATCATGAAGACTTCAGGTTAAAATGGGTATAAAGTTGAAAAGTATTTGAACTCAATGAGAATTTTCGTCAGATACCGTAAGACCACAAGGTCATAAGTCTCTTTCCCCTTGTTCAAGACTAGAAGCCTTATTTTGTATCCCTTTTAAAGTTAATCAAGCTTTTGCTGCTTCTTCAAATTCCTTGAAAGCAGAGTTTATTTTCCGTTTGCTATTGGCGTGAGAAAGTAGACTCTGCTCTGAGCAAGAACTCTGTTTGATCTCGCGGACCGTGGACCAAACTAACCAGTTTAACCTTTATATACCAGTTTGCAACCCAGCCTAACCAGTTTATAACCGTAGACGAACCAACCAGTTGATCCTCTTTTTTTCCGCACGCGTGTGTCTGGTAATATTATATGCTGACCTTTTAGTGCGCCCTCTCTAGCCTGTGCCAGGCTCTCAGATAGTATACGTAGTGGGAACTTATTAAAAGTGAAATTACTGGACGACTTTCCACCACTATCTCGGAGCCTGGAACAGGCTAGCCCTCTCTGACGTGTTTGAATGTTCAAAGCAGTGAATGAATGTTCATGTTAATTAAGTGATGTACGGGAGGAAAATAAGACATTTTAGTCTAGCATAATTAGGAATTAGAAGGAGTAAACCGCCAGCTAAGAATTACTTTCAGCGTATTAATGTTAATAACTTGATTGTAGATGACTGATTCATACGGGTACGGGCCGGCGTAATCCCGCGTAATCCGTCGAGCCTCATGCTCTTTTCACGCATCAGAGTTATCATATTATCACGTGTAACGAAGATTACATGCACGTGGAAATTGTTTGGCTGATTAGAATGCCGGCTAAAGAACAGCCGCTCCCTCCCCCTGAGTAAAAATCTTACTGATGGGGAAAGGGCACTGCTGTACACAGGCTAATAAAGTAATACCTCGTTCAGCTCGAGAAGGCAAAAAAACACGACACATGATTCAGTTAACATTTCGTTTGAACGTTTGGGGAAAGATTTGTATTCAAGTCACTAGTATTGTTATGAAGAAAACTGGAACCGCCGTGACGTCGTTTTTGTCGAGGGGCTTTCCACCAAATCGCGGTCGGTTTTTCAACGAAATCGTCGCATATCAAGAATATTGTTTTGTGGGGTTAAACGCTACTTGCGATTTCTTTGCTGTCATATGTCCCCCGACTAATGGACCTTAATTAACATTGGCAAATAAACCACACAAATTACAGCTTAGTGTAGAACAATGACGTTTTTCCAAGCATTAATGGCCTGCTTCATGGATTATCCGTCAGAGACGGGTTATCTATTGAATAATTCGCGTCAGAGAGATAATACGTCTTAATTTTGGATTAACATTCCGCCTGGCTTCATCCATCTGTTTTTCCGTCAAATTTGACGATTTTTGAAGTCCGTCTCTGTGTGAAAACGGCCAATATATCAAAGTTTTTACATGTTTTTATACAACAAAAATTTTATTTTGAAGAAAGTTAAGACTAACAAGTGTTCAAAAAACCACCAATTATCTCTGACCATCCGCTTTAATTTTCCAGTTTGTGCATCTGTGCCTCCTTTGTATTTTCTATGGTTAGTTTTTAGGCTGTGGCTCTAAATATGGCCGAAAACCGGTCAAGGTGTTCAAAACACTAAATTAAAATGATCGGCAGTCCGATATTTTTATTCTATCTCAGTGACAGGTTAAAGAATCCCAGCCAATCCAAACTCTGATATGTTGATTGAGAAAACTGATTAGGGTTAAGCCCTGAGAATCAAGTGATAAGGGTGAAGCACTGACTCGAACCGACTCTATTTCAAGATTAGGGTTGTTGCTATAGTTAATCAAACCTCCTGGCCTGATTTGGGCCAAACCCAAGAATTGAGTTGGAACGGTCCAGATGGTTGGATGTTCGACCGTTTCGCCGACGAACAGTTTAAAGAATTTCAAGAACCGAATCCAATACATCAGTTATGCCAGAAGCCGATAGTTATGCTAATGCATTTTACAGTGTGGCTCCGTCGAATGCTGTTGTTTTTCACAGTACAGGTGCATTCAACTATAACGAACTTTATTTCATAACTTTTGCGATGGCCACGAAACTTCGAGAAAACCTACAGCTATTATTCGACGATAATAAGGAATAATGATCGTGGTAAATGTTTTTTATTTTAATTTTTTTAACGAAATTAGCGTTTAAGTGGACCCAATTTTTTTTAGGAATATCCCAGTTTTAGTGGAACATTTTGCTGCATGAGATCACGGTTTTTGTTATTTAACAGTTCTTACTGATATAATAATATGCCAAGATCTTGACTATATATCACAATAACAGATTTCCAAGCCCGTTAATGGTCAGGACTTTCGAGAAAGGAGCCCCTCCACGTAATCATGCCGTAAGAGATGGAGGGGTTTGACGCTGAGGTGGTTGGGGAAGGGGAGATCCCGGGGGAGATATCTCCATAGTTCTTCATAAGACAGGGGCACCCAACGTTCAAAACCACTTAAACATAGCATTGTTAAACGTATTTTAGTATTTAATCGGTATATATGGGCATATTTTTATCCCCTAAAAATTAGTTCATCTGTTCGGATTTCCTAGCTGAAAGTCTGGTGATCCGAAAATTATAGGAATCAAACCTTACCTTTTCGAAAATTCCAGCCAGAAAAAAGGCTCTTGAAAATTCTAGTTGACCTTTTTTAGGGTGAAAATCCGTTAAAAATGGGCAATTATACCATTTTTTAGATGTTCGAAAATCCTAGGAGAGGCAGGCAAGCAACAAATTTCACACAAAATGTTCCGAAAATTCTAGACCTCAAATAGTCTTCCGAACAGATATTTTCCGAAAATTCACGTTGGGTGCGCCTGATAAGATACTCAGCCTCATTCATTAATTGTTAAGTAATTGCTTTACATCAAATATTCACTTCTCCACTCCTCAGGAATCTGTAAAGAATTCTGGTGAGAACCACCTGTTGTGTTCTCCTGCCCTCTAGTCGTGACGTACACGTACTGGTAGGCGCTAAAACCGCGTAAAAATACATTTAAATATCCCGCTAGCGGCCACCCAAAATGAGAAGGTTCAATGAAAGAAAATTATTGCGTCATTTTGGCGGGAAAACTCGTCATGTGATCTGAGAACTGAACTTTGTACAAGAGGAACTAAGTAGTCCTTCGGAGTCGTGGAGCTGCTGATCGAGTGTGAAGATTGAGTGTAGATCATCGAAATTGTACGCGAATTGATGTCGATGAATTAAGTGTAGAAGAGAGCCGTCATTCAAAAAGTGGTCGCGGTTGCTTACAGAGGTGGTCGTTTACCCGGGGGGGGGGGGGGGGACTTCACATATGAAAGGGGTGGGGATGCTTGTCGGAAATTTTGGATTAAACCCTAAAGGAGACCGATCTGGGCGTGGCCCAAGCTTTTTTTGACCCCTCAAAGAGACCAAAAAAATATACATATCAAATATATATTTTTATATTTTTTCGCGTGCAACCCTAAACGAGACCTTCACGGCTAAATATGATGGCGTTTTGCCCAGAACACCCTTAGTGAGACCAAAATCCGAAATTTACACCCCTAAGCGAGACGACTAGCATCCCCACCCCTTTCATATGCCGAGTCCCCCACCCAACCCGGGTCGTTTACGAGAAATTCCAACTGTAGCAAGAGAGGATAAAGGGGACAGAGAAGGCATCCCCCATACACACCCTATTCCATAGGTAATTCGCCTCGAGTTATTTTCGCCTCGAGTTATGGAATGGGGTGTGTATGGGGGATGCCTTCTCTGTCCCCTTTATCCTCTCTTGAACTGTAGTGATTTGACTGGGAATAAAAGGTTTTGTGTTTGGCCGGGTGGTCGCTTACCAGAGGTAGTCTTAAATGGAGGTTTAACTGTATTTCTAACATATAAGTATCAGTTGCATCTTTCCTAGTACATTTCGCCGCAATCAAAACATTGTTGCATCACCTGTCCACATTCATGTCGCAAAATATATATATGATACACTGATTCCATCTCTACTTACTAGGAGACACAAAAAAATCAAAGAGCAGATAACCTGCGATTCTCTGTTGAACTCTTTGTCCCGGATCACTACACAGTGGGACCCCTTAACACAACTACGTAATAAGAATAAATCGCTAAAAGAGGAAGTCCTTTTGCCATTTTCGTGTAAGACGTGTAACGTTCATGAATTAAAATGATAGAGCCATAACGCGCGTCTTTTCCAAACTCCGCTTTAGGGACTCCCGCTTAATATACCGGACACCTGATAATTACAAACAGTTTGTTTTGTCCCTTTGGACAGAAAGCCATTACATTTTCCATAAATTCAATCCGCTTAATACAGACACTTTCTATGTCACCCTAGCTCGGTATCCCCATTGTGCGTATTAACGGGGTTGACTGTCTTTAAATGATAGAACTTTCTACCCTTTTCATCTTACTTAACAACTCGTGAATTCCCTGCCATTTTAGGGGCTGTTTACATGGAAGGAGGAAGATCCTAGAAGGTGGAATAACTTTACGTTGGGTTTACATGCAGAAATTTCGGCCCGTGAGTTGCTCAAGTGGAGAAGGTTAGAGAAGGAATTAAAAATGGCGGACGACAAAATTAAAAAATGTAATTTGGGTCCTTCTACTCTCTTTACTGGCGTAAATCACTACCTTTCAGCTGAATATTAACACAATAATCTGCTCGTGGATTACTCTAAACGGAATGGTCGGCCTTTATTGCCGTAATTAGCCACTGAACGACCCGCCGACATTTTTGTCGCGTTTGTCCCTAGTACTAGGATCGATCTTCCTAGCGAAAGCAGTTACATGGTGCTAGGATCTTCTTACCTCTCAGCTAGGAAGATCCTAGTACTAGGAAGATCCTAGCGCTAGGGACAAGTACAACCCTTTTGCATGTAAACTGAATACAGAAAACATATGGCGCTAGGATGATCCGCTCTCTAGGATCTTCCTGGTTCCCTTCATGTAAACAGCCCCTTATATACCTCTAGTCTGAAAAAGGCACGGCCTTTCGCGCGCGGAGAGCTGGAATTTTACCCTTTATTTGATGCCTGAAACCGTCTTCTGTACTTCTATTGGCCTATTAGGGAGCTAGCAACATCGATGGTGACGGCAACGGCGACGGCCACGAAAACCTCACTTAAAAACTGAAGTCGCGCAGCTTCAAACTTAATCGCGCTTATTTTATCTCTTTCAATGCGTCAAATGTTGACAGATTTTTTCAGTAGTTGAGTTCTTAAAGACTGTATCGAAGTTCAGGAAAAGAAAAAAAGGGTCGTTGTCTTGTTCACGTCCTCCAGCGGGCGGGCATTTTCACGGCGTAGTCGTGCAGTGACGGCAAAGAAATGTACAAAAAAGCGTGATGCACGTGCACAGTCGGTTTTGCCAATCTAAACCTATTGCTTTTTTGCCGTTCTCGTGTACTATCCTTTCTCTTAGGGCTAAGTAGACGTCACTAGTGCAAACAAATCTTAAGCTATGGTAAAACGGGCAACAAAAACGTGCAACTTGTTTTGCAACATTGCTGCGAAACGAGTTGAAATTAAAGCAATATTACGCGTTTTACTACCAACGTTCAAAATCTGTCTTGCAACAAATCAGCCGGTTGTGGCAAGTTGCGCGAATACTGAGTTCCGATTGGTTAGAATTACACGGGAGTCTTGGCATAAACAACATTTTCGTCACTTGCTTCAAAACTACAGTTTGCCTTGGGCCGGTAAAACGCGTAACATGTGCAGATTTTGCTGCAGAAAATAGGACTTCTCTTAACTTTCTGTGAAAACGTTTTTACAATCTGCAACAATCTAATTAGTAGCGAGAAAGGTTTAATTCGTGGGAGGTAAAATGCGAAAATCGCTATTCAACTCAAATTGCAGCGATGTTGCAAAACAATTTGCACGTTTTTGTTCATCGATTTATTGTACCTTTACCGACACCTGTTACAGTTCAAAAATGGTTAGTAAGTTGAACTGGTATTTGTTTTGTGGCTACAGGAGACATGGCAGAAAATGGAGACGCAGCGTGTTTCTATCCCCAGGAAATCCTTGAGCTCAACTGGAACACTACTTCCAAAGAGAGAATCCAGAAGGCTTATAAAGTATGGTCTGTGTGCTATGATAAGGTACTGTTTTGGAGTGTAAATAAGCATTCAATTATACGAGACGTTTGCGAACTTAGACAGGTTGTGATAACTGAAGACTGACCGGGTGTACAGAACACTATACTTTTCCATCACCAACTATACTGTGGTTTCAGATTAGTCCAACTTTTTTCGGGAACTATATCTACTAAAATAGTTTACTTCCGGGATTTCAGGCCGAAGAAGGGAAGGGACATATGGAAGCTATATATGGTGGGCCGGCACCCAAAGGAGCCCCAGAGGTGATCAAAATGGGATTGGGTACGCTCAGGGTCATAGGCTCCTGGTACGCTATAAAACTTTTCTCTGTCGTATATAAGTTATTTCACTCATCTTGAATGCAACAATAATATTGCAACCAGCACAGGAATCTTAGGCCTAGTCACACATGCTCAATTTCCTTGTTAACTGCTTAGTCATGATGAATAGTCCTATAAGATGGCTGTGAGAGGTCTACACTGAGCTGCGCCGTGAAGCAGTGGTCTAAAAATTTTGGAAAGTGTGCTTATGTAGTGGCGGATCTAGGGGGGTCCGGAGGGCCGGCCCCCCTTATTTTTAGACCAAACTGAGGCCCAAAGGACCGAAAAAAACTTTTTTTGAGACTGCCCCCCCCCCGCCCCCATATCTCAGGGTCTGGATGACCTCCCTCCCCACCCTCTTATCTGAAGGTCTAGATCCGCCACTGTTAAATGATCATACTCTTTTGACGCTGAGTGTATAATCCGCTACTATTCCAAGCGATGGATATGATGTCATCTGAATTTGTATGATCGTCTGGGTTAAAGTAGTATAACTCCATGCAAGTATTTCGTTTTTGTTCCAGGTCTCTTTTTATATTTGCTGTATGATATGTATTTTTTTACTTCCCAAACCCCTTCCAAAAAAATCAACAAGATCATTCCTCGAGTGGCCAACTCTAGTTATAGACTCTTTTCTTTTTTTTTTTTTGCTTGTCTTGATTTTGCCCACTGCAAAACTTTCTTTTTTCCGGCCTTTTCACATTCTCCTCAGACATCTGTTACACTTTTTGCATTTGTAGGTCAAGACGTAGATGTTACTCATTTCGAAACTGTTGCTGGGGTATTACATACATTTTGTTTCGTTTCGCTGAATATTATACCGTAAATCCTCTACTGTGGGCTTTTTTTCAAGCACCTTCTAAGGGGGTGGGGGGGGGGGGGGGGGCTTAATAGAGAGGGGGTTTCTTTAATTTAGCGAAGATGATGGCATTAATTCTCCATAAAGAAATAGAACGCAAAGTAAATAAGCTCAGACACATGAGGTTGGACTTCATGCACGCGAACAACAACAACAAAAAGAATTCGAAAAAAGCCACATGCCGGATCAGTCACAGTGGTGATTAATTACTACGGTCTTTCGTTTAAGAATACGGGGGGAGAAAAGGGAGTTTAATAACTTTCTACTCCTAAAAAAGCGGGAAAAGCTTATTAGAGAGGGGGGCATGTTTGAGAGGGGGGCTTAGAGTGTTTTTCTTGAACCATGAAACAGATGCTAACAAATAGTGCAAAATAGCGACAGGTAACTAATATAGAAGACAATAGAATTAGTGTATAACGTAGTGTAGTATTCTACCACCTATTTCACGGTTCTAGTAAAATCACTCTGAAAGAGGCCGGATTTACGGTATTTTATTACGGCTTTTTTGTAACTTAATTTTTTGTGATCACCTAATTCATTTGCGTTTGTTTCTTATCATAGTGGTGAGCTGTGCAGTGCGATCTTTAAGATGTAGCTGCATAGTTGTGTAAAGAATGAATAAAGCAGTACTGCTGTTGTTTTCCAATTTCATTGACAATTTATTATAATGGAATTATGGGACAAGGTATCATTGTATGAGTGAACCAGCTTTAAAATAGAAATTTATCTTTTCTTGATATACTATTAACTATATGTTTGTATGTAATACCATTGAATTCGATCAGTTATTAAAATGTTAAGGAGGTTTGTAACCACAATATATCATAGATGTGTACGGTCAATACTTGATGCAGATACTGTTTATAATCACGAGAGCTCTGCTTGTAATAGTAATCAACGCTTGAAGAATTCTGTAACCGGCACAGTCAATCATACATGTACTTGACAGTTATATTCTTAAAGATTCTTACAATATGTTTATCTATTACCAATAGTTTTGATTCGTTTATTGTTTTAGTACGAAAGTGTTCAATCAGACATGAATTTCAGTGCAGATTGATATGAGCTTCTTGAGATTAACACTTTTTACCTTCATGAGAAAACATATATTTTAAGATTTTCGCTCATAGTTCCTCTCTTATCTTTAGGGAGTATTCTATTTCTTTGTGGTGTGAGAACATCAGTGTAAGCGGATGGTCAAACAATTTGTATTTTACCCAAGATTCAGTCATGCATATTAAGCTTATTACCGACTTAAACCATTAGTTCCTGAGTACGAAACTTGTCAGACTTCTCTCCTGCATCTTAACTATTGCCAATTGAAGTTGACTTGTGTTGTCTGCCCGTATGGTGTCCTCATCCTGCCTCGTACCCAGACGTCTCTCTTTTGATGAAAATGTGCGCGCAAATTCCCATGGTCCCTTGCGGTTCGTCACCAGTCACTCGTTTCGCGCTCGCCTCTACCATGCGAAAAACGAAGCGCCTGAGGAGGAGGCTGGTCCTCATCTTTGTCGATTTTTGAATGTGTTGTGAGCATTTCCATAGTCCAGTTTTGCCACAGTTTTGACATAAACTTTGATTCATCTCAACGATTGTTTTGAAATTGGGCATTTCCATTTGGATTCTTTTAAACACGTAGGGTTTTTGTAGGCTCACTACGTGATCGAATTTTTTCCCCTAGTTTTTTTTGGGGTGAATATAAGTCTAATAACTCCTAAAAAGATTTTTCTTCAAGATTTTTATCTGCAATGAAGAGCACCCGTAATGCCTCCTGGGTCATCGGTATGACGCTATTTTGTCTTTTCTCGACGCACTAGGCAAAACGTATATTTTGACTGTGCTATACGACAGGTAACCCAATGAGCAAACTGTGCTGAAGAGTGAAACAAATTTAGTTTTACCTTCATTCTTGTTTTTTCTTTTTAGTGGGTCTTTGAAGGTTCCGCTCCAGGCTCCCCAGGTTGCCTCGCTCATTCATCATGCGGCGAAGGCTTTTTCAATGCGGCTAAAGACCTCTATGGTGAAAGCAAGAAAGACCTCAAAGTATTGGATTTGGGTTGTGGGACGGGACTGTCAGGTCAAGTTCTGAAGGAAAAATACGGATATGACAATCTGATTGGACTGGATGTGTCTGAAGACATGCTAAATATCGCTAGAGAGCGGAACATCTACAAGACTCTTATCAGCGCTTTTGTGACTACTGAGAAAATAGAAGACATACAAGATGGTGAATATGACGCTGTTATCTCCTCTGGCGTGATTACAACTGGGCTTGTGAGTCCCAGTGCTTTTGATGAAATCATACGCTGGATTAAGCCAGGTTAGTTAGCGGACAGGCTAAGGCTGTACTGGCTTCTCTCCTGGGCAGAAAAACAGCAGAGACCGGGAATCTATAACTTGATTCTAGCCCTTGATTCCTCGTGCTTAGGCCTCTTTGAGGTCTTCTCCACACGTCAAACCGTGAATGTTACTAGCGCTCTCACAAGATCTCACCACATTCTTAGCCATAATTTGAATTGAGAGTTTTTCGGCTGCAAAACAATCCGTATTTTTGCCTATTCACGTACGCGCGAACAGTCAAACGAAGAATCATGAGCGAGGTTGAAAACAGAGAGCAAGACTGGACGCCCATGGGCGTGGGCGTGTGAGGCTCGCGCGGTTTGCGTAGCCTGCAAAGCTGGCGTATTTTGCAGCGCGATCCATGACTTTTTTTTTCAGAAATGACGCTTTCCCGCTATCTTGGACGTTAATACTACCAGAGAGTTGGGATGAGTCAAAAACTGATATCAAGGGAGAGGTTGATGGGTATAAAATAGAGGAGGGGGAGGGGAGGAAAAAATACAAAAAATATTTCATCCTCTCTCCTCCCCGCCCCTTCTCCCCTTCCCCCCTTTCCCGCCCCTCCTCCCTTAGTCTTTTCCTTGGCTTTTCAAGATGGCGGCCGCGATCAATGTAACTCTGAGTTTTCGTTGTAAAACGCCTGCTGTACAAACTAGGCTCTCGCGGCTCTAAGGCTATTCTTACGCTACACCAAACCAATTTTGAAAAAAAAAATAACTGACTGTTTTGCAGCCTAAGAGTTTTGAGTAAGATGCTCTTAATAAGAAGAAATAATCAGCGAACAAATATTAGGAGAGTGAATGAGATTAACTAATCCGCAAATTAAAAGTCCTATTTTTGCAGTTTCAGCTTGGGGCCTGACTAGCCATGGACAGCCGTTTCGCCCTAATTGGGGCTCATCAGTATAGCATAGCCGTCGGACCTCTGTACGGATAAAGTCGTCTTCAGAGGCCCTTTACTGCTGAGGAGAGTGCAAAGCACTTCTCTAAGCGCCTACTCCACACAACACACATGGGAGCTGTCGACGGCTATGCCACGCTTATGAGTCCCAATAAGAGCGAAACAGCTGTCCATGGTTGCCACTGCCCTGGTGAGATGGCGGTGCGCATGCGTGAGGTACTGGCCAGGCCTTGGGTTTGGGTTAGCGTATGTTTTGCCCCTTGCTTTAAGTTTGTCTTGCTTATTCCGTGAATTTTAATTGAATTGTCTTTTTTCTGTTCGTTACAGGTGGTATCATGTGCTTCACCTGTCCAGTGTTTGACAGAGAGGAAGACGGTTACAAGGCGAAATGTGAAAGTCTGGAAAAAGAAGGAAAATGGACACTGCACACAACAACAACAACAACATAAGCTTTATTTGCATGACTATAATTATGTAGTTACAGTATTGCAAAAGCTTTAATATAAAAAAAAAAAAAAAACGCACACAAACAAGGAGGCTGATTACTATGGCGACAAACTTCCTCGTGGGCGGGGCTATAAAACCTGTCGATTGCTGGTCTACAAAAAAGTATAAAAGTACTACTCAGCAGCTTTGTAACCGGCTTGGATTTTTCTGCTATGGTTTTAGTTCAATAAAAATCATGAAGGAAGGAAAATGAATCAATGCACGTGCGATTTTTGACTAGGGAAGGACAAATAGTTCGGTTAGGTAACCATCTGGATGGGATCAATAGCTGCTTCGTTACCAGGCGCCTCTTGGGATTTTTGACGGTAGTCGCGGCGCAAGGATCATGGGAAAACTTCGGAATGAAAACTTCGTGCGCCCTGACTACCGAATAAAATCCCAAAATGCGCTTGGGCACAATGCAGCATTGATAGGGAATAGGGTTCACTACATTGGTTGGCAACGGTTAGGCTTCCTTTTTGTCAGTTGACGTCTTTATCGTAACTTTTAGAAGTCTCTCCTCTCGAACGGGTGAAGGTTTGCGCTGTTGAGGTCCCAGGTGTCCCGGAAACGTTAGCTACAAAATACGATACTTTACAGATAACTAGTATAGGTGTGATATCAGTTTACTCCTGTTGAACGCAAGACTAGCTACTGAGTTCTGAACTCTCTGTTGAATTTCGTTTACTGAATGTAAAAGGCCTTACATTCATAACTAGTTAATCCTTAGCATGAAACGCAGGCCCTGGTTTCAAGGACGCGCGTTATATAAAACATAACCAAACAAGACGCTATATTTGGGCGTGGTTAAACTAAGCGTATGTGAAGTTTCTTAAGTGAATGAGGGATATGTGGGTAGTGCAGTGGTACTGTGTATTTGAGGGGTTAGTTGAGATGTGTGAAGTAGTAGGCTTGGAGTTATATTGGAGGTTGATTGCTAAGATCATGGGTGTAGTTTGTGAGGTAGTTGCTGGGTTTCTACATGGGGTTGTTTTTATTGGATGTTGGTAATGGAGTCAAACTGTTAATAGTGGCACTGAGGTGTTGATAGAAAATGTCTGTATTATGAGATATGATAGCTTTATTAAGAAGTAAAATCATTGCAGCCCCCGGGCCGGCTGAAATGTAACTTACCCTACAATGGAACTAAAAATTATCTATAAATATATGATAACTACTATAAAAACCGTAAAATATAACCTACAATAAAATACAAAAGGAGAAGTATCAACACCAAAATACTAATAATTAAGATTACTACTAATAACTTAAGCTGTTCGCCATAATAAAAGTGTTTTAATTAAACCTATTTGTCTTACAAATCGGTAGTTTGAAGTATCTCTGGCTACGGGTGCAATAAGTAGACCCGTTGCGTGGCGACAGCAGATCATGGAGCTTGCGGCTTTGGTCCCTTACAATTTGGTCAAATAGAGCATTACTCAAGGCCTTCCTCCTCTCGTAGAGTGACGTGATGTCTAGAGCTACTAGAGCCTCAGCATAGGATAAGTCGGGTTGTATTATCCCCAACGCGCGCTTTTGCAACCTTTCCATTTCATTAGACAGATATTGCGGCAAAGAATGATGAAAAACTGGGCACGCATATTCTAATACTGGGCGTAAAAATGTTGTATAGAAAAGTAGCATATCCTTGGGTGGAACTTTAGCGCGCTTTAGCTGTTTTAGGAAGTACAGGCGCGTCGCAGCCTTTTTGCATATAGATTCTACATGCGCGTTCCACCTGAGGTTGTCTGAAACTACCACTCGTAGCAGCTTTGCGGACGAGACAACTTCGATTTGCTTATGATTGAAAGTGATATGATCTACAGAACTTCCTGATCTAGAGAATGATATTCTAAATTCTTTACATTTAGACTCGTTGAGTGGAAACCATCAGCTTCCGACTGTCGTACAAGTTAAGTTTATTATAACTGACATGTTTTACAAACATACTGTTTTCCATCAAATGAAGACAGCACACTGAAAAAATTTCCACACAAATATTTACTTTTGCCAAAAATGTGAACTGGTCTCTTGTAAAGTAATCGATTGCAAACACAACATATATAACAGGGACCTTTTAGTATTTTAGTTTTATACTGTTCAATGGAAAAATCTATACCCCGATCTGCCTGTTTTCTTTTCTCCTTGTAACTAAATGTTTCTTTTTAAGAGGTTCCATCTCACAATACTCAAATGATCTATACCTGTGTAAACACTGTACGCATTTCGGGCAATTCTGTTAACATTAACATAGATTGTCTTGCAAGAAATGACTAGAATATAATTGGTTACCAAGAGTCATTATTTGAATCATATCATCGACTGAGATAATCCTTCTTATCTTACTGTAAATTAAAGCGCACAAACTCATTGCAACACATTGTTGTCTCGCATTTCCCCCAAATACTACAACGTTTCCTTGACAGTATGGAGCATGAATCGTTTTTGTAGCATCTACATAACCTGAAGGTTCTGGATTCTTCTCGATATCAGTAGAAAGCTTAAATTGGCCAAAATTCACCTGGTGAATCAAACTCTTGTAAGCACTATAAAATGGATACTTGCATGTACAGAGGGACAAATACTAACTTAAAACCATATTTTGATACCTCACCCCACCTAGATAGCCGCTTCTTTTATGCTTAGACGACAGATAAACCTTCCCTTATTTTCGAACTAATTTTGGACTTGCCCTTAGTAAAAACCTCACACTCTTACGGTTACTTCTGTACCGGTGTAAGTATAAACCATTTCTCTTTTTAACGTAACAATGAATTTTAGACGACAATAGTGTATTTTTCAGAATTCCCTTCCATACGAAAAGTCTCGCTTTCCGTGTTTTCTTTAACAAAGATTTTAATTTCTTCATCGGTAGTCTGCTAGGTGCACGACCGCGTCGAGAAAAATGACTAACCCTATTTAAACCAACCGGATTGCAAGGTCTGTTATAAATAAATTTCCCACGACAAGATCTCAATTCAGCTTCTTTTATTTTCTCCACAAAACAATTTTCCTTCTGTACAATTGACTCATTACCTTTTCTTGTCGTCACCTTACTGACATCAAAACACTCTCTGGCTTGTAATAACACAAAACTTGCTGATAATGCAAAATCCCGACGCCGAGCATCGTACATGTACCGCGTCACTTGAAAAACACAACGCGCAATACAAAAACAAGTACATCAACAGTCACTCTGCTAAACAAAATTGAAAGAATAAGAAGAATTGTTACCGCTATCACAGTAGTTCCCAAACAAGCCTGAG
Source organism: Porites cylindrica (assembly GCA_964035525.1). Taxonomy (NCBI): domain Eukaryota; kingdom Metazoa; phylum Cnidaria; class Anthozoa; order Scleractinia; family Poritidae; genus Porites; species Porites cylindrica. The sequence goes on from OZ037776.1 coordinate 30,825,837, forward strand.
TCCGTATTGGTTTACCCTGCGAACAGAGTCTCCTTCGATCTTCCCGACTTATCTGGGAAAGATCGAATAGACGCTGCTAGCAGGGTAGTATTGGTTTCAATTGTTGACAATCTTCTCTTCCTTCATCGGAAGAGATTTTTTTCCCAGGCAACTCCTTGTGTTCCGCACTGTGAAAATCAAAATTACTATTGTCACACTGATTACCAGCTACACTAATCTTGCGACTCTCAAACTTCATACACATTCTTCTGTTCAAACTCTTATCGATTTTACTCGTACACTCCTGACATTCCGATTTGTCACTGCGCTTATGAAGTCCATGGTCTTTGAATGTCTTGACAATTTCCTTTGTTTTTCTTTGAGTTCGCGGACCAGCCATTATGAAAACACTTAGTGTTGTTTTAGTGCGGGCCTACCGCGAACAGTGTATGCATTTGTAAGTTTAACCCTCAATAACATACTTCAACAATACGTTCCTCAAAACACCGTCGCAAAATTTTATCCAGACTCCTTGTTACTGCTGCTTTGAAAAATTTCGGATCAAATGATATTAGTGGATTATTGCCATTCTTGAAGCGCGACGAATTCTGCGCGTAGTTTCACATTTCAACATGCCACAGTTTTGGCCAATGAAACGTTGTCGGTTAGTCTCTGTCGTGAAATTGACAACGTTTTTGGCGCCGAACGAACATGTTTTGATCACGTGCTGTCTAAGTTTTCAGGTTTTTCGTGGGAGCGTATTCTATTTTTAAAGTCTGCATGTGTCAATATGGTGATGCAAATTCAAGTTCAAATTGGAGAAGAGTCTACATTTTGCGTGGGATTCCGAAGACACCTTTTATGGATTTTGGTTTACTTTACGAAAACAATAAAGGAGAATATGTAGTGTTGATTGACGTTCGCATGGCAGACATTCCCCTCGCTTCGCTTGTTTACTTCCTTGTTTACACGTTCGCACGTGTTGCGTGCCTGTTGCACTTTTGCTTCAGAACAAGCCGTTTCAATTACTCTATTTGGGCCACACCCAAATAATAAAAACTTTAATTTGTAATCAGTTTTCTGGTTTATGAAATCTTACCCACTTTTGCTGACAGTTCATAGCCACTGGCATTGGCAAAATAAAATTTCTTGTGTTCTTAAAAGGGATTTGATAGAATTGAAATATCCACTACGATCCACACTTAAAAACTGAACTGTGACTGAACTGAACTGTTTCAGTGCGATCAGGCTTAAGAAATAGTGATCTCCATCAACATTCTCTATGAAGATTACACTTTCACACAATTAGTAGTTATTGAGAATTTATAAAATGATCGAGTGATCAGTGTCGACCTTAACACATTTTTGTGCTAAAATGATAATAGGTATCCATTAGAAGATGATACAAAGGAACCCAAAATAGACTTACCCCGCGTCGGCCGATGTTTAGAAAATTGAGAAGGGTCTGTAGTGCATCACCGTACAGCTGTATCCAGTCAGCGACCCTCAATAAAAATCATTTAAGCTTCATAATCAACAACGACGTGAATGCCCGAGTTTCTGACTCGACGGTCATCTACCACCGTCAGGAAATCATACGATATTGCTTCTGGAACGAATCCCTCATTTTAATTCCCCAAATTCAGTAATCCACGAGCAAGTACCTTTTCGAGATCTTCTCCGCACGACGAAACGCTTTCTCGGACTTCTGTGACCGCTTCCCGCTATATTTTCTAGTAGTTGGAGGGAAGCGCTTTAAACCCGCTTTCGTCTGCATTCTATCGGCGTATTAAAGGCTCGGGGTAAAGGTTGTGGAAAAGATGAGTCGTTTTTCAACAGATGGCAAAAGTAAATAGAAATTATTTCTATTTACTTTTGTCAGTTCTTTGAAAACTGAAGAAGTATGCGCATTTGGAAAGAGATAGAATTATATAAGAGTGGAGAAAAAAGTAGAGCATTTCTAGCTAATAATTTGCACTGTTTGAAATAGGGACTAGCTGGTGCATCCCACGTTGAGATTTATGCAACTGGCTCCCAAAAGTCAAAATCAGGTGACTGCTACCGCAGAGATGCCAATCTATTCGGAATTATATATAGGGAAAACCCCTAGTTTAAAGCCAAAACTAGAATAAACCAATGAAATGGCAAGTCGTTCTGTAAACATGTACTTCTGGGACTTTTCCCTAGCCATAAAATATATTCGGAATTATGAGTAGGAAAAACTCCTAGTTTAAAGCCAAAACTAGAATAAGCCAATCAAATGGCAAGTCGTTCGGTAAACATTTACTTGGGACTTTTCGGCTTAGCGGTATGATTGTTTCCACGAAGGAAGTTTATCCCTACAAAACACCTGCGTCATTCGGGTCCATTCCCAGTTCAGTGAACATGAATGGCGTGTCTTTTTCTAAACTGAACGTGGGAATGTGACGTCTGGTCTAAAATTCTAAATCTCGCCATTCATCGTCAATTAATTCATTTCCAAACTATTTTAATGATAACAGTTTTTTGAAAAAATCATAAACGATGGCTTTTTTTAAATCATGCACAGATGGCTTTTGTAGCTACAGCAATTAGCCGCACGTTTAACTAACTTATTTTTTATCCGAAATCTTTGTTTTCTGCACGCGCACGCTAACGCAATTTGTAGATTTAACGAGAAAGTTCTTTCTAACGCAAGCTAGGACGCACGCGAAAGCGCCACGCAATTTTGTTGTTAAAAGGTTAAGTTTTCTGTTTTTGCGGTTAGTCGACGCAAGTTCTTGTCAATCCATTTCAAGAAGCCAAGAAGTTTTCCTTGTTCTAGTGATTTTAAGGACATCACCAAGGTAAATATTTGCGCTACATTTTCTTATTTAAGTAAGCGCCTTGTAATTTTATCCTTTAAACCGATTTTATTTCTGATTGCATTGTAAAATCAAGTTTTTAGATTTTAGACGAAGTTAAGTTTACACACGACATCATTTACCGTTATTTGGCAATCTTAAGTTTTTACCTTTCCGTCTTGTTACTTTCACGGATGAAATGTATGTATTTCCGTAATTTCACAACCTTATTTGTAAAATACTCTTACCTTTATTTTAGTTCTCACGGTGTTTATGGAAGTAAGGTTAAGAAAAGAAATAAACATCAGTACGTGAACGAGTGTCATCTCATATCTTATCACTGGAGCAATAGTGAGAACTTGATGTACCACAGAAGATCGATCAAGCGAAGATCCGAAGTGGGCAAAACAAGCAAGTTCAATCAAGGTCAAGTCAAGTCAAGATCAAGGTCAGACGTCCGACTAAAATAGTTTCTCAAGTCAAGTACTGACGTTCAGCGCAGCGACAAATCACAGGCCAAGTAAAGTACAAGTTAAGAAGCTCTGTTGCAAGAACGTTATAATTTATACGGACACACAATAATAAGAAGATTCTGCATGTAGTAGTTGCAGAAATAAGTTTAAGTAATTGATTACATTTTAAGTCGAAGTGAAGTACTGTCACACCACGGGTGTCACGCATAAATAGCTTAAGTAGTACAGGCGCTGCCTGAAGTATTAAGTTTTAAAGTTCAAGTTTAAAGAAGTTACAAGAGATTACTCTAACGTATTAAGGTTTATTTAGACCTAGAAATGTCTAGCTCAAGTGGGGTAACAGAATTTAATGCTGCAGAGAAGTTATCGTTACCTACAGAAGGCGTAGTTCAAGTAAACAGTAATCTATCAGCAGTAGATAATAATAATGTAAATAGCATAGTCGCAGATTCCATCCAAGAGCAGCAAACGCGAATCCCCAGAGTCCGAACTTTAACAGAGAGAGGCCAGGCCTATCAAGAAGATCGTCAAAGAGAGCGAGATAAAGAAGAAGATCAGCTAATAAAGAGATTCTACGAGGCCTTCGATGCATGGAAAGCGCAAGCCTCAGACATCGAGCGATTTATTGCTGATCAGCTCCCACTTTCACAAACTGACAAGGACGAAAATATTCTCCGCTTGAAGGATCTCCACGTCAGTGCTCTAACGATATACGAGAAGTTACGGAAGTTTCGGCCTCCTGGACAAGAAATTCGCCAAAAGATAGATGCATGTGATGCATTAACCAAGACTCTGGAACAGCAACTGAAACAATCTGAAGATAGTAATCCTATGTCACGCAACGGTAGAAGGTCCGTCCGAAGTAGATCCATTATCTCAGGTCACTCAAGGGTCAGTAAGTCTTCAAGAGTATCTTCACTAATCGACCTGAGGAAAGCCGATGCTGTTGCAGAGTTAGCCGCAAAGGAAGCCGAACTTAACGCCCTCCAAGAAGAAGCAAAACGTAAGGAAGAAATCGCCAAGATGGATGCGCAACTAAGGGCAGAAACAACAAGGATCGAATCAGAACTGGCAAGAAGAAAACTGGAGTTAGAACAGATGGAAGTGAAGAAACAATTGGATATGGCAAGGGCGAGGCTAAACGCGTACCAAGTAGCCGAAGAGATCGAAAATGAGAAGGATCCCGTTGAAGACGATCTCTCGCGCGCTTCCCTTATTCAGACAACCCCAGCATCCCTACCTCCGCTGCAGGAGCCCAGGCATTTAAGATCGGACTTAACCGCATCAAGGGTAACACAGCCCACTCAGCAGCTTCAAGACGTGCACAAGTCTCCTAGCGTCCTTCAAGGGTCATCAAGCGCTGATAAAACCGCCGACATCGTCACTACAATAGCCGATTCATTCAGTTTAAGTCGCCTCCCAGCACCCGAACCAACCACCTTCAGCGGCGAACCCATCCATTATCCGGATTGGAAGTCGTCCTTCTATGCTCTCATACACCGAAAAAACTTACCTCTGTGTGACAAGATGTATTACTTAAAGCGCTACGTTAGCGGATCAGCCAAGCAAGCCATAAGCGGACTTTTCCTGCAAAGTTCATCGGAAGCCTACGAACAAGCGTGGAGCATTCTGGACGAGAGATTTGGTCACCCGTTTATAGTAACTAAAGCTTACAGAGACAAGCTACAAGGATGGCCAAAGATCGGTGCTAAGGATCATCAAGGTCTCAGAGGATTCGCTGATTTCTTAACAAGTATAGAAACAGCAATGCAGACAATCAAGGATCTAACCATTTTAAATGACTATATGGAAAATCAGAAGCTGCTTGCCAAGTTACCAGACTGGCTTATCTCTCGATGGAACAGAGAAGCCACAAGAGAAATGAAAGAACACGAGAGATATCCAGATTTCAAGACTTTTACGGCGTTTATCAATGCTGAAGCGGACCTCGCATCCAATCCGATCTCTTCTTGTAACGCAGTGAAAGAAGTAGGAACTGCATCAGTTAAAACGCATCAAGCACCAAAGTCGAAAGGTGTCGGTGATATGACCGTTCATTCTATCCAGAAGATAGAAGAGAACTCTAGAGAGCCAAAGGAAACTCCGAAACCAAAGCCGCAGTGTACATTCTGCAGGGAGACAGATCATCAGTTGGATGCATGCCCTAAGTTTAAGACTGAGACACTTGAGAAAAGACTGCGATTTGTTAAGGAAAACAAGTTATGTTTCGGATGCTTAAGTAAAGGTCACATGTCCAGTGATTGCCGAAAGAAGTTGACTTGTTCGTCATGCAACAAGAAGCACCCCACTTGCCTTCATCAAGAAAGAAGAGAAACAAGAAAGACAGAAGAAAGAAGAGTGGACTGCGAGTCATCAAACATTCCGAAACCCACTTCTTGCAATTGAACATCTCAAGGAGCCTCAAGTAGTACCTCAATGATAGTTCCTGTCTGGCTATCGTCATCTAAGAGGCCCGAAGCGGAAGTGCTCGTATATGCTATCTTAGACACGCAAAGTGACTCCACATTTGTTTTGAAAGAAACCTGCGATGAACTTGACGCAGATAAACAACCGACTAAGCTTCGACTGAGCACTATCACTAGTCAAGAGTCAGTTGTCGACAGTCAAAGAGTCTCGGGTCTTCAAGTAAGAGGATACAATTCTGACCTGAAGATTCCAATACCCGTTGCTTACACGAGTACATCGATACCAGCCGATGAAGACCATATACCGACTACCACCACTGCTAAGAATTGGAGTCACCTGCGACCAATTGAAGACAAAATGCTCGACCTATTGGACTGTAACGTGGGCTTGCTAGTCGGATACGACTGCTCTCAAGCATTAACCCCAAGATAAGTTATTTCTGGCGAGAGTAACGAGCCGTATGCTATCAAGACAGATCTCGGATGGAGTATAGTAGGTGGTGGACAGGACAGGAGTGGAAGGTCGTTTTGCCAAAGGGTTGCTGTAAGGGAGCTACCTGCTGTAACAATGAATGACATCATACGAATACTCGAGTCAGACTTCAAGGAAAGTAAAAATGATATGAAGACCTCTCAAGAAGACTTGCAATTCCTTAAGATTATGGAAGAAGGAATCAGGAAGACCGAAAACGGACACTGTAAAATGCCACTACCATTTAAGGAGCGGCCACTGTTGCCTGACAATAGCTCAATGGCGATGACTCGCCTTGAACGTCTCAAACGAAAATTCCTGAAGGACTCTAAGTACAAAGAAGACTACATCAAATTCATGAACGAAGTGTTTAGCAGAGGAGATGCCGAAGAAGCACCAGTTCTCGCACAATATGATAGAGTGAAGTGGTACATACCTCATCACGGTGTCTATCACCCAAAGAAAAACAAGATTAGAGTCGTATTTGACTGCTCAGCAAGATTCAAGGGAACTTCGTTGAACGATCACTTACTCAGCGGACCTGACCTCACTAACAATTTGAAGGGCGTACTCTGCAGATTCAGAAGATATCCTTACGCTATCACTTGCGATGTGGAGAAGATGTTTCACCAATTCGTCGTAAGCGAAACTGACCGTGACTATTTGCGATTCCTTTGGTGGCCCAATGGTGATATCAAGCAAGAGCCCAAGGAGTACAGAATGAAAGTACATTTATTTGGGGCAACATCTTCGCCTGGTTGTGCCAGCTACGGCTTCAAATACATTGCTAATGAAGAGAAAGAAGCGTACCCTTCAGCTGCAACGTTCATTACTCATGACTTCTATGTTGATGACGGACTAGCCAGCGTTGAATCCGCCGAACAAGCAAAGGACCTCATCAGAGGAGCTCGTGAAATTTGCAAGAAAGGTAGCCTTCGTCTTCACAAATTTATAGCAAATGATCGCGAAGTTCTTGAATCAGTACCAGAAAGTGAAAGAGCAGTGGACATCATCCTGGATCTGCCGTCAGAAGAACTCCCCATAGAAAGAGTTCTTGGTATTCAGTGGTCAGTGGGGTTAGACTGCTTCGGCTTCTCCATCGTTCTAAAGGACCAACCCTTAACTAGAAGGGGAGTACTAGCAATGGTTGCCTCTGTCTATGATCCTCTCGGATTTCTAGCCCCCTTGGTCTTGAGAGCGAAGAAGATACTACAGGAAATATGTAGGAGAGGTGTCAGCTGGGATGATCCTCTGCCTGAAGACGTTCGGCCAAGGTGGGAGCGGTGGAAAATTGATCTCCTGCGTCTCAAGGAGTTACAAATTCCAAGATGCTTCGAGCCGAAGACGATGAGCCAAAAGAAGAGCTATGAGCTACACAATTTTGCTGATGCAAGCACATCAGGATACGGACAATGTTCCTACCTTAGAGTGAAGGATGAAGACGGAAACGTAAACGTCTCATTGGTGATGGGAAAGTCCCGTGTCGCTCCATTAAAGATTACTACTATACCAAGATTGGAGCTCACCGCTGCTGTAGTTTCCGCGAAAGTTGGCGTGATGCTACAAGAAGAATTAAACTACGCCAATCTTAAACAGTTCTTTTGGACCGATTCCAAGGTAGTACTTGGTTACATAAACAACGACGCCAAAAGATTCCATACGTTTGTCGCCAACAGAGTACAGATAATCAGATCCAACACTGACACCAAGAAATGGCGACACATCGACACCAAGAATAATCCAGCAGATCACGCCTCGAGAGGATTAAGCGCTGAAGAGCTAATGAGGTCCAATTGGTTCAGTGGACCTGCGTTCCTTTGGGAGAAAGAAATCCCGAGCACTAAAGAAGAGATTCCCAATATTCAAATTGGAGACCCGGAAGTTAAGGCAACCGTACGCACTACCGTGGTTAAAGAATCTTTCAACCTAATCGATTACGTGTCAAGGTTCTCTAGCTGGACGAGGGCAGTCGGAGTGATCTCATACCTGAGAAGACCCTTCAAGAAGAGTAAGCCAAAGACAGTTACTACTACAGTAGCTGAACGACAAGATGCTGAAATCCTTATTTTCAAGGAGCTTCAACGCTCAGCATTCAAGAATGAAATTGCAAGCCTAAGTCATAAGGAGCAGAAACCCAAGCTCACCAAGCAAAGCCGCTTGTTAAGGCTGGATCCCTTCATCGATGATCAAGGACTGATAAGAGTTGGCGGGAGGCTGGAAAATTCTACCTTGCCATTTGATGTCAAACACCCAATTATCCTACCAAGATGTTCTCACGTAACCGAGCTGATTATTGATCATTTTCATGAGAAGGTCAAGCATCAAGGAAAGGGAATGACGATGAATGAAATTCGTTCCTATGGAATATGGATACTAGGCCTCAATGCCGCAGTAGCCTCACACATTTATAAATGCGTACAATGCAGACGACAGCGACGACCAACAGAAGGCCAGAAGATGGCAGATCTCCCTGAAGATAGAGCGGAATCTACTCCACCCTTTACATACTGTGGAATGGATTGCTTTGGGCCGTTCACAGTTAAGGAAAGAAGAAAGGAACTGAAGAGATACGCAGTAATATTCACCTGCATGAGTTCTCGAGCAGTGCACATAGAGCAGCTAGATGACATGACAACCGATGCCTTCATCAACGCGTTAAGATGCTTCACAGCAATTCGAGGACCTATCCAACAGATAAGGTCCGACCAAGGCTCAAACTTTGTAGGAGCAAGGAACGAACTCGAAAAGGCCATGAAGGAGTTGGATAACGACAAGATCCAATCATATTTGACAACCAATCGCTGTGAATTCGTTATGAATGTCCCTTATTCCAGTCACAGGGGAGGAGTATGGGAAAGGCAGATTAGGACTACAAGAAGCATTCTTAACACCGTTCTCAACGATTACAAGGGAAGACTCGACACGTCCTCACTGCGCACCTTCTTGTACGAAGTTATGGCTATAATCAACAGCCGACCATTGACCTATCAATGCCTGAACGATCCAAAGAGTTTGGAGCCTCTAACGCCAAATCATCTACTCACCATGAAGAACAAGACACTTCTTCCACCTCCAGGAAATTTTGTCAAGGAAGAAATCTACGCCCGGAAACGATGGCGAAAGGTCCAGTTTCTGGCAGAACAATTTTGGAGTAGGTGGCGAAAGGAGTACCTCATCAATCTGAATTCAAGACAAAAATGGCTTCAGCCAAAGAGAAATCTGAAAATCGGTGACATCGTAATCGTTCAAGAAGAAGTTCCACGGAACGAGTGGCCCCTTGGCAAGATCACGGATACTTCAACAGATCAACAAGGTCACGTTCGTTCTGTGAAGATAAAGCTTGGATCCAGAAATCCTCAGAAGAAGGAAAACGACACAAATTCTCATATCATCGAAAGACCAGTGCAAAAGGTAGTCCTCCTGTTGGAAGGAGTGGTCTAAGACAAGTTCCAATAGCAATGCTTGATGTGCAGAGTAAAATTATTCATGATTGTTACGTCCCTTTTGAATCATAAATAATTTGGTGGGAGTGTAGCTACAGCAATTAGCCGCACGTTTAACTAACTTATTTTTTATCCGAAATCTTTGTTTTCTGCACGCGCACGCTAACGCAATTTGTAGATTTAACGAGAAAGTTCTTTCTAACGCAAGCTAGGACGCACGCGAAAGCGCCACGCAATTTTGTTGTTAAAAGGTTAAGTTTTCTGTTTTTGCGGTTAGTTGACGCAAGTTCTTGTCAATCCATTTCAAGAAGCCAAGAAGTTTTCCTTGTTCTAGTGATTTTAAGGACATCACCAAGGTAAATATTTGCGCTACATTTTCTTATTTAAGTAAGCGCCTTGTAATTTTATCCTTTAAACCGATTTTATTTCTGATTGCATTGTAAAATCAAGTTTTTAGATTTTAGACGAAGTTAAGTTTACACACGACATCATTTACCGTTATTTGGCAATCTTAAGTTTTTACCTTTCCGTCTTGTTACTTTCACGGATGAAATGTATGTATTTCCGTAATTTCACAACCTTATTTGTAAAATACTCTTACCTTTATTTTAGTTCTCACGGTGTTTATGGAAGTAAGGTTAAGAAAAGAAATAAACATCAGTACGTGAACGAGTGTCATCTCATATCTTATCACTGGAGCAATAGCTTTTAATAAACACTAAAAATAAATACCCCCGACTCTAAAAATACTCAAAACTGTCCATCCTTTTCTTGCGGTCTCCATTATGTAAGCCGGTCCTTCACTAAGTGACCAATGCTAAACAACGCCGGGAGTGGCTCTGAAAATTTAACCTGATGTTCTGAACTGGACTGTATCTTTACCGTAGTTGATTTACTTTTGACTAATATCAACCAAAAACTA
>OZ037776.1:30838873-30936373 GCA_964035525.1 Porites cylindrica
GACGTAAAACTTTGTTTCACAGACGATGAATAAACACATCAAAACCTTGGTCATCGGCGGCAAAGTCTATGTTGCCTGGAAACGCAAAATGCTCCATGACGTCATTGGCGGACACCAAGAATATATATTCATGAAAAGATTTATGGCGCATCGAATTTTGTAGCTGGCTAAGACCAAGCTAAGACCACGCGCGGTTAGCAGACTACTCGCGCTTCGCGCACGACGAGCTTATAAAGTCGCTACGCTCGGCGCTCAGAATAAAAAGAACCGGTATCTCAGTCCAGAGCTTTTCCATTTTTGGAAATGTTTTGATCCGCGAACCACATCAAGCAATTACCCGATCACGGAGCAAATTTAGAGTCACATGACGCGAGGCTTGTTTTTATGGACTTTCTGTATGACAAGAGTAGTCTTGCCTGCGTCGCGGACGCTCTAAACCTTCTGTATAGAGCGTCTGCAAATTTGTGCGCAATATCGTGTTTTAATCCCACACAAACGCAAGGACATATGTCGGCGTTTTTGATTGGCTAGTTTCTAAGGGCTAAGCTGCTCTGTTGCATCAGGAAGGCAGAACTGTTTTACTTAATGCTGGACATGCACTATCATCAATGTTTCCTTTAGGAATAGTTTAGTTTGTAAAATTAACGGCTGGTCATCACCATCTTCTCTCGACAACACTAAAATACAGTCAAGGAAGTTCTTAACAATTATAGGCATCTCTTATTGATCACAAGTTATGAATAACTTCAAGTACCTTTAAATCATGGCATAAGAAAAGAAAATCGATTTCAATTAAAGCACAAATTTTCATTAGTAAGCTTTAAAAAAAAAACAAATACAGACATTTCAATTTGCGATTCGAGTCACTGCAATAACACAAACAAGACAGTCTAAACATCAAACTTAAAACTCACAACCACCTGAGTTTGACCAAAGGTCAAAAGTGCACTGATTACTTTGTTTACTAAACATCTCTGATTCATGTGTTTATTACACTCCTTATACCCTTAAAACAATTAACTGCACAGATTTAATCAGTGTAAAATTAAATAAAAGCTTTAATTTGTAATCAGCTTTCTGGTTTATGGAATTTTACCCACTTTTACCGACAGTTGATAGCCACTGGCTTGGGCAAAATAACATTTCCTGTTTTCTTAAAAGGGATTTGATAGAATTGAAAATATCCACTACGATCCACACTTAAAAACTGAACTGTGACTGAACTGAACTGTTTGCGATCAGGCTTAAGAAATAGTGATCTCCATCAACATTCTCTATGAAGATTACACTTTCACACAATTAGTAGTTATCGAGAATTGAAAATGATCGATTGATCAGTGTCGACCTTAACACGTTTTTGTGCTAAAATGATAATAGGTATCCATTAGAAGATGATACAAAGGAACCCAAAATAGACTTACCCCGCGTCGGCCGATGTTTAGAAAATTGAGAAGGACTGAAGAGCATCACCGTACAGCTGTATCCAGTCAGCGACCCTCAATAAAAATCATTTAAGCTTCATAATCAACAACGACGTGAATGCCCGAGTTTCTGACTCGACGCTTATCTCCCACCGTCAGGAAATCATACGATATTGCTTCTCGAACCAATCCCTCATTTCAATTTCCCCAATAGACCTTGTAACGATTGCCGGTTGTTGCAAGTTGCGCGAATACTGACTTAAAATTACACCGGAGTCATGCCATAAACAACATTTTCGTCACTTGCTGCAAAACTATAGTTTGCCTTGGGCCGGTAAAACGCCCAACATGTGCAGATTTTGCTGCTAAAAATAGGACTTCTCTTTACTTTTCTTATTTTCTCTTTGCAAAAAATTTTCACAATCTGCAACAATCTGATTTGTTGCAAGACAGGTTTGATTCGTGGGAGGTAAAACGCGAAAAATCGCGATTCAACTCAAATTGCAGCGATGTTGCAAAACAAATTGCACGTTTTTGTTAACCGTTTTACTGTACCTTTACCGACACCTGTTACAGTTCAAAAATGGTTAGTAAGTTGAACTGGTATTTGTTTTGTGGCTACAGGAGACATGGCAGAAAATGGAGACGCAGCGTGTTTCTATCCGCAGGAAGCCCTTGACCTCAACTTGAACAACACTTCCAAAGAGAGAATCCAGAAGGTTTACAAAGTATGGTCTGTGTGCTATGATAAGGTACTGATTTGGAGCGTAAATACGCATTCAATTAGTCGAGACGTTTGCGAACTTAGGCAGGGTGTAATAACTGAAGACTGGCCGGGTGTCAGAGAGCACTATACTTTCCCATCGCCCACTATACTGTAGTTTCAGATTAGTCCAACTTTTTTCGGGAACTATATCTACTTCAGGGGTTTTAGGCCGAAGAAGGGAAGGGACATATGGAAACTAGACATGATGGGCCAGCACCCGAAGGACCCCCAAAGGTGATCAAAATGGGATTGGGTACGCTCAGGGTCATAGGCTCTCGGTACGCTAAAAAAGTTTTTCTGTCGTGTATAAGTTGTTTCACTCATCTTGAATGCAGCAATAATATTGCGACCGGCACAGGAATCCTGGGCCTAGTCAATTTCCTTGTTAACTGCTTAGTCTAAAAAAGTGAACGACGTTTCGGCGCTACGTTACGCCATTATCAAGTTGAAAAGTGAAAAAGTATAAGGTGTAAAACTAATATATAAAATTTGAAACAATACATAAAATATTTGCGGGTCCAATGGGTGTAATTCCCAAGGTAAGGGCCTTTTTACATGGAGGTGGGGGACCCCAGGTAGGTGAGGTAACATTTGGCGGGTAACCCCACCTATCATGTAAACGTGATCAAATTAAAATGAGAGTTTATATGGACAGGCGGCTTACCCCACCTAAGCGGGTTACCTCACCTATCTGGGGTCCCCCATCTCCATGTAAACAGGCCCTAAGAAACACAATAAGGGAAAAAATGTACGAAAGTTTCACGTAACCAGTTTGGCGCGAATGGAGGCGGCTTGCGTGTTAAGAAAAGGCTTTATGTCCTTTATGTATAACATCTCGTAGACTAAGCAATCAAACTTGCTGTTACATTTCCTTAGAACTTTGAAGAGATGGTCAGTTTTTGTTCTGTTGTTGCTGTGTTTCAAGGTGTTTCCCGATGGCTGAATGACGGTCTTCACTTATACGTTGATGTAAGTGTCGGGCAGTGTACCCGACATAATTTGCATTGCACAAATCACATTGAAATAAGTATACAACGCATTGAGTTTTGACGATCGGGGGCTTGTTTTCCTTGACACTCAGGGTTTGTGACAGTTTTCTGCTTGTAGAGACGGGTTTTACCTCAGGTGAATTAAGGAATGGGTCCTAGTTACATGTGAGGTTTTATGACTTGATCTTGTTTTTTCCAGTATCTTCCTTTATTTTAACCTTAGACCGTTGTGTTTAAGACCAGAACCACTTTGGACCTTAAACACTACCTTTTTCAGATCACGTGACCAGCCACGCCCATAATTATGCAAAATTTGGACTTTGCAGATTACACCACTTTACTGTGTGTGCTCCCAATCGTTTTTCCTTCCATAATATTTCATTTACAGTCAAATAAGCTAAGTTCATCGGGGATTTGTGAAATGATCCATTCCTTTGTAATTATTAGGTATTTTTCTCTCGCCCCAGTCTCCCTCTTAACAAGAAACGTTATAGTTTACAAAACGTAGATAATTTAAGAAAACTCCGATTAATTCCGTGAACTTTGTGTCGATAGTCATTGACAAAAAATGAATTAAATTACAAGTGTCATTTATAAAGTGGTGTAAATTTGGATTGAAATAAAAAGTCAAAAATGGGTGTGGCAAGTCACGTGACAAAGATAATACATTAGTAATAATAAAAAATGAATGCTTATAGGGAATAGATATTGGATTTTAAATATTTATGCGAAAGGTAAAATCCCTACTAAAACAGACCACCCCCCTCCAAATTTGCTTTGCCCCATTCCTTAATTCACCGGAGACGTTAGGGACTGGTCAAAAAGTATAGGGGGGGTGGGCCGGAGCATTTGGAAATGTGGTTGATAAAAAACACATGACCCACCCCCTCCCTTCGGCACAAAAATGACTGACCCACCCCTAAAGCAAGGTTGGAAATTGCATGACCCACCCCCTAGTTAAACCATGGATGTTTGGTTTCCTCTTAATAATCCAATAAAACCTTGTTCTGTGCTTGACAAAATTTGTTGATACACTGCTACAACCAATATCAAAATCACAGAAATCATATCTTTCACTAAAAAGACAAATGTGAAAAACCGAACGTTTCTTGTTTCGATGGACGTTATGAGATGAGTCTTGACACAAATATACAGCAAAATGAGGGTATATTGAAATTGTCTGTCACAAAGCATATGAAAATTTCTACACAGACAACCCATTCCTACACATGACTTGCCGGAAATGCTTAGACTAATCCTCAAAGAAAATTTCTTCCACTTCAATGGAAAGCACTACCTACAAATCCATATGGAACTGCAATGGGCACAAAGACAGCAGTTTTGATTCCTTTGCCAATATTTTTCATCACATATATTGAAACAACAACTCTAAGCAAAAACTGTCTTTGGAACAACAGTTTGGAAATGCTACATACACGATATCTTTTCCCTATGGGAAATGAGTAAATCTGACATCAAAGGCTTCATTGAACAAGTAAACTTACATCACCCAGCTATCGAATTCACGGCTGAAACATTTGACACTGAGACTGCGTTTTTTGACACGGTTTGTATATGTTGAAGTTAATTTTTTATCTCAGGTAATTTTTGTTTTTCTTTTGTTTTTGGGTATGGTAATGTATGCTAATGAAATTGAAACAAAGGAAAAATAAAAATTACCTGGGATAAAAAATTAACTACAACATATACAAGGGCACAAGATTCAAGGAAAGATCTATCCTTGAAGCACAGACACATTTTAAACAAACGGAAACCTTCTTGCACACACATTTCACCTCGTGTCACCCTCCAAATGTTAAAAAAGGATTTGTCAAAGGAGAAGCCTTGAGAATCCTACGAATAAACTCCTCAGAAACAACCTTTGAGGGAAAAAAATTCAAATTAAAAAAAAAAACGCTTGATGGACGGAGGCTACCCACAATCTTTGATAGAAAACCTTCTATAAGAACTCATAAACTCATCTAAACTAAACTATCTAAACTCATAAAACAAAACAACAAGGAGGAAAAAGAAAAATTGCCTTTCCTGACACAATACCAGTCCTCAGTGTCTACTATGAAGGAAACTTGAATGAAAAAATGGAATCTTATACAAAACGGCGGCCTGTCACCCTTTGTATTTTCTCGCACAACAGGTTTGTGAGTATTTTAGCAATAATTCCAGCTGGCTGTGTTTTATATAACAAGTGTAGTCAACTGTCGTGTTAGTAGTTAGTGCCTATCTATGTAATAAAATAGGGTGACCCACCCCCTAAGGTAGCTGAAAATTGCCCGACCCACCCCTTGCACAAGGCTCAAAACCTCATGACCCACCCCCTCTCTGCTCCGGCCCACCCCCCCCCCCCCCCCCTATACTTTTTGACCAGTCCCTTAACATCGATCTTTGCTCCTAGAGAATAGATATATCTTTGCGTACGCGATCAGCTGATCGCTGATCTTTAAAGGGCAATACTATGTAAACAGATGGGTCTACTGAAGGCACGGTGTGTATTTCTTTATCTGGTTCCTGGCTGAACTTATTTATAGTGGAATCGACCAAAGTTTTCGAATAGCGCAGCTTTGAAAACATGGTGCGTAACTTGGAACGGAAAAGAGTCGTCATGTTCAAGTTCCATAGTGAAAGACAAGCTAGGGTGCACACTGTTGAGTCGTTTTTTTTTCTCTTATTGTGTTTCTTACCTTTGGGGATTATACCCATTGGATCCGCAAATATTTTATGTATTGTTTCAAATTTTATATATTCGTTTTACCCCTTATACTTTTTCACTTTTCAACTTGATAATGGCCTAACGTAGCGCCGAAACGTCGTTCACTTTTTTAAATAGGAGAGATGCGTCAAATTATCGCCCAATTTCTATTCTGCCAACAATGAGTAAAATTCTGGAAAAAGTCGTCCATTCCCAATTCTATGACTTTCTGAATTCAAATAATCTCCTTTCAAGCAAACAATTTGGCTTCCGTCCCAAACTGTCTACAACATCGGCTCTCACCAGTTTTGCAGATGAGGTCCTATTGCATATGGAGAGTGGAGAACTGTGCGGTGCAGTGTTCCTAGATCTGACCAAGGCATTCGATACCGTTGACCATACGATCTTGCTATCTAAATTGTCGGCTATCGGTGTCTCGCCCAGCACTCTACAGTGGTTCAAGTCTTACCTGAATCATCGTAAACAGCGGACTGCCTGTAGCGATGCTGTGTCTGACCCTCTCCCGATGACCTTTGGGGTGCCACAGGGGAGCATTCTAGGACCGCTTCTCTTCTTGGTTTATATTAATGACCTTCCGCTGGTTATAAAGAATTGCGAAGTGACTTTGTATGCTGATGACACGGTCCTGTACTACTTTGCTAAAGAGCCACACCTGTTAGAAGAGGCACTGAATGATGATCTCTTGAAAGTTGCCCAGTGGTTACATGGAAATAAGTTAACTTTAAATCTTACTAAGACGAAATCCATGATTATAGGCAGTAATAGGAAACTTGTTGGTATTTCCTCTTTCACGTTATCTATTTTTGACACTGATATAAATTCTGTAAGTAGTTTTAAATATTTGGGAGTTATGTTGTCTTCAACTTTCACATGGTCCGACCATATTGAGTATATTTCATGTAAGGTTAATAAAAACCTTGGTCTTCTACGTAGGATTAAGTATTATTTACCTTATGATGCCCGGTTACTTTTTTAAAATAGCTTAGTGCTACCTATTTTTGATTATGCTGATTTAGTCTGGGGTGACAAGGACAATGTCTCACTTATGAAGGAATTGCAAATTCTCCAAAACAAAGCAGCTAAGTTGATATTAGATAGATCACCTCACTCCTCATCCACCGATGCATTGATTGTCTTGAGATGGCTGAATCTTGAAGAACGTAGGAAATGTCATCGATGTATATATGCATACAAGTGTATTAATGGCCAACTTAATCATTCTTTGGACATTGTAAGAAAGAGTGATATACATTCCTACAATACGCGCAATAACGATACTATCAAGCTCCCCAAAATTAAATATAATTGGGGAAAACAACGTTCGCGGTACCACTGTTTCAAAGACTTTAATGAATTAGAGAGAACTGTAAGAAACTCAGCAAGTTTTCTAATTTTTAAGAAGTGTCTTTTTTCTGCTTTTTATAATTGAGTACTTGTAGTGTGTATGTTTTAATTATTTCTGTAACTCGATTTTAGCTTGAATTATTTTTTTGTTTTTTTTTTTGTTTTTTTTTTGTTTTTTTTTTTGTATCATGTATATCGATTTTAGCTTAACCTTTTTATATTTTAATTGTATTATATAATATACATCTCGTAATTAGGACCTCTATGTAAACCACTCTTGTGATGGAGCATCCTATTAAAAGATTGTTATTATTATTAAATGTTTTTAAATGTATTTTAAAAATCTTTTAGCGTTTAACTTTTTGATCCAATCATTTTCGAAATCTCTCCTGTAACTGCTTAGTCATAATAGATAATCCGGTTAGTTGGCTGTGACAGGTCTACACTGAGCTGCGCCGTGAAGCAGTGGTCTAAAAATTTTGAAAAGTGTGATAATGATCATACTCTATTGACGCTGAGTGTATAATTTGTTACTATTCAAAGAAATGGATATGTTGTCATTTGAATTTGTAATATACAGATTTAGCCAGGGCTAAAAGCGAAGCCTCCGTTTCTATACTTATGATAAAAGCCAGACGACGATCGAATAGTATCCCATGATGCATCTCGATTCATGTTATATTATCACTGCGTACGTGACACATCGTGATCAGTAATCTTCAGCACGCGCGAAGTGAACATCGATCGCAGTGCTCGATGTGGATTGTTTCCAAACATGTTTCGGTTCAGCAGCTTCTGCTTTTGAGATTATCGAGTTGGCTTATATTCACCGTGCTTTAAAGGAGAATTTCAGCGTTGCTTTGACTGAGAAGGGTTTTACATGTATTTCACTGATCTGTCGAGAACTACTTGTGCCGCGCTCGGTCGCACTGTAAACACAAATTATAAGACTCGCAATTGATAAGCTTCGCTAGGTTCACTAGAAGAACCTAGGCCAGAGGAGAACCTAAACTATGACTGATCTATAAAGTGGTTCCAACAAAACATTCGCTACGCTGTGAAGCTAATTACCAAAGGAGAATTTATTACAGCATCGCGCTCAAAGGAGCTGAAGTTTACAATGGCAGTTAACCTATCGATGCGACAAACAATTCTCTGAAGCACAGTCTACCCGGTACTGACTCAAGCAATCTTCAAGGAAATTTCCTGGCCAGAATACTGACCGATCTGTTCTTTTGAATAAATATGATGTTTCTTTTTCAAATTCTGAGCAGGCTTCAGTTTACGTTGTGCCGGCTTGCATGCTGCGTGGTACCTTTCTTTAGGTTGTTTTCACACTGAAACACACCGTTATACACCGCTCCTTCTTCGAATTAAAAGAATTATAGTCAAATTTCTTTTAAAAATAACCTCGTTGAAAATACAAAGTAATTGCTTCGGCATAAAGCGCTCTCAAAAGCGCCCAACAGATTGTAGCCTTCATCAGGCTTTACACATATATTATGACACATGGCGTTGAAATGTGATAAAAGATTCGAAATTTCAACCATCTTTGGTCGACAAAAAAGTCTTCAAAATGTGGGTACTTCTGGGTACTTCTTGGCCTGTACAATATTCAGGACTTCATTTTGCTGGCGTGAGGTCCACATTTGTAAGATTTCAACATATATTCCAAAAAATCTTGAATATTCATGACCTGGTTGTGGGTCAAAGAACACTTTGTGATGGGAAGACTAACTGAAACCGTGAAAATAAATGTTTCTAAGTGGAAACTTCGCCCTTAAGCCATTGCAAATCGGAGAAATCATGTCGAATAACGAAATAATGTAATTTTTTTACTTTTACTGGAAATCGAGTGAGAAAAAAGCCGACGAGAAAACGACCTTATTTCAAGATGGAATCTACCATGACTGCGATATTGCCTGATGCTTCTGGAAAAATGCATCATGGGATACTATTTATAACATGAACTCTAACTTATAACATGAACTCTAAGCCATAAAAAGAAATCTTCGCATCCCTATTAATTAAACTGTAGGAGCCTTCGGCATCAGGGCTAAATGATTAACAACAAAAATCCCGCAAACCAACCTGAATTGAGGAATTGTAGGTCTCTTCAGAAGCAGCAATTTACAGGTTACGATTTCTAGGGACAGTATTTCTGTATTTAAGGGAAGACCTATAAAAGGAAAATCAGGCCGACTTAGGGCCGAGTTATGGAAAAAGAGCAGCACACTGCAAAATTCTTCAATGGCAAGTAATGAATAAGAAAATGAATAGCAATTCAATGAAACATGTACAAAAACAACACTTCATTTTTAATTAAGAAAGGGGAGAAGCCCGTCTGAAGTGTTTCTAAAAATCTCACGATCTGTAGTCTCACGATCGTGTTTTGAGCTAATGTTATGAATGAACAATGACAGGTAAATAACTTAATTTCTTGAAAATTGTTTATTCAAAAACCGATAAGTTAATCCTAAGAAGCAATTCGCGTAACACTAACTGGATCGTGGATCCGTTCACGCAAGTTGACCAAGTTAAATCGGCTGAGCACATGGCAAAAAATCATTATAACATAACGCGCGTGCTTGCCCGATATAAGTCCCATTCATTCTCGTCTCCAGAGCCACTCGGCGTATTGAGCCGCTATGAACAAAATCTTTATTTATGCACGCCCGTGCGTATAATATAGGACTATTGCACGATGACGTCATTTTACTACAACTACCAGAATCCTTGAGTTTGTTGTTTTCTTGCACAAATTAAGGAACCGAAATGAATTCTGGTAGTTGTAGTCAAATATTGTCCTATTGGTCATTAACAACATTTAAAGGTAAAATTTCCGTTTTTATTGTTGTTTTTAAATTTGTTATGCACTTTTGTTATCGCCGAACAATCCGACTAAATCAGGAAAATTTATCTTGCAATAACAAGACAAATTACAGCCAATGTTCGTAAATGAATATAAAGTAGGATGACAGTCGTCTTCGCTAAAAAACAAGTTTTCTGGATTTCGCCGAGCAAAACGTGAACATCTTCTCAGCGCCATTTACAGTAACAATACCCTTTTAACGGCAGGATGTTGTAAATCACAATTTAGATATCTGAAACACTGATATCGTCTTCTTTGTCCCGGTCTTGTGAAACCAATACTCGGACATACAGTTTCGGCAGAAGCTGGTATATGGCGCTTTTCCATACTCCGAATAAATCGTTCCTTTGAACTACGAAGCCTTGAAAACACAATTCTTGCTCGGGTTTTATTTTTATTCCAGGAAAGAACTTGAGAGCGCCCTCTAGAGCCTTTTTGAATTCCTCTCTGCGTCTCTGTCCATAAAACTATCACATACCGGTAACATGAAATCAAAACATATATGAAAAATTTCAATGGCTTCTCCTTGCCGATCGCTCTTGCGGTCGGTGACGTCAGGGGGTATTGTGTGTTATCCAATCACTGCCACATCCAGATTTTGGATGTTGTCACACGATTTACTGAATGGTTTTGTGTCAGGCCTTCTTTTCTCTTCTCCCCCTCCTCCCTCCCCCATCTAAAATCTCCTCTCCCCTAGCCCCTTAGGAAGACCTGATACTCAGGCTAGGGTAGGGGTAAGTAGAAACAAATTCCTCCCCTCTCCCCTAGAGAAATTTGTCCCCTATTGTTTCAAAATGCTTTAGAAATGACTGACAAGTCAGAATCTGTCAATTGAGCAAATGTTTGGTGGATTTTGAGCTACGCTCGCGCGCGTGAAGCGCGCGCGGAGGCTCCGCTATGATCGTCTGGGTTAAAGCAGTATAACTCCATGCATGTATTGTGTTTTTGTTCCAGGTCTGTTTCTAGCCATATGATATGTATTTTTTTACTTCCCAAACCCGTACCCCTCCCCAAAAAATGAACAAGATCTTTCCTTGAATAGCAAACTCTAGTTAAAGACTCTTTTTCTAGGATTCCTGAGGTTTTCTGCTCAGGGGAGCATGAACTTAAAAACAAATTTAACTAAAGTAGATTTGCTTATCTTGAGTATGTCTTCTATTCCAGAGGGAGCCCACTGCAAAACTTTCTTTTTTGGCCTTTTCACATTCTCCCAAGACATCTGTTACACTTTGCATTTGTAGGTCAAGACGTAGATGTTACTCAGTTCGAAATTGTTGCTGGGGTACTACATACATTTTTTTTTTCGCTTCACTGAATATCATACCGTAAATCCTGTACTGTGGGCTTATTTTTTTCAAGCACATATAGCTCATATGTCAGTGGTGTGAGCGTATGTATCTTTGTGGCTTTGTCTGTAAGGATGTGTGTTGCAGGGGCCAATGAGGTAGGAGGTACTATGAGGTACTATGGTAAGAACCAACAGGGACACCCAACGAGGATATAGTTCAAACCACTTAAAATAGCATTGTTGAGCGTAATTTAGTATTCAAACGGTAGATATAGGCATATTTTTATCCCCTAAAAACTTTTCATCTTTTCGGATTTCCTAGCTGAAAGTCTAGTGATCCGAAAATTATAGGGATAAAAACTTATCTTCTAGAAAATTTTAGCCAGGAAAAGGCTCCCGAAAATTCTAGGTGGCCTTTTTTAGGGTCAAAATCCGTTAACAATGGGTAATTATACCATCTTGTAGATGTTCGAAAATCCTAGGAGAGGCAGGCAAGCAAGAAATTTTACAACAAATGCTCCGAAAATTCTAGATCTCAAATCGTCTTCCGAACAGATATTTTCCCGAAAATTGCCGTTGGGTGCCCCTGAACCAATGAGATTTTGACATCTAAACATGGCATTGCTTCACTAAAAGTCAAGCAAGGGCATTTTGAGACCACCATTTTTGTTGTTCACAATTTTGTCGTGTTTTAATACAGCTAAAGGTGTTTAGAAGCATAAGATTGAAATATCTTCATTATTCAAACGGCGAGTACAGTGATGCAACTGTTTAATGGTTGATATTTCAATGTGGCTGCTGGTTTAAGACATTTATGACCTAATTTGGCTATCGCGAACGGTACAATGTACGTGAAGTATGTTTCACCTACTTCAAAGTGAAGTACAGAAAATAATAGTTTTCAAAGGTCCAAAAATGAAACGTTAACAGGGGCGTAGCTAGGGGGGGGGGGGGGGGGGGGTCCTGGGGTGCCCGTGACCTCCCCTTGGTAGGCCTTTTTTTGAGCAAACAACCTACAATATTCAGGTGGCGAAAACGCCATGACAATATCTTGGCCGTAAAACCCATTGTTGAAAAGCCCACCTTTTTAAAATTTGTTTTTTGTAAAGTATTTTCATCAACGGCTCTTGTCTTTAGTTAATATGGGCCTTGATGCCGCGATAATACGACTGAGCCCGCTGATACACGAGGGAGAGCAGCGGGTGAGTAGCCTCTGTGACCCCCTCTTTGAAAAATTCTGGCTACGCCCCTTGTTAACAATTGGTATTTAGTTATTGACTTTAACTTGGAAGTATGCGTAATAGTCTTTTTAGAAGCTTGAACAAGAGCTGATTTTTTTAAAGCTGTACCGAGTAAGTATAATTCCGTAAACATGCTTTATTCTCTCTCGTGCAAAGTTCAACAGACCTTTAAATTCGCGTTCCGGCAACTTAAGTGCAACCATATCTGAGACATGTTTGCTGTCATAAAAGCAATTAAAACATAGTACAGTGTATTTAATTTACCCAGTGGCTAAGTAAAGATGCGTAACTTTTGCGTTAGCGAATAAACTTGGAAGTAGCCAGTTAACAAAATCATTAGAAATTGTTTCATTGAGTGGAATAACATGAGATGAGTAGAAATCAGTATTTCAGCAAAAAATGCTTTTGTTAGATGTAAAGTAATGAATGATACATAATTTTATTGTAGATGTCAGAAAAAGAGGTAATTTATTAAAATCGTTTGAGCAAAGTAATCTCTTAAACAACATGCGTTCTTTCACGTAAAAATTTTAAAAGGGGCAAAGTACGAGATCTTCACGTGCAAATTGTGTGTATGAGTTATTTTTATAATGCTGTTTACTAGATTACTGTGTGATAAGTCGAATTCCCTCACGTACGGACCACGAAAGGGGGCAAAGTCCAACACTTTCACGTGCCAGCAGTGTGACTGTACATATCATATTAGCTTTTCACGGTAATAGTAACTCGAACGTATGAAGACCTGTTTCGGTTTGCAACCAATGCCTTGAAAAGGCTCTTGTCTTTTAAGAAGCAATAGCTTTTAAAACATTAAGAATTAAGTTGTCAGAGTTAAAGACTGTTTCACTGAGTAGAATCACACGTGAAAACCTCGCGAATTATGAACCATCTACCACAGTGATAAAAAATCATAAAAATCCTGGTATTGTGTAACTATTGGGTATTCGATGAGTCACATTTTCTTAAGAAACTCCGAGTAAACCTTAGAGTTTTCCTTCGAATCAACGTTTGGTGAGTCGATATTTATTTTACTTTAACAATTTGTTTAACTTATACCAGATGTATCAGGGAAAGACTGAGAAAAGTAGATATATAGCATGGGGATCGACTCAGCTGAGCGTTTCGTGTTTTCATTTATGTACCTCAATACCCAATTTCGCACAAAAACCCAGTTTACATTTAGGATGAAAAAGGTAGAGTCATCACTCTTGGTCAGGTTACACTAAAGCATTCAACATAGCTCATGCACGTTAAACGTGCCTATGTTATTCTTAAAGATTCTTAATATATGTGTATCTATTACCAATTCTATTAATTCCATTCGTTTATTGCTCTAGGGACCCTTTCAGTACGAAAGTGTTCAATCAGACATGAATGTCAGTGCGGATTGATATGAGCTTCTTGAGATTAACGGTTTTTATCTTCATGAGGAAACTTATTTTAAGATTTTCGCTCATAGTTCCTCTCTTATCTTTAGGGAGCATTCTATTCCTTTGTGGTGTGAGAACATCAGTGTAAGCAGTTGGTCAAACAATTTGTATTTTGCTGCTTTCGCAAGATTCAGTGATGCATATAAGCTTTTTACCGATGTAACCATTGATTTCTGAGTACGAAACTTGTCAGATTTGTCTCTTGCATCTTAACTGTTGCCAGTTGATGTTGACTTGTGTTGTCTGCCGGTATGATGTCCTCATCTTTGTCGATTTCTGAATGTGTTGTGAGCATTTCCATAGTCCAGTTTTGACATAAACTTTGATTCGTCTTAACGATCGATTGTTTTGAAATGGGCCTCTCCATCCGGATTCTTTTAAAGATGTGGGGTTTTTATAGGCTCACTACGTGATCAAATTTTTTCCCTTAGTTTTTTTGGGGGTTAATTTGAGACTAACAAGACGCTGTGGGAGCGTACATTTGGGCGTGGTCGTACTATTCGTATGATACTTTGAACATGCCTTATTGCAGCTAAACAACTGTCATCATCTCTTACTAGAGAAGATAAATCCTTTACTCTACATGTTTGCTGAACCACACAGCTATAAATATTGTACTAATTTATGCATGGATGGTATTTCTAACAATACACATGTCCCTTCACTATGACTGTTATGATACATATCTCTAGCATGAGAATCAAATACTTTATATCCCCCAGCCTCAATGAGTTGCCCTTTAAGTAAAAACCTCACAGTTACAGTTACTTCTGTACCTGTTTAAGTGTAAACCTTTTCCATTTTTAACGTAACAATGAATTTCAGACGACAATGTTGTATTTTTCCGAATACCCTTCCATACAAAAAGCCTCACCTTCCGTGTTTTCTGTAACAAAGATTTTAATTTCTTTATCGTTATTTTGCTAGGTGCACAATCGCGTCGAGAAAAATGACTAACCTTTTTTAAACCAACGGAATTGTAAGTTCTGTTATAAATAAATTTCCCACGACGAGTTCTCAATTCAACTTCTTTTATTTCCTCCACAACACAATTTTCCTTCTGTACAACTAGCTCATTACCTTCTCTTGTGGTCACCTCGCTGCCATCAAAACACTCTAACACAAAACTTGCTGATAATGCAAAATCCCGACGCACAGTATCGTACATGTACCGCGTCACAATATACACAATTAGATGAAAAAACGCAAGACACAATACAAAAACAAGCACATTAACCGTCACCCTGCTATACAAAATTAAAATAATAAAAAGAATTGTTACAGTTATCACAATAGTTCCAAAAGAAGCCTAAGTACCTTTTGGTTTCAATTGTTGACAATCGCGTCTTCCTTCATCGGAACAGATTTTTGTCACAGGCAACTCGTTGTGTTCCGCAATGCAAAAATCAAAATCACTATTGTAACACTGATAACCAGTTACACAAATCTTGCAACTCTCAAACTTGTTAAACTTTCCTCTGTTCAAACTCTTATCCATTTTACACATACACTCCTGATATTCCGATTTGTCATTGCGTCTATGGGGTCTATGAGTCTTTGATGTCATTGAATGTCTCGATATTTTCCTTTGTTTTTCTTTGAGTTCGCGGACCAGCCCATTCCGAAAACACTCAGAGTTACTTTTTAGTGTGGGCCTACCGCAAACATTGTGTGCATTTGTAAGTTTACCCGGGATAACATAACTGAACAATATATTAACACATTCCTCGAAACGCCGCGGCCAAATGTTATCCAAACTGCTTCTTACTGCTGGTTCGAAAAATTTCGGATCGAACGATGTCCAATTCGTCCCTTATTGGATTATCCACTCGACCTAACAAAATCGACCAATCACAAAATATGGAAAAAAATGGACATAAAATAAAGAAAACAGCAAATTCTGATGACCTCTTAGGAAACATGCAATTAAAACTGTCTTTCTATGATTGGTGCATTTCGATCCTCTCGTCAAAAAAATGTCAGACGCCAATCATCTTAGCGGACCTATTAGGAAACGAAAGTTTACTTCCACGGGTTCAAAAGGTCATTGTTTGTGATTTGTGATTGGTGGATTTCGATCCGTTTTGTGAGTTTCTGTGTTTCAAGGTTCGTTGCTTGTGATCTTATTAAGACCAAACCCCGACCTTACTGTTCCAAATATTTTTTATAGATTTCATCCACGGACTTCAGACTTCCAAATTTCGATGTGGTAAAAATACTGAAGATTCAGATTAACTTTTGGGATCTTAAAAGTGCGATAAAGTGCCGTGCTAGCAGAGCTTTCTTTCCCACATGCCTCTTACCTTGTACAAGACGTTCGCATGACAGACATTCGGCTCGCTTCGCTTGTTTACTTGCCTTGTTTACGTTAGCACGTATTGCGTGCCTATTTCACATTTGGGTTAAAACAAGCCGTTTCCATTACTCTATTTGGGCCACGCCCAAATAACAACCCCTGAAAAGATTTTTTTTCAAGATTTATATCGACAATGAAGAGAACCCGTAATGCCTCCTGGGTCATCAGTATGGCGCTATTTTGTCTTGTCTCGACGCACTAGGCAAAACGTATATTTTGACTGTGCTATGCGACAGGCAACTCAATAAGCAAACCTTACTTTAGAGTGAAACAAATTTAGTTTTACCTTCATTCCTATTTTTTCTTTTTAGTGGGTCTTTGAAGGTTCCGCTCCTGGCTCCCCAGGTTACCTCGCTCATTCATCATGCGGCGAAGGCTTCTTCAATGCGGCTAAAGACCTCTATGGTGAAAGCCAGAAAGACCTCAAAATATTGGATTTGGGTTGTGGGACGGGACTGTCAGGTCAAGTTCTGAAGGAAAAATACGGATATGACAATCTGGTTGGACTGGATGTGTCTGAAGACATGCTCACTATCGCGAGACAGAGGAACATCTACAAGACTCTTATCAGCGCTTTTGTGACCACTGAGAAAATAGAAGAGATACAAGATGGTGAATATGACGCTGTTATCTCCGCCGGCGTGATTACAACTGGGCTTGTGAGGTCCAGTGCTTTTGATGAAATCATACGCTGGATTAAGCCAGGTTAGTTAGCGTAGAGTCTAAGGCTGTACTGGCTTCTTTCTTGAGCAGAATAGAAAGCAGAAACTGGGAATCTATAACTGATTCTAGCTTTTCAGGGGCACCCAACGTCAATTTTCGGAAAATATCTGTTCGGAAGACGATTTGAGATCTAGAATTTTCGAAACATTTGTTGTAAATTTCTTGTTTGCCTGCCACTCAAAGAATTTTCGAACATCTAAAAAATGGTATAATTGCCCATTTTTAACAGAGTTTTAGCCTAAAAAGTCACCTTAGAATTTTCGGGAGCCTTTTTCCTAGCTGAAACTTTCGAAAAGGTAAGTTTTGATCCCTATAATTTTCGGATCACTAGACTTTCAGCTAGGAAATCCGAACAGATGAAAAATTTTTAGGGGAAAAAATATGCCTATATCTGCCGTTTAAATACTTAAATACGGTTAACAATGCTATGTCGAAGTGGTTTTGAACTAAATTCTCGTTGGGTGCCCCCGGCTTTTGATTCTTCACGAGTAGGCCTCTTTGAGGTCTTCTCCACAAGGTCAAACCATGAACATTACAAGCGCTCTCACAAGATCTCACCACATTCTCAGCCATAATTTGAATTGAGAGTTTTTAAGCTGCAAAACAATCCGTATCTTGGCGTATTCACGTACGCGCGAACAGTCAAACAAAAGATCTGGAGCAAGGCTGAAAACAGAGCAAGACTGGACGCCCATGGGCGTGGGCGTGTGAAGCTCGCGCGGCTCGCGTAGTGTGCGAAGCACACCTCTCTAAGTCTTTACCTTGGCTTTTCAAAATGGCGGCTGAGATCAATGTACCTCTGAGTTTGGCTCGGGTGGCTCTAAGGCTATTCTTACGCTACGCCAAAGCAATTTTGAGAAAAAAACCGACTGTTTTGCAGTCTAAAAGTTTTGAGCAAGATGCTCTTAATAAGAAGAAATAATCTGCGAACAAATATTAAGAGTGTGAATGAGATCTGGTTGTTAACCAATCCACAAATTAAAAGTCCTATTTTTGCGGTTACAGGTTGAGACCCGACCATATAGCCATGGACAGCTGTTTCGCCCTTGTTGGAGCTCATCAGCATAGCATAGCCATCAGACATCTGTACGGATAAAGTCGTCTGCAGAAGCCCTTTACTTCTGAGGCGAGTGCAAAGCACTCTTCTAAGCGCCAACTCGACACAACACATGTGGGAGCTTTCGACGGCTACGCCATGCTTATAAGCCCCAAAAGGGCGAAACAGCTGTCCATGGCTGCCACTTCCCTGGTGATATGGCGGTGCGCATGCGTGAGGCACTGGCCAGGCCTTGGGTTTGGGTTAGTGTATGTGTGCCCCGGCTTTAAGTTGTCTTGTTTATTCCTTGAATTTTAATTGAATTGTCTTTTTTCTGTTCGTTACAGGTGGTATCATGTGCTTCACCTGTCCAGTGTTTGAAAGAGAGGAAGACGGTTACAAGGCGAAATGTGAAAGTCTGAAAGAAGAAGGAAAATGGACACTGCACACAAACAAGGAGGCTGATTACTATGGCGACAAACCGCCTCGTGGGCGTGGCTATAAAACCTGTCGATTGCTAGTCTACAAAAAAGTATAAAAGTACTACTCAGCAGCTTTGTAACCTTGGTTTTTTCTGCGATGATTTTAGTTCAATAAAAATAAGGAATTAAAATGAATCAGTGCACGTGCGAGTTTTGACTAGGGAAGGACAAATAG
This sequence comes from Porites cylindrica, assembly GCA_964035525.1. Taxonomy (NCBI): domain Eukaryota; kingdom Metazoa; phylum Cnidaria; class Anthozoa; order Scleractinia; family Poritidae; genus Porites; species Porites cylindrica. Next base: position 30,857,725 of record OZ037776.1, read on the forward strand.
TTCGGTTAGGTAACCATCTGGGATCAATAGCTGCTTCACGTGACCAGGCGCCTCTTGGGATTTTTGACGGTTGTCGCGGCGCAAGGATTATGGGAAAACGTCAAAAACGCAGTTGCGTGCGCCCTGACTACCGAATAAAATCCCAAAATGCGCTTGGGCACAAGGCAGCATTGATAGGGAATAGGGTTCAATACATTGGTTGGCAACGTTTAGGCTTACTTTTTGTCAGTTGACGTCTTTATTGTAACTTTTAGGAGTTGATGTCAGTAAGGATCAAAGATCGGACGGACAGAGCTCAAAATTTGATTTCGCCTATACTTTGTACACTGGTAGGCCCAGGTACTATACATATGAAATCAAGGTTTATTTGGCTAAATATTGTTTCGTTTCAAAGAAATTTGATTTTAACTGTAAACGGTATTTTTCGACGTAATAACCTTGAAAATTGCCAACTTTCACGAAATTATTGAGTCATTTAGTCGATTGTTTTAAGATGTCTTCACGGATATCCAGTTAATCTAGAGCTATTTCAGTCCACTGATTCCCAAAACAGCTCGCTAACGCTGCTCACAAAAAATATATGATTTTTTAAAGAAGCACACCAACATCCTTCTCGAATTTGGTGCAATGGCTGGTCAAAACAAGATGTCAGAAATGCCCGCGGTACGCAACGAATCACACCAGAAAACCTTTTGGTATTCTTTAAAAGGATAGTTTTAACTTTCTACAAGCTTATATGTTTGGGATCTTTCGTACTTTTTTGACAAATACTTCTTAAAGTGAGCACAATTCCGCCTTCCGCCATCTTGGAATGTCTTACATTACCGAAACAGGCGAAACGGAAGTCACCGCTACGGCATCGAACGGTACATACTTTTTCACTTCTTTTGACTAAAGAATCTCCCATAAGCTTTAAGATCAACCAAATTTACCTGTAATCAAGTCCAGTGTCAAGAAAAAGCAGCAAGAAACGCACCATATTTCGGCGATTACTGTCTACAATCGTAGTCTGCAAAGACTAAAAGTGACTCCGAGCTGTGACTCGGGCAACGTTTGGACTTTGACGCGCTTCACTGAGTCTCACTTGTGTACCCTTCGCTTGAGCTTTCAATACTCATCCGTTTCAATTTTAGTTTTGATAAGTCTCATTCCATGGGCACTTTTAACTCTCCATCCCGCATCTCGTATAACAATATTCCATTTGTCACGCAATATGTGTGACAAATGAACCGGAAATGAAATTCTCCTCAAACTCCTTTTCGGCATTTTAAGAAACTTTCCTGACTTAACAAAGTGAATCCTTCACTAAAACGGTCTAAATCAGAGGCTTCAATTTTTAAATTAAATTTATGTGGGTAAATTAAATGATCTCAACTTTAACTATAATCACACATATATCTAGAAATATCAAACCGAAACTAATACCATCATTTTTTTAGAAATGACGGAGAAAATGCATGCCTTTGAAAATCTACTGGTTTTCACATATCAATCCTTCGTTAAAAGAAAAAGTTAGGGTAACTAACTTCTTTTTCGTCACCAGAGCTGCTATCAGTTTTTTTTTTTGGCTGGTCAAAAACCACGCAATCTGCTAATAAGTACAAAGCCTCTGCTGAAAAACAAAATTGGTTCGCAATTCTTAGCCACATCTTGTATTTGTTCTTGTTGTTCATTGTTCAGAAGCAAGGAAATTCCGGTTAAACGAGTGGGCATTAAAAGTACAGTCTCCCTATCTGAGCTGTGAACTTATGCATCAATTGCAGCTGCGTACAATCCCCGCGGGCTGACCTCCGGGGAGGTCCGGGGTTGGCCAATGGCCGACCTCCGGGCAAGGCAAAATTTGCTAATGCCCTACCCCCGGGACCGACATGAGGGAAAATATCCCACAGTGGACCGCAGGGGGGGGGGGGGGACTAGGTGCAGCTGGAATTGATTGATGCATTAGGGCATTGCATTTTGCCTGACCCGTGGTCCCTGAAAGCTTAAGTTATAATCACGTATTATAACAACCTCGTTCCCAGGGTTCTCTCCTACCCAGTAGGAGAGACCCTGGGAACGAGGTTGGTGTTATAACAGGATACAAGCTTACAATTTCTTTACTCGATTGTTCTAGTCGATTACACTCGAGCACAAGAGCACTCCTTAACGACCTGCGTAATACGACTTATGAGTGGCTTTTTTCGTTTTTCCGTGATATCATCCACGTTTAAGCCAATATCTTCACAAATGTCCCTTAGCACTGCAACTGTTAAGGTAGATAATTTCTTTGTATGAACCAAACTGCAAATGTTACGGGAAAGGGCGACAATGGGGTGACGTAAAGCAATTTCTTCTCTGACAACTTCCTTTAGGTGCGAATGTAAGGCCTCTGCCTCGACTGCACTCTGCTCTTCGTCTTCACTTCCACTTTCTTCGTTCGATGTTGCTGACGTTTTTCGAATCCTTGCTGCCAGTCTTGAGAAGAATCCTGCCACCTGCTGTGGCGAAAGAATATCCTTTCCACTGAAAATACGAACAGCCTTTTCGTCCCTCACTCTTCGCATTTCTTGCGATACCTGTTGTGGATCTGCCTTTTTACCACTCCTCCCCGATGAGAAACTGTTCTGTGAGGAACTTTCTTTGTTCTTCTGTAAACTGGGTTCTACTCCTTGTTGTTTTAAGAGCCCATCCCATCTAAAGTGTGGAATGTAGTTTATCAACTGAGATTTTTGATGTCGTGTAGAAACCAAAAGTTGGAACTTTCGTTTGCTCTCCAGTTATTCTCGCAGCGTATCCTTTTCTGGCTTTGTCAAACAGTGTTTCTTTTTCTAGCGTGCGCTTGTGCTTTCCTTCGTCTAAATGTGCTTGCAAACTTGAGGACCGCTGGAATGTCTGAATACACCCATCTTCTGGGCAGGTAAAAAGGCCGCTTACTTCCTCTTTCTCTTTTTCTACATCCATGTCTTGTCCTGCTGTCTCTTGCTGGTCAGGACTACTCAGTCGTTGTTCGGACAAAGATTTTTGCTGCACTTCCTTTCTAGGATTGATTTTTCTAAAGCTTGACTGCTGAGAGCGGGTATCAGGAGGCTCCAAAACTTCAAGTGTAGCAGGAAAGATACCATCGGTTTGAATGTCCTTCCATGTTACCAGCTTTCCGGGCCCGATGTTATAAGCCTTCCATGTTGTGATACCATTTGGACAAAACTGGAAGTTATTAAGCGTACTAATTCCGTCCCATTTGATCACGTTTTTGCCAGCAGATAGTTCGCGAGGCTTCACATACTTCACAATAACGCCAGGAATACCGCCATTTGATTCAATGGCTTCTTTCATCTGTGCAGCGTTGTTCACATCGTGCCCCTCGTTTAAGTACACATTGAGATGTCCTTTAATTGTTGCGGCCGGGCGGTCGGCTTCTCCCTTGCCCCCTTGTGGGTCTGAAAAGTCGAACCTCTCCACCTTGACAACAGAAAGACTGTTCAACCTGCTTCCTACAATTGTTGACCCACAATGATAACATCCTGCGTTGTCCTGTTTGCAATACACTTTTTGCAGTTGTGGCCGACGCTCCTTTAACATCTCGATAACATCTTGTAAAATGGCGGTTACTGCAGCGCTATCCTGAGGGCAACTCTGAAACAGGTGGACAAAAGTGAGCTTCTCAAGCGGTGCATTTGCTTCTGATCTTGTAAAAGCCACTGTGATGTGCCATGGAATACCACGTTTGGCGAACCAGTCACACTGTGATTCGCGAAACTTTCGGGGTAAGAATTTCATCGCCCAGTCCATAACTAATAATGCTGAACTCCGACATATGACATCTAACACGTCATGTTTTGCTTGATCCTGGTTCACTGTTCGGAGTTGGTGAGCTTTCCATGCCAAAATGTCCTTTTCAGCTTGAGCCACTAAACAGATACTGTCATCTCTTTCTTCTTCAGACTGAAGTTCTGCGCACGCTTCTTTTATGGTAGACAGCACCCCGGTTAATTTATTGCATTCGTAGCAGACCTCATCGTTGTTATGGTTACACTTTCCTTGAAAACAACTATTTTTAGGATCACTTAGGGAAAACGTTAAACAGTGATCTGCAACTTCTGATTCCATTGTAACGTGCACCTAAAATCTGAAAGATTATTATCGTCATCATCATCATAGTTATCACTATCATCATAATTTTTACTATGATTTTTCGTTATTAATATCAGCTGCTTTAGGGTAAAATCTTTTAAAAGTAGTAAAAGAAGTTTGAAACTTATTAAAGCTTGTCCGAACCGCTTAAAGGGCGCAAATTGAAGATAGCTTCCGCTTAATCAATGTTTCGAGGTTTAGCCTCAATACTAGTTAGTACAATGCAGCCAGAGAAAGTTGACTTTCATGTTTATGACCAATTCGCTTAAATTTAGCATCAATCCAGCCAAAGTACAAAGTTAATAATCTACTAAAAGAATAACCAAATATTAAGATAGCCTTACCTTGTAATCAGACCGCAGATATTGTTTGGCAGACCGAAGTGTTTGTTTCATTTCCTTGGCCCAGGCTTGTGACTTTGCTTGATCTGCTATCTTGTCTACTATCTCGCTAAGATCTTCTATTGCCTTACTGCCTTGTGCAGAGAAGTTATCCAAGCCCTGCAGAGAGGTGCGCACTGACGCAGAGCAAACGTCTAGTACTCGGAGTTGTGTGTGCTTGCTCATCGGAGTGAAATTGGTCTCGGTACAAAACTGAAAATACTGTTGTGTTATCCGTTCTGGTATTAGCATCCGTACGACATTACGTGTTTTAATCACCTCCCCCGTTGAAAGTTTCAGCTTCTTTTCTCCAAATGGCATGTCTTGTACAATATGGGAACTTGTAATAAAGTCGAGAAAATGATCAACTTGGCGAAATCAACCTTCATACGCCTAGTGATATCAGTAGGTACGATCGCACCTCTACCATGTAACAGTCTATGATGCCGCGCGATGTTAAATCTGTAAGGCGTCACCCCGGGAATGTAATGCGTCAGTTCTTTAAGCGATAGTTTATCTGCCAAGATGGACAAAATTTGTCTTCTCGTGCTCCAGTGAGTTGCGTTTAAATAGCTTTCTGCTAAGGCTTGTAAAATTTCTTCTTCGGCTTGTGTTCTCTCAGATGGTAAGCTTTCACCTAATGTGGTCAATAATTTATCACTTTGTCCTGGAGCAATTACTTCAAGAACCTCTTGAACACTTTGTTTTGCTTTACGGCTGTACCTTCTCTTTGTGCGCTCGTTAGCACTTTCCCATGGAACGGACAACTTATGTCGAACAGGGCTAACATCACGAGAGGCTAAAAAATCGTTTAACTTTTTTAAAGGCTCTTTGCCGTGTCTACTTGGCTTCTATGCGGTGTGTTCTCAAAATCAGAACCTTCCAAATCCGATTCTGGGATGAATATACTCTCTCTTCTTTCATGAACATGAATTACTTGGGCTGCTGCAGTTTCTGCCTAAAATTTCACAAAATTAAAAAAAAAAATTAAAAAGTCTGAAGTAAGACCCCAAAACACTTCTTCCAGTTTCGTTGTTGTCAGTACAAACATAAAACAGTTTGAACGTACTCAAAATTGGATTCAAGCTAGCTGCGTACGGTTTCTAATATTACAAGGAAAGATCTTTGTAGTTTGTAGACGTAAATCATAGAATGTCATACTTACCAGAGTAAGCTCACCTAGATGCTCTGTAAGTTCGTCAAAATCTGATTGTGGCAGGCTTTCAGGGGTATGTGTTTGTTTCGTCAGGTTCTTTCGACACTTAGTACAAATCGCTAAAAAAATATAAAAAATTACAAAAATGTTAACCCACTCTTTTTATATTTTCTCACCCGCACTTGCATTTCTGATTTCTTGCTATGCCATTTATCATTTTTACACACGCCCCTCTCTCATCGTTTTCTTTTTCGACCTTTGTTCAGCGTATCGCTCGGCTGTAATTCTTACTTTGTGAACCACAAAAGAAGAAAAAAAACACACATCAAAAAACCGCCGGCTACAGCTTGGCTCCTTTCCAGAAATGGCGCCGAAATCACAGTTCTTGAGTGTGAACAAAAGCCCTATCCCGGGTTTGGTTTTCTTGGCGGAACAAAGATATCTTGCATAGTGTGAGCATAGGGTTAAAGGCCTGTTTATGTGAAGTGAGCCAGCCCGATTAGCCCAGCTTGCCTGCTTTATCCGGCTGGCTCGGCTTATACCCTGTGTCCTTATAAAATTTTTGCTATGTTTATATGAGAGACCAGGCTGGCGAGATACTGGTTGCCTGAGGAGAGATTTCTGCAAGTGGGTCAGTCCGGCTTTATATATTAACAAAACGGAAATTTTAAAGGGAACCAAGGTATTAGCCGAGCCATTCCAATAAAACGGGCCAGCCCAGCTAACTGAACTGACTCACCATTTTAACGACGGCAGAGATATGTTTGATGTGTTATATGACGTCATACGTTATCATCAAATGTTTTACTCCCGCAAGTATTACAAAAGAAGAAGGGTTATATTTACCTGAACCAACTGGAATGAATTCACCAGTGGCTTCCAATATGTACTTCGACTGAGCCAAGCTACATCCCCGCTCGGCATTTTTCTTGGATTCTTCACTGTGTCCAGAGAGTTTGCCTGGAACACTGCATACCCGCTTAGACCTTCGCGACCCAATACCCAAACTAACGCGGTGCAGCGGACAGATAGTCATGTCGTGGATATTTTCTGGCGTTTGGAAACAACCACTGCGGGCTAGAATAAGCTCAATTTCCGTTTCGCAGCCACTGAATTGAGGCTGTTTTTTGTGGCTCGATATATTCTTTGAGCATGATACCAAGGGTACGATTTTACGCGACGCAGTCTTTGACTTTGGATCAGCCCCGCATTCTCCACCGACCAAAAGTGAGAAGGTACACGCCATCGCTCAATATTGTAAGTCAACGTTTACGTTTAACGATTAACTCGGCGCTATTTTACTTCCTTGAGAAATTTACAGTGAAAATTAGTTTTTCGGAGAGAGACTTGTAGACTTAAACAATGATAACACAATACTGGTTGAAAATACGCCAAAGTAATTTAATTATCAAGTGCTGCAAACGTCACTATTTTTGATGCATCTTGTTTATGCCAGTCTCAATCCCAATTTTCATTTTAAGGGACTTTACGCCAGTCCAAATCAAAGTTTTTTCAGTTTTGAAGAGATCTTTAGCCATAGATTTTTTATTGTTTCAGTTTAAATGCCGTGTTGACAACCGCGAAGTCGCGATGTACTATTTACACAGGTGTTCTGTATTTGCATAAATGGCTTGGGGCGGTCCAAAAAAACAGAGTTCGTGAAGTCCTTTCCGCTAAAGGAAACGGAATATATAGCGGAGGATTTCAAAGCGGAAATCGCTCATACGTTATTTGACGTTATGTGAAGTCTAATAACGGTGTCAAAGGTCGGTGCGTGACGTGTAGGAAATCAATGTCACGATATCACGCATGGAGTCTCAGTCCTATAAGCCACTGCCAAACTGCCGTTAACTTTAAAAATAACGTAAGGGCAGCGACTTAGTGATATACCAAGCTAAATCTCACTTGCACTTATAATTTTAGACTCAATTTTATCCAAAAGTAATACGATTTTTGTACGGTACTTTCTCGCAGTTTCAATATGGCGGTCATCGAAAAATCTTGCAAATTAGCAATCTTCGGGGCAGTCGAATCGAAAAACTGAAAAAATCCCAAAAAAATGAAAATGAAACATAAAACATCTATCCTTAAACTGTAGAGAAAGCTTAGTCTGAGGATATATTTTGGTGTACCGACCGGATTTTTAGGCAAGTCTTTTATGTCACTTTAGAGCGATCCAGAAAAGGCAATGAAGTGCCTTCAACGAAAAGCTCTCCACGAGTCATATAAAATAAATTATCAGTCATTATAGACAATATTTAATTGACCAAGGGACAAGCTATTTATTCATAGTAAGAAATCATTTATAGGCTTTACCCCGCAAACTTGAAAGAGTCACCGCGAATATAGTAAAATTTCGGTTCATCAAAGAGGTCATTTTGGTGCAAAACGGACCCAACCGATTTTATTTCATTCCCCTTATGAACGCAAAAATTAGACAAAACTAACCCTATTTTGTTAACTACGATACAATACTCTATCAATGTAAAAAGTATCAGCGAAAACGAATTTTGAGCTGTGTCCGTGATTTTGGGATTATCTCCGATTCTTACTGACATTGACTCTCAACTAGTTATGAATGTAAGGCCTTTTATATTCAGTAAAAGGAATTCAACAGAGAGTTCAGAACTCAGCAGCTAGTCTTGCGTCCAACAGGAGTAAACTCATATCACATCTCTACTAGTTATCTGTAAAGTATCGTATTTTGTAGCTAACGTTTCCGGGACACCTGGGACTCAATAGCGCAAACTTTCATCCGCTCGAGAGGAGAGACTTCTAAAAGTTACAATAAAGACGTCAACTGACAAAAATTAAGCCTAAACGTTGCCGACCAATGTAGTGAATCTTTTTTCAGTCATTTCCTTATCAATGCTGCCTCGAGCCCAAGCGAATCTTGGGATTTTATTCGGTAGTCAGGGCGCACGTAAAGGGCGCACGCAACTGCGTTTTTGACGTTTTCCCATGATCCTTGCGCCGCGACTACCGTCAAAAATCCCAAGAGGCGCCTGGTCACGAAGCAGCTATTGATCCCAGTTAGTTAAATAACCGAACTATTTGTCCTTCCCTAGTCAAAACTCGCACGTGCACTGATTCATTTTCCTTCCTTATTTTTATTGAACTAAAATCATCGCAGAAAAAACCAAGGTTACAAAGCTGCTGAGTACTACGTTTACACTTTTTTGTAGACCAGCAATCGACAGGTTTTATAGCCACGCCCACGAGGAAGTTTGTCGCCATAGTAATCAGCCTCCTTGTTTGTGTGCAGTGTCCATTTTCCTTCTTTTTCCAGGCTTTCACATTTTGCCTTGTAACCGTCTTCCTCTCTGTCAAACACTGGACAGGTGAAACACATGATACCACCTGTAACGAACAGAAAAAAGACAATTCAATTAAAACTCACGGAATAAGCAAGACAAACTTAAAGCAAGGGGCACACATACACTAACCCAAACCCAAGGCCTGGCCAGTACCTCACGCATGCGCACCGCCAGGCACCCGGGCAGTGGCAGCCATGGACAGCTGTTTCGCTCTTATTGGGACTCATAAGCGTGGCATATCCGTCGACAGCTCCCACATGTGTTGTGTGGAGTTGGCGCCTTGAGGAGTGCTTTGCACTCTCCTCAGCAGTGAAGGGCCTCTGAAGACGACTTTATCCGTACAGAGGTCCGACGGGTATGGTATGCTGATAAACCCTAATAAGGGCGAAACAGCTGTCCATGGCTAGTCAGGCCCCAACCTGTAACTGCAAAAATAGGACTTTTAATTTGCGGATTAGTTAATCTCATTCACTCCTAATATTTGTTCGCTGATTATTTCTTCTTATTAAGAGCATCTTACTCAAAACTCTTAGGCTGCAAAACAGTCGGTTATTTTTTTTTTCAAAGTTGGTTTGGCGTAGCGTAAGAACAGCCTTAGAGCCGCGAGAGCCTAGCTTTCACAGCAGGCTTTTTTTAACGGAAACTCAGAGTTACATTGATCGCGGCCGTCATCTTGAAAAGCCAAGGAAAAGACTAAGGGAGGAGGGGCGGGAAAGGGGGGAAGGGGCGGGGAGGAGAGAGGATGAAATATTTTTTGTATTTTTTCCTCCCCTCCCCCTCCTCTATTTTATACCCATCAACCTCTCCCTTGATATCAGTTTTTGACTCATCCCAACTCTCTGGTAGTATTAACGTCCAAGATGGCGGGAAATCGTCATTTCTGAAAAAAAAAGAGTCATGGATCGCGCTGCAGAATACGCCTGCTTTGCAGGCTACGGAAGCCGCGCGAGCCTCACACGCCCATGCCCATGGGCGTCCAGTCCTGCTCTCTGTTTTCAGCCTCGCTCATGACCCTTCGTTTGACTGTTCGCGCGTACGTGAATACGCAAAAATACGGATTGTTTTGCAGCCGAAAAACTCTCAATTCAAATTATGGCTAAGAGTGTGGTGAGATCTTGTGAGAGCGCTAGTAACGTTCACGGTTTGACGTGTGGAGAAGACCCCAAAGAGGCCTAAGCACGAGGAATCAAAAGCTAGAATCAAGTTATAGATTCCCGGTCTCTGCTGTTTTTCTGCCCAAGAGAGAAGCCAGTACAGCATTAGCCTGTTCGCTAACTAACCTGGCTTAATCCAGCGTAAGATTTCATCAAAAGCACTGGGCCTCACAAGCCCAGTTGTAATCACGCCGGAGGAGATAACAGCGTCATATTCACCATCTTGTATGTCTTCTATTTTCTCAGTAGTCACAAAAGCGCTGATAAGGGTCTTGTAGATGTTCCTCTCTCGCGCGATATTTAGCATGTCTTCAGACACATCCAGTCCAACCAGATTGTCATATCCGTATTTTTCCTTCAGAACTTGACCTGACAGGCCTGTCCCACAACCCAAATCCAATATTTTGAGGTCTTTCTTGCTTTCACCATAGAGGTCTTTAGCCGCGTTGAAGAAGCCTTCGCCGCATGATGAGTGAGCGAGGCAACCTGGGGAGCCTGGAGCAGAACCTTCAAAGACCCACTAAAAAGAAAAAACAGGAATGAAGGTAAAACTAATTTTGTTTCACTCTAAAGTAAGGTTGGCTTACTGGGTTACCTGTGGCATCGCACAGTCAAAATATACGTTTTACTTAGTACGTCGAGAAAAAACAAAATAGCGTCATCCTGATTACCCAGGAGGAATTACAGGTTCTCTTCATTGTAGATAAAAATCTTGAAAAAAATTCTTTTTAGAAGTTCTTAGTCTTATATTTACCCCCCAAAAAACTAGGGGAAAAAGTTCGATCACGTAGTGAGCCTATAAAAACCCTACATCTTTAAAAGAATCCGGATGGAATTGCCCATTTCAAAACAATCGATCGAATCAAAGTTTATGTCAAAACCGGACCATGAAATGCCTCACAACACATTCAAAATCGACAAAGATGAGGACATCATACCGGCAGACAACACAAGTCAACTTCAACTGGCAACAGTTAAGATGCAAGAGACAAGTCTGACAAGTTTCGTACTCAGGAACTGATGGTTAAGTCGGTAATAAACTTATATGCATGACTGAATCTTGCAAAAGCAGCAAAATACAAATTGTTTGACTATCCGCTTACACTGATGTTCTCATACCACAACGGAATACTGATACTCCCTAAAGATAAGAGAGGAACTATGGGCGAAAATCTTAAAATATGTTTTCTCATGAAGGTAAAAACCGTTAATCTCAAGAAGCTCATATCAATCCGCACTGACATTCATGTCTGATTGAACACTTTCGTACTAAAAGGGTCCCTAGAACAATAAACGAATCGGAATACTATTGGTAATGGATAAACATATAGTAAGAATCTTTAAGAATATAATGGTCAAGTACATGTATGACTGACTGAGTACTGTTACAAGCAGAGCTCTTCGTGATTAAAAACAGATCTGCATCATGTATTGATATATACATCTATAATATATTGTGGTTACAAAACTCCTTAACATTATAAGAACTTATCGAATTCAATGGTATTGCATACAAACATATAGTTAATAGTATATCAAGAAAAGATAAATTTCTATTTTAAAGCTGGTTCACTTATACAATGATACCTTGTCCCAAAATTCCATTATAATAAATTGTCAATGAAAATTGGAAAACAACAGCAGTACTGCTTTATTCATTCTTTACACAACTATGCAGCTACATCTTAAAGATCGCACTGCACAGCTCACCACTATAATAAGAAACAAACGCAAATGAATTAGGTGATCACAAAAAAATTAAGTTACAAAAAAGCCGTAATAAAATACCGTAAATCCTCTATTAGAGTGATTTTACTAGAACCGTGAAATAATTTTATTGTCTTCTATATTGTTTACCTGTCGCTATTTTGCACTATTTGTTAGCATCTGTTTCACGGTTCAAGTAAAATCACTCTGAGCCCCCCTCTCAAATATGCCGGCCTCTCTTATAGGCTTTCCCCCCTTTTTTTTAGGAGTAGAAAGTTATTAAGATCCCTCTCCTCCCTCCGTATTCTTAAATAAAAGACTGTAGTAATTAATCACCACCGTGACTGATCGGGCATATGGCTTTTTTCGAATTCTTTTTTTTTTTTTTTGGTTCGTGTGCATGAAGTCCAACCTCATGTGCCTTATTTACTTATTTACTTTGCGTTCTATTTCTTTATGGAGAATTAATGCCATCATCTAAGCCCCCTCCCTATTAAGCCCCCCCCCCCCCCCCCCACCCCCCTTAGAAGGTGCTTGGAAAAAAAAAGCCCACAGTAGAGGATTTACGGTATGATATTCAGCGAAACGAAACAAAATTTATGTAATACCCCAGCAACAATTTCGAACTGAATAACATCTACGTCTTGACCTACAAATGCAAAAAGTGTAACAGATGTCTGAGGAGAATGTGAAAAGGCCGGAAAAAAAGAAAGTTTTGCAGTGGGCTCCCTCTGAAATAGAAGACATAATCAAGACAAGCAAATAAAGTTCATGTTCTCGTGAGCAAAAAACCTCAGGAACCCTGGAAAAACAGTCTATAACTAGAGTTGGCCACTCGAGGAATGATCTTGTTGATTTTTTTGGGAGAGGTTTGGGAAGTAAAAAAATCATACGGCAAATATATAAACAGACCTGGAACAAAAACAAAATACTTGCATGGAGTTATTCTACTTTAACCCAGACGATCATACAAATTCAAATGACAACATATCCATCTCTTTAGCTTCGAATAGTAGCAGATTATGCACTCGTCAATAGAGCGTCAATAGAGTATGACCATTTAACAGTGGCGGATTCAGACCTTCCGATAAGGGGGGCCGGTCATCCAGACCCTGGGATAAGGGGGGCCGGTTTTAAAAAACGTTGTTTTCGGCCCTTCGGGCCTCAGTTTGGTCTAAAAATAAGGGGGAGCAGGGCCCTCCGGCCCCCCTGGATCCGCCACTGCATTAGAACACTTTTCAAAATTTTTAGACCACTGCTTCACGGCGCAGCTCAGTGTAGACCTGTCACAGCCATCTAATCGGACTATTTAAAATGACTAAGCAGTTAACAAGGAGATTGAGCATGTGTGCCTAGGCCTAGGATCCTTGTGCTAGTTGTAATATTATTGCTGCATTCAAGATGAGTGAAACAACTTATACACGACAGAGAAAACTTTTATGGCGTACCAGGAGCCTATGAACCTGAGCGTATACCCAATCCCATTTTGATCACCTTTGGGGCTCCTTTGGGTGCCGGCCCATCGCGTATAGCTTCCATATGTCCCTTCCCTTCTTCGGCCTGAAATCCCGGAAGTAAACTATTGTAGTAGACATAGTTCCCGAAAAAAGTTGGACTAATCTGAAACCACAGTATAGTTGGTGATGGAAAAGTATAGTGCTCTCTGACACCCGGCCAGTCTTTAGTTATCACACCCTGTCTAAGTTCGCAAACGTCTCGTATAATTGAATGCTTACTTACGCCCCAAAACAGTACCTTATCGTAGCACACAGACCATACTTTATAAGCCTTCTGGATTCTCTCTTTGGAAGTAGTGTTCCAGTTGAGGTCAAGGATTTCCTGGGGATAGAAACAGGCTGCGTCTCCATTTTCTGCCATGTCTTCTGCAGCCACAAAACAAATACCAGTTCAACTTACTAACCAGTTTTGAACTGTGACAAGCGTCGGTAAAGGTACTGACCGTGTAAAACGGTCAACGAAAACGTGCAACTTGTTTTGCAACATCGCTGCAATATGAGTTGAATAGCGATTTTTCACGAATCAAACCTGTCTTGCAACTAATTAGATTGTTGCAGATTGTGAAAACTTTTTTCACGAGAAGTAAAGAGAAGTCCTATTTTCTGCAGCAAAATCTGCACATGTTGCGCGTTTTACCAGCCCAAGGCAAACTACAGTTTTGCAGCAAATAACAAAAATGTTGTTTATGGCATGACTCCCTGTAATTCTAACCAATCAGAAGTCAGTATTCGCGCAACTTGCAACAACCGGCTGATTTGTTGCAAGACAGGGTTTGAACTTGGGTGGTAAAACGCGCAACATTGCTCTTCTACTCGTTTTGCAGCAATGTTGCAAAACAAATTGTAGGTTTTTGTTGCCCGTTTTTCTGTAGCTTAAGAGTTGTTTGCACAATGCAACTTACGTCTGCTTAGCCCTACAAGAACGCCGCAAAAAACCAATAGCTTTAGATTAGCAAAAACCAACTCTGCACGTGCATTTCTTTGCCGTCACTGTACGACTACGAACCGTTAAAACGCCTAATTTTTTCACGTTTTGTGGAGGACGTGAACACACAGTTCTTTTCTTGAACTTCGATACAGTCTATACAGTCTTTCAGAAGTCAACTCCTGACAAAAAATTGCCAACATTTGACGCATTAAAGGGGATAGAATAAGCGCGATTAAGTTTCAAGCAGCGCGACTTCACTTTTTAAGTGAGGTTTTCGTGTCCGTCGCCGTCGTTGTTGCGAGCTCCCTAATAAGCCAATGTAAGTACAGAGGACGGTTTCAAGCAACAAATAAAGGGTAAACTTCCAGCTCTCCGCGCGCGAAAGGGGTACCTTTTTCAGTGTAGAGGTATATAAAATGGCCGAGAATTCACGAGTTGTTAAGTAAGATGAAAAGGGTAGAAAGCTCTATCATTTAAATACAGTCAACCCCGTTAATACGCACAATGGGGATACTGAGGGTGACATAGAAAGTGTCCGTATTAAGGGGATTGAATTTATAGAAAATGTAATAGCTTTCTGTCCAAAGGGACAAAACAAACTGTTTGTTATTATCATGTGTCCGGTATATTAAGCGACAGTCCGTAAAGCAGAGTTTGGAAAAGACGCGCGTTATGGCTCTATCATTTTAATTCATTAAACGTTACACGTCTTACACGAAAATAGCAAAAAGACTTCCTTTTTTGGCGATTTATTCTTATTACGTAGTTGTGTTAAGGGGTCCCTCTGTGTAGTGATCCGGGACAAAGACATCAACAGAAAATCGCAGGTTACCTGGTCTTTGGCTTTTTTGTGTTTCCTAGTAAGTAGAGTTGGAATGTGTATCATATATATATATTGCGACATGAATGTTTACAGGTGATGTAACTATGTTTTGATTGCGGCGGAATGTACTAGGAAAGATGAAACTGATACTTATATGTTAGAAATACAGTTAAACCTCAATTTAAGACTACTTCTCGTAAGCGACCGCCCATCGAAACACAAAACTTTTTATTCCCAGTCAAATCACTACAGTTGGAATCTCTCGTAAACGACCACCTGTGTCAGCGACCGCGACCACTTTTTGAATGACGGCTTAAGAAATTTTCCGTGATTGTTTTTATTATCTTCCTGCACGTGTCCGGGCCTCTCCTAGGAAGAGACCCCCTTTGGGTCCTCTGTGTCATAAATTTATATGTGTGACAGTTGTATTAGCTTTAATTCTTCACTCCCTTGAAAGTATATTTCTTCACATGTTCATATTTTAGAATTCTGTACTCTGTTCTACACTTAAAGAATTCATCGACATCAATTCGCGTAAAATTTCGATGATCTACACACTCGATCAGCTCCACGACTCCGAACGACCACACAGTTCCTCTTGCACAAAGTTCAGTTCTCAGATCACGTGACGGGTTTTCCCGCCATATGACGCAATAATTTTCTCACACACTGAACCTTCTCATTTCGGGTGGTCGGTTGCGGGATATTTAACTGTATTTTACGCGGCGTTAACGCCTACCAGTACATCTACGTCACGACTAGAGGGCAGGAGAACACAACAGGTGGTTCTCACCAAATTTCCTTACAGATTCCTGAGGAGTGGAGAAGTGAATATTTGTTGTAAAGCAATTACTTAACAATTAATGAATGAGGCCGAGTATCTTATGAAGAATTATTGAGATAACTTCCCAGGGATCCCTCTCCAACCCCAACCCCCACCTTCTCAACGTCAAACCTGCCGTCTCCTACAGCATGATTGCGTAGAGGGGCTCGTTTGTCGAAAGTCCAGAAAATTAACGGGCTCGCAAATCTGTTATTGTTTTAATATATTCGAGATATATAGTCAAGATCTTGGCAAATTATCAGATCAGTAAGAACTGTTAAATAACAAAAACATCTCATGCAGCAAAATTTTCCACTAAAACTGTGATATTCCTTAAAAAAAAATAGGGTCCACTTAAAGGCTAATTTCGTAAAAAAAGAAAAAGAAAAAACATTTACCACGATCATTATTCCTTATTATGGTCGAATAATAGCTGTAGGTTTTCTCGAAGTTTCGTGGCCATTGAAAAAGTTATGACATAAAGTTCGTTATAGTTGAATGCACCTGTACTGTGAAAACCAACAGCATGCGACGGAACCACAGTGTTAAATCATTAGCATAACTATCGGCTTCTGGCATAACTGACGTATTGGATTCGGTTCATGAAATTCTTTAAACTGTTCGTCGGCGAAACGGTCGAACTTTCAACCATGTAGACCGTTCGAACTCAATTCTTGGGTTTGGCCCAAATCAGAGAGGTTTGATTTGAAGGTTTATAGTAACAACCCTAACCTTGAAATAGGATCAGTTCGAGTCAGTGCTTAAACCCTCATTACTATTCTCAGGGCTTAACCCTAATCAGTTTCTCAATCAACATATCATAGTTTGGATTGGCTGGGATTCTTTAACCTGTCATAGAGATAGAATAAAAATATCGGACTGCCGGTCAATTAGTGTTTTGACTGACCTTGACCGGTTATCGGGCCATAATAGCCACAGCCTAAAAAATAACCATAAAAAATACAAAAGAAGGCAAGAATGCACAAATTGGAAAATTAAAACGGATGGTCAGAGATAAGTTGTGGTTTTTGAACACTTGTTAGTCTTAACTTTCTTCAAAGTTAATTTTTGTTGTATATAAACATGCATAAACTTTGACTATAAAGTATTGGCCGCTTTCACACTACAGACGGATAATCTGTCTTCAAAATCGTCAAATTTGACGGAAAAACAGATGGATGAAGCAAGGCGGAAAGTTAATCCAAAATTAAGACCATTCCAGTTTCATATTAAGACGTATTATCTCTCTGACGCTAATTATTCAACAGATAACCCGTCTCTGACGGATAATCCATGAAGCAGGCCAAGTAATGCTTGGAAAAATATCATTGTTCGACTCTAAGCTGTAATTTGTGTGATTTATTTGCTAATGTAAATTAAGGTCCATTAGTCGGGGGACATATGACGGCAAATAAATCGCAAGTAGCGTTTAACCCCACAAAACGAAATTCTTGATATGCGACGATTTCGTTGAAAAACAGACCGCGATTTGATGGAAAACCCGCGACAAAAACGACGTCATCCGTTCGAGTGGACGTTGTTCATCTATAGTGGTACACACAACTCACTATAGGCAAACAATACGGTGGTTCCAGTTTTCTCCATAACAATACTAGTGACCTGAAAGCAAATCTTTCAAAAAAAGTTCAAACGAAATGTTATGTCGTGTTTTTTTGTCTTCTCGAGTTGAATGAGGTTACTTTGTTAACCTGTGTACAGCCGCGCCCCTTCCCCATCAGTAAGATTTTTTTACTGAAGGGAGGGAGCGGCTGTACACAGGCTATCGCTTTGTGAGATTGCCGGAGAGTCTTTAGCCAGCATTCTAATCAGCCAAACAATTTCCACGTGCTTGTAAGCTTCGTTACACGTGATAATATGATAACTCTGATGCGTGAAAAGAACACGAGGCTCGACGGATTACGCGGGATTACGCCGGTCCGTATGAATCGGGTATTATGCTTTTCACGGCATCATCTGCAATCAAGTTATTAACATTAATATGCTGAAAGTAATTCTTAGCTGGCGGTTTACTGCTGCTAATTTCTGATTATGCTAGACCTCCCGTACATACTCAATTAACATGAACATTCATTCACAGCTTTGAATATTCAAACACGTCACAGAGGGCGCACTAGAAGGTCAGCATATAATCTTACCAGACATGCGTGCGGGAAAAAAAAACAGGATTAACTGGTTGGTTCGTCGACGGTTATAAACTGGTTAGGCTGGGTTGCAAGCTGGTATATACAGGTTAAACTTGTTAGTTTGGTCCACGGTCCGCGAGATCAAACAGCGTTCCTGCTCAGAGCAAAGTCTACTTTCTCACGCTAATAACAAACGGAAAATAAATTCTGCTTTCGAGAAATTTGAAGAAGCAGCAAAAGGTTGATTATCTTTAACAGGGATACAAAATAAGGCTTCTAGTCTTGAACAGGGGGAAGGGTAGAGAGACTCAAGACCTCGTGGTCATACGGTAGCTTCACGAAATTTCTCATTGAGGAAATTCAAAGAGTTTAAATACTTTTCAACTTTAAACCCATATTAACCTGAAGTCTTTATGATATTACTATCGTAAGACAACACGCCTACCAAAACTTCAAAATATTTACCGAGACAGAACGCTACAGTACTAGCTGCAGCTGCAAAATGAAGGCGTGTTTTGAGCAGGAATATTTAAAGAGGAATAATCGGTACTACGTATGTCGCTTATATCAGGGGCACCCAACGAGGATATAGTTCAAAACCACTTAACATGGCATTGTTGAACGTATTTTAGTATTCAAACGGTAGATATAGGCATATTTTTATCCCCTAAAAACTTTTCATCTGTTCGGATTTCCTAGCTGAAAGTCTAGTGATCCGAAAATTATAGGGATAAAAACTTACCTTCTCGAAAATTTCAGCCAGGAAAAGGCCCCCGAAAATTCTAGGTGGCCTTTTTTAGGGTCAAAATCCGTTAAAAATGAGTAATTATAACATTTTGTAGATGTTCGAAAATCCTAGGAGAGGCAGGCAAGCAAGAAATTTTACAACAAATGCTCCGAAAATTCTAGATCTCAAATCGTCTTCCGAACAGATATTTTCCCGAAAATTGCCGTTGGTGCCCCTGTTATATGAGGGTTAGGAGAAAAAATGTTTGTTAAAAAATATCAAAAGCTAACGAAAGAAATTGGTTTAAATGTTTACCTGTGATGAAGTTCTTCCCTTCCTAGGTGCCGAGACGAATTCACTCTTCACTGAACTCTGCGGTTCAATGTTATCAGCTAATATTTGTTGTTCACTCTTTATTTTTAGCCCGGGAGGTGGGGGGGAGCGGGGGCACTCCCTTACTTGGCCTATGCGGGTATGTGCCGCTGAACAGCGTATGGTTTTCGAGGTCGTGAGTATACGATTTCACTATTAAGCGTCTTGAACAGGGTGTCTTTTTGGACTGGAAGCCTTCAAAGAGTGTGAAGACTTGCGAAGAGCGGCCTACATTTGCAATACCGATCATTTTTTTCCTAAATATCTACTTTAGTGCGAAAAATTACTTAATTCTGTATGCAAAACAAAGCAAATCAGGGTCGGAAAGTAGTGTTTCCTGTCACGGTCTTAAACAGGGTAGCGAAATGAGAAGTTTTTGTCTTAAACAGGGTCGGGGGTTGCTGGCCTCGGCGGCACACCTCTACACAAACTTACCTTGAGTGTTCCCCCCCCCCTCCCCGCCCGGGATTTTTAACCTCGCACGCTGATGTTCGATCGATCAGGTCCTCGTCACGCGTTCTTCAAATGAAAGTAATTTTACTGACAATAAGACAAGAAATATATTCAAACATGGCAAAGACACCTGCCGTTGAGGGAATATGGATGCAGTCATCTGTGACAAACATTTGTCTAGTAACTTTTCTGTTGTGTGAGTGTGCAAGATTAAAGTGTGTCCACTGAAAAATTCAGCCGCTCGGGTGAATTTTGAGGAATAGATCCCTTAAAATTTGGCTCCGAGGCTTGGGGAATAAGGCAAAAGAAATGTATTATTCACTGCTGAGCCTCAAGACCATTTCTTTTTTTTATTATTCCCCCAAGCCTCGCAACTAAGTATGAATTTTAATATATCGGAATTGGTCTATTTACTAAACTACTTCTTAAAAACGCATAAATAGGTTATCTCAATCGATTGACTTAATACCGCATCCAATTTCTGTATTCTATTTCTGTTATCCATTTTCCAAGGTTTCTTCAACTTTTGACATGGACAAGTTAGCGAAAATCCGTCAACTCGGCTGGAAAGAAGCTGAAAGAGTTCCTTTAAATTCGCAAAATTGCCAAATTTGAAAGCGATTTGTTGAAAAGTGACATAGGTCACCAAAATTGCAAAATTTTACAGACGTTTATTTGGTGGGGGCACAATAGCCTGCGTAGCACTCGCTTGGAACTAGCGGGCGCAAGACAGGACGGGCGCCTGTTCTTTCTTGCGCCCAGTACTTCCAAGCGCGTGCTATGCAGGCTAGGGCCACAAACTTACTCTCAACAAACGTCTGTCAATTTTCGTATCCTCGCTGACGCATAAGTTCATTCGCTTAAGACGCATCCCTTTCAAATTTAGCAATTTCATTGATTTTAAGACGCTCTTTACAACTTTGCAAGCGGATTTTCTCTATCCGTAGTCCATATAAGTATAAGAAAAACTGTGAAGGGTCCATTTTATTTTTTTAGTTTTCTTTCATGGTTAATAACACAGAGTTCATGGAATTGATCGTGTTTCCTGGGTATGCCAATATTTGTATTAAAAATGTCTCATAAATATTGTCTTGCCTAAGCCTTGGTCATCCTCCGCTCCCCGCTCGCCCCCTTCCCCCCCCCGCCCCCCTTCCCTCTTTCTCCCTCTCTCTCCCTCTCTCTCTCCCGGCCATTTGCTTTAATTAATCATGTGGAGATCACACGATTTTCTCGGCCTTTGGCCAGCACTTGGCCTCCCCGCAGACGTCCTTTGGGGTTCGTTCGTCACGCATTCATTGGGGAGAAATGAATGCGTGACGAACGTACCCCAAAGCCAGCACTTAGATCTCGTGAATCCATATAAGCGACAAATGTACCTATTGGTTTGCGGGTCTTTAATTTCGCGATTGTTTAAAAATCGCGAAACTGAAGACCCGCGAATCATGAGTAATTCCTGGCGAAATTTAATACTCATATAGAAAATTCAAATCACAGAAAAATAAATTTTAATGTGTAATAGCAACAACATATACAGGATATACATCGACTAATACACAAATTCTTTCTAGTAAGTTCCTTTTGTATCTTCAGTTCTGAGATTTCACACATTGCTTGTTCCAATTTATCTCATGAAATTTAATTTTGAAAGTTCATAAAACAACATGACTGCACGAAATCCAAACCCGGTGTAGAAAGGTCGAGGATAAGATAACAAAACCACCCACTGGCAACAAAGTATTTATAATTTTTTGTAGACCGTGAGCATTCGACAGGTTTTATAGGCACGCCCTTTAGGAGCTTTGTCGCCATAGTACTCAGCTTCCTTGTTGGAGATCAGCGTCCATTTTCCCTCCTTCTCCAGACTCTCACATTTCCCCTTGTAACCGCTTTCCTCTTTGTTAAACACTGGACAAGTGAAGCACATGATACCGCCTGAAAGGAACAAATTCAAGCAGTAAATCCTTAGGCCATGTCTAAACACTGCACCGTGCTATCCCGACAGTAAACAGCTACGACACAGCACTGGAACACACATCAAACATCGTGCGAGAGCAGTTGGCCGAGATTGTTTGGTGAGCTACATTACAGTGTTCAATCCCGAAAACTTACTTTCGTTTACACCCAAGTGGGTTTTGAGTAGCATGGATATTACACAATTGTATACTCCTCGTAGATAGCCATTTATGAGTATATGTTTGACAAATTTTTGAGAAGAGTCGGGAAGGAAAGGAAGGAAAAGGAAGGAAGGAAAAGACTTGAATACGGGGATTAGAACCGAAGTACAGTGACTAGCGTTAAGCACCCTTTAAAAAACGGCTAGCTTTCAATAATGCAAAGATCAATGTCATACAAACTGCGTTAAAATTAACCGATGTCGCCGGTAGTTAGCCCTTAATGGTGTAGTGGATACGGATGTGGATCAAACTTCATATGGGATGGTGTGGGTTCAAATCCTACACACTACCTGTTGCTTTCTTCTTACGTTAAGTTATAAGACTCCTATCATCTATGTTGAGTAAAGATGACAATCTGACTTCGGGTTATCCATTCTAGCTAGCTAGCCACAGCACAGGTAGACCAAGCTCGAAATATAAGCATCGGCGAACATCAGCATTGTTGCATAACATTCGAAATATAAGGCTTTGTATGGGGAAAAACCTATCGTTTCCGTAACCTACGAAAATGAAAGGATATCAATAAAAAACAGCTTACCTTACATAAAATGTGTTTTACGTCTCTCCTGCGTGGTCCATGGGCCGATTTATGGCCGTTTTATGAGCCGTACTGTAAACGATTTTCTCTCTGTAGATAGATAGGTTTTTTCCCAATACAAATCCTTATATTTCGAATGTTACGCAACAATGCTGATGTTCGCCGATAGTGCTCATATTTCGATCTTGGGCTACCTGTGGTCACAGCCCACCAAAGTGTAGCACAGAACCTATGCGATATGTGACGCTCTACTATCGAGATCAGCGCGGCGCTGCTCGGCGCTCAGTTCTTATTAGAGAACAGAAGCCCCATCCGTTATGGTTTTCGTGCAGGCGAAACAACTCAGAGGATCCGGCATAGAGTGAAAGTAACCTCGCTGACTCTTATACTAATTTACGATTATTCCATCTACCGCCTCAAGTTTTTAGTCAGATAGCGGAAAGCCCCGTATCCTCATAACCGGGAAATACAGGGCATTAGCGAGGGATTTCACGGTTTTACCACGGTATGCGGGGCTCCCCTTTGAGGTCATCTTGATTTACAGGGCTTTCAATTCTAAAAGAAGTTAATGTCAATTCTTAACAAAATTTCCAAGAAATAAGCCTACATTTTATGTGAATGCATGTTTAGACGTTGAGTAGCGTGGGATTTAAGATCTATAATAGAAGTCACTGAACTGAGGAAACAAAAACAAAAAAAAGCGAAGTCAGTTGCTTATTACATTTTTCCAAAAGGGTCATCTCACTTTTACCTCTAGATTTCTTGATACACAACTTACACAAGAAGTCTAAGTAGTGACAAATTACCTGGCTTAATCCAGCGAGTGATTTCATTCAAAGCATTGGCTCTCACATGACCAGTTTGGAACACTCCAGAGGAGATAACGGCGTCATATTCACCATCTTGTATCTGTTTTATTCTGTCGGTGCTACAAAGGCACTGATAAGAGTCTTGTAGATGTTCCCCTGTCTAGCGATATTTAACATATCTTCAGACACATCCAGCCCAGTCAGGTTGTCATATCCATATTTGTCCTTCAGAACTTGACCAGACAGTCCTGACCCACAGCCAAAATCCATTATTTTGAGGTCTTTCTTGCTTTCGCCATAGAGGTCTTTAGCCGCATTGAAGAAGGCTTCTCCACATGATAAATGGGAGTAACAACCCGGGGCGCCAGGGGCGGAGCCTTCAAGAACCCACTAAAAAGAAAAAAAGGAATAAACATTGAAAACCTTTTAACTGACCAAGCAGAATGTGCTTGTCAAACGATTATTCATTCTACACTAACTTCTGAATTTACGTGAAATTCTATGACATAAATACCAATCAATACTGAGCCTGCAAATGCAGCCATTTCAGTCTCCTCGTCCTACCTCTAAGCCAGACAAAGCTCTGTACTGACCAGGCTGAATGTGCTTGTTAACTGACTTTTCATTCTAGGCTATCTGGGTGAAACCCTATGACACAAACCCTCAATTTTAAAATAACCTGCATAAAAAGCCATCTCTCCCCATCCTCGCCAATAAGGACGTTTTGCGCTCCTACCTCTAAACCAGACAATGCTTTCCCCACCCTTTGGACCCAGTGTCAGCTAATCAGGACAGAATATCGCAGGGAAATGTTATTGCAACCAAAGCTCACGAGGAAAACGGGAGTGATATTGGCAAATTAAGCAGAGACTCTTGGAGAATGCTCCAGTGTTTGTTTTTTCCATGGAGAACATCGTCATATAAGAAGTCAAATAATATTCAAATGAATGGTAGAAATTTTTGAAATAATCCCAGAGACTTACCGCTGCGTGACGAGACAAAAATGGCTGCGAGGGTAGACTGCGAGCAGTCTCTCAATTTTCTTCGCAAAGTTACTGCACGCAAAACCTAAGCACGCAAGCGGCGAAAAACGAGGGCGTGAGCCCGAGAAATAAGAGACTGCTGACTCTTTTGTTCACGGTCTGGGGACAACGAAGCTGTCAAGGTAACTTAATAAATCAATTAAAGGTCAAATGAACCAAAAAATTGACATATTTTATTTTGTCGCTTTACCTTCACCAAACGCTAAAAACAACCATCCTAAGTGAGATTTGGGTAAAGATTTTTCTCCCCAAGCCTTTATAGAAAGATAAAGATCAAAATCCGAGCATTTCCGAAAACTTCACGAACACGTTTCTGAAATGGCCGCGTGATAGACTGGAGACTACGTGACGTCAATGTTGGTCTTTCAGGGCGGAAAAACTTTCTGCGCAAGCTTCTGCGCACCCTTATCGCCTGCGTTTGTTTGTCTCGTTCTGTGAGAGTTCTGACTGAGACTGAATGAAATACACGAGGTTCGAACGTTTGCTCCCCGTAAAGGCTTTTTTTTTGGGGTTTTTGTTGTTGTTGTTGTTTTTTCGTCACTTGAAAATTTCTTTGGATTCAGAACAACCAATGTTAGAGTAAAAACAGATCATCCGTTAGTCTGAGGAGGAATAAAACGTTTTGAACATTTCCAGAGAGGTTTGTATTTTTCTGATAATTGTGTATTCGATTTGTGAATTGATTTTGTGTCCAGTGCTTCGCCTTCTTTCGCCAGACTGAATTAAAACCCACTTGTATTCTGTTATTAGTAGTTACGTTTAGTTTTTTTACATGCCCAGATTTATTTACCGTTGCAGAACCAGCTTTATCCTTGTCTTAAGTCAAAGAACCGTAATGTTAACGCTTGCGAGTGAACAAACTTGAGCGCTTAAAACTTCCTCGGTACTTTAGAAGGCCACCAAGCTTACTCGAGAGGAAAAAAACTACTTCGATCATTTTTCTGTTGCTCAAGTAATAATAGTCAGAGTTTCTTCCTTTAGTTTTTTCAGTTTTAATTACATAGTTTTGTTATCTTTCTGGCCCGGGTTGCTCGAAGCATGGTTAGTGCTAACCAGCGTTAAATACCATGGAAATCTATACATTTTGATACTTCTTAACCAACGGTTAGCGCTAACCAACACCGCGGCAAAACGCAATGCGCATGAGCACAAAATTTGACATCCGGTCAGCTTTTTATTTCCGGTCTAGTATATAAATCAATTGCGTAAGCATAACATCGCCGTCGCACCAAGTTTAAAAGCAAAAAGGGCGAAACAGACAAAAAAGGGGGCGAAAAAAATCACTTCAATCGAAAGCTTATATATTTTTCTAGTGTCAAACTTTTGCACCACATGGTTATCTGTTTGCACCAACGGTGAAAATGATGTTTGAAGTTTGCAGGTCGCGAGCGCTCGACATGACGACTTTGTTTTTACTGGCTTTCTTGCATGCTTCTGGTTTGGCATAAGTTAATTTGGGAGAAGGCGACAACCAAGAAAAGAATAACAATACTTATGAAAGAAACCAAAATAAAGACGTCATCATTATCATTAACACTAAAACCAGGAATTAAAATATTAGTCCGTTTAATAATTTTTTTATTATCAGAGAAAACAAGAACTCAAAACAAAAGATGGGCGGGATTTAATAACAACTTCGACTTTGACGACTGCAGTCACAAACACTCGCAGGTTTTCAGTGCCGGGAAACTAAACATGCCTATAAATGACTTTCATTCAAGAAAATGCCTATTTAATTCTTTTACATGGTTTTTCTTTGGTTGAAGACTTCAATAACTTCAGACTGTGCGGCTCGGCTGCATCTCATGCAAACACGAAACTTCCAACTGCTAAATACATGGCATGAAAAGTTCGACTTCTAAAAGCCATCGAACCAGCTTTCGCTCTCTGATTCTGAGAATGAAAAAATAAATAGAGTTGTCAACTTGCTGCCAACCTCAACAGTATAATTAAGCTTATGTTTCATGGCAATCATCTCAGAGGAGTTTCGTTTCAAAACAAGGTAAGACTCACTGGTGAAAAAAATAAAAATAAAAAAGCGATTGTGTGTTGTGGTTTCCCAAATAAAGCTCGAATCGGCTTTAAGACATGTAGACTGAGAAATTGAAGAACTGGAAATTAGAACTAAAATACACAAGCTTGCAATGATAACTTTTTATGTCTTAGTTTCAGCCAGGTTAAGTGAAAAATAACAGTCAAAAACTTTGTTTTCGTGAATGAAAATCAGTTTACCTGAGGTTCTAGTCAAAATTACCAGTGAAATTACACACTCTGAGTTATTATCACCTTACCTTTTCTGAGTCTAATCGACTAATTGTTTCAGTGATCTGTGCCTGGTTATCCATTAAAGCAATTTCAATACCTACAAAATAGTCAAAACACGAGCAGCATGAAGCAGAAGAACTGAACCACAAGCTGCACACAGAATGAATCCGAACGCGCGCGGGAGACTTTGATCTGACTGGAAAGTGTGACTGAAAAAGAGACCGGAAATGTTCATCCTGGCGCATGCGTAGACGTTTCGCCGCGGTGTTGCGCTAACCAGGCTGCGAGCAACCGGCCCCAGTACGCTAACCTGAGATCAGGCCCAATGTGAGCGGTTTTCATACATTCTCTCTAACGGCTACCGCTGAAATCGTTTCGTTTCGTCTTGCCCGCCGGAATGTAATTTTCAAAGCGAATCGAAAATAGAGCCTGATCTCAGGTTATCTGTACGCAAATTTTCCTTTCACTCGTTGTGAAGTAGCGGAGAACGACAACTGCCGGCAGTGACTCCAAAACAATTGACTCTTTGCCCGTAAACAATTGCTGGAGCTGGATTTGACTGAAGCGAGCAAAACAAATCAGCAGTTTTCTGTATTTTCTAATGATTCAGTTTGCTGAGTTTAATTTACTTGAATGAAGACCCTCGCATGGACCAGTTATTAAAAGTAGGTAATCCAGCTAAGTAGTTGGAATCATGGCTTGGCTGCGAAGCTTGCAACTGATGTTTTGCTTTTATAAGATCTTTAGGTAGGTTGTTTCCGTACAGAAAATGCACTTCTTCTTTGTCAGCAGCTATAAGAGCCTTAAGCCTTATGTTTTTTAAATGAAAATTTGTTGTTTTGCAACCTTATTGAAGTTTTTTTTAGATCACTTAAGCTGAATTTTATGCATGATGGAATTGTTCTTTGCTTGTCGCATCACTTTGCCAGCTTAAAGTGGCGTCTATGGTCCTTAAAGTGACCTCAATCGGTAATTAAATCTTATACATAATTGGAAAGAAGTTTCTGCAATAATGTAGCTTTAACTTTGTTTGAAGGAAATCTTAATTACGCGTAGGTTTTTGACAGGAGTTATGCACGTTCAACTTGACAACACAAAGCAAAATTAATCTGCGCGAAACGATCAAGTTTAAAAAACTATGGTTGCTTTGAAAACGATCTTGGGGAAGATGCACTAGATAAAGATTAACTCTTTTTATGCCCACATATCAACGCCAAAACTTCTACATTGAGGATTTTGTTTATATTTTAGTGATCTGCGAAGCTAGAAGTATCCGATCGAGCGTGGGTTTTAAAATATCAGCTCGAGTGCGACAAAGTTCAGTGACTTCAAACACATTCTGGGCAAACTTGACTTTCTTTGGGCAGATTATTATACAAAGATATTTTGTTTTTGTGTCCACGATGGAGCTCCGGACCTTACCCAGGAACTTCCTTATATGAACACATTTTGTGAATGCATCTTGAAAAAAACCGGACTTACGCACGCACATTTCCAGTACAACTCAAGGAAATTAGTAAATATCGTTAAAGTCCGTTTTACTATGATGTATTCTTCGAGAAAATTAAATAATGAGAAGGTTCTAACCACAGCTTGCAACCTTTGAAGACAAATTGCCCGTTCTTTCCAGCTTTATGGCCGCACAAACCACTTCTGCGCCAAGTCGACTCGAAAAACTCTGTTTGGAATTTCCCGCTTTTTTTAACCTGACCAACATTGACGTCACAAACTGTTTTCCGACTACTCTACGAAGATAAAAGGGCCAAAAAATAGCAATTTTTAATTGCAAATATCTCGGAGATGCTTGCTTCAATTGAGCTGAAACTTCATAGTATGTTTATTTGGTTCATATTAAACACATTTCACTAGAATTGAACTAAAATAAAAGGGGTCGAAATTTGGGTTCATTTGACCTTTAACTCTATCAATTCTGACTTTAATGAACATTCATATAGTCCACCGTCCAGTCTTACAGTCTTTAGCATCGCAAATACGCATGTACGCACCCCGAAAAGCCAAATGATTAACAAATGATACCAAAATCAACCGTTTCTGGGTTCTGAATCCAGGTCAGAAAGTTATAGCCCGCATACTTGTTTAAAGCTTTCGGTACGGCACTGGAAGTGGTGGAACTGAATGTACTCGAGGACAACGCCATCTTTGATCTGAGGCCTGAGGGGCCGAACCGCCGAGCCATAAGCGTGGTGCCTAGGCATAAATAGATTGTGCTCGGCAACTTTTGAGCAACTTTTAGCGTTTTCAGCAACTTTTTGTACTGCGAGCAACCTAGAGCAACTTTTGCCTTCCTTGCCAACTTTTGAGTCAACAAATAAAAAACTGACCAAACCATCAAAAAGGTCTTTATTAAAAGGTTTCTATTAAAACTGGTCAAAGCGAAGGATGTCGTACGTTCTTACAAATAATTTATAAAGTAACAGGTGCGACAACGAACTGGACAGCAGCTATCTATCTAACGGGCCCTTACATCCAGCGGTTATTCGCTCCAACAATAGAGCTTCCCGCCCGCCATCTTGGTATTTGCTGCAGTGCGAGGCATCACAATTAGAAGCTGAAATGTCTGACGAGGAAAATGAAAATAATACAGATATTGACCCTATTGAGGCTACCATAGCCGCTGGGGCAACTCTTAGTAGTCCTGTAAGAGTTTCAATTTCTAGAAGTTTAACGATCAACAAGACAATGCCCTAGAGGACTACCTTGAGGCTTCAGTTATGATAAGACTGATACAACAATGCAAAGAAGCTGTAAACTTTAAAGTTTACAACCTCTTTGCATTGTTGTATCTTATCATGATAAGATAAGATAAAGGCTAAACACATAAAGATAAACTTGATCACTGTCTAAAGTGTATAGTAAGCACTATGATGTCTATAGCAAACATTGTGATGTTTACTCATTAGAAACGTCATTTGAAGATACTTTCTATTATTAGTTACGTGGAGCTTAAAGATTATATTGATCACAACAAATGATGTAAAAGTAAGCAACTTTTCTAAATTTGGAAGGCAACTTTGAAATTTTTTAGCAACTTTAGAGCAACTTTAGCTGGATTTACTAGCACAATCTATTCATGCCTACTCCCAGGAGGAAGTCGAGGACAAGTATGACAGTACACGGACAGTGAAAATGAACATCCTGTGGAAGAAGATGATGACGATGATTCCCTTACATTTATGAGGGCAGTTACAACGCGTAGTAGGCGAACTCTGCGATCATGCGAGTAAAGTTCTTTTCATAGGTTTGTAAAACTGTAGTTAACTTAATCGAAGCAATCTGTTGTACAAAATGGGACTAACGTAACGTTTTTGACTTTTATACGACCTCTAATATTAAGAATCGTGAAAACGTAAATATTGGTTTTGTGAATCGTGAAACGCAAAATTGTTATTCGTGAACTCGTGACGGGACCCCGCCTTGCACCCCTTCTCCGAAGTCTGTCGAAGTCCCGCAGTCCTGCAGTGCCGCACGTCATGTAAGATAACGCAAACACGTTGTGTCACGTGTTCCAGAACGCCTTGGCTGGCGACATGTCTGGCACCTTTTTTATGCAGGGATTTCAAAAAGATAAGTATTTTATTTGTAGACGTGTTCCGTTGACTGTTTTATCTATTATAGATGCAAATGAAGCAAAATAAGCGTTAAATTTAATGTAAATTTCGGTCTATTTCATTTCGTGGACGCGGCGAAGGTCCTCTTTGTTTTGTATCCATCATGGCTCTGGATGACGTGTTTAAGCAAGAGGATTCGCTGCTTTTTACAGACGAGTTTCACAACTCTTACATCCTTAAAAGAATCGCTCGAATGCGAATGCATTCCGTTTTAACAGACGTAGTTCTTGTGGTAGAGGGCAAAGACTTTCCTGCTCATCGAAATGTTCTTGCTGCGAACTCGGACTACTTTATGGCCATGTTCAGCGGGCACATGGCTACTACAAGTGATAGAGTTGAGGTTAAAGAAATAACAGCGACCGCGATGGAGATTCTTTTGGATTTTATCTACAAAGGTGAAATTTTGATCACGGAAGAGAACGTTGAAGATGTTTTCTGTGGTTCATGTTTGTTACTGCTTGAAAATGTGACTCAAGCTTGCTGCAAGTTTATTCAAGAACGACTGACTTTGTCAAATTGTTGGGGAATCCGAGCTCTTTCAGATAAGTTCAACAGTAATGACTTGCGGAACCGAGCAAATACATTTATTGAGGAAAATTTTATGGAAGCTGCAAGCTGTGAGGAATTTTTAGTGCTGCCTCCGTCTCATCTTGCAGATCTTTTGATGGATGATGAAATTGTGATTCCTCGTGAGGAAGACCTCTATGAACTCCTTCTCAAATGGGTAGAACACAACCGCGAAGAACGCATCAAGCATTTTCCTTCACTACTGCAAATGATACGACTTCCTCAGATCAACCCTGAATACTTTGAAGAAATCATTGCCACCGATGATTTGGTGACAGATCACCCAGAAGCCCATGAAATTATTTCTAAAGCGAGGAGACATATCTACTCCATGATGGACTATGAAGAATCAGTAGGGAATAGTAAATCTTTCAAGTGGCAAATCCCCAGACGTTGCCTTAGAACTGTAAGTGTTTTGCTGACTATCGCTGGACCATTCTGTGCAATATTTGATCTGGAAACAGAACGCTGGCACAACATCTCTAACCTTACCACGCGTCACTGTCCTGGCATTGAAACTCTCGGGAAATATGTCTACGTGGTTGGTGGAAGCAAAGAGTGGAAGCGTATGAACACTTGTGAACGTTATGATCCAGACTATAACCAGTGGAATGTAATGAAACCAATGAGTGTTCCGCGCAGCAACATTGGACTTGTTGCTCTTGACGGTCTGCTCTATGCTGTAGGAGGTTATGATGGCAGGTCACCCATACGGTAAGGCTTTTATGCTTTAAAGTTCAAGGTGTACTCTCTTATCAAAATAATGGGGTCAGTGCTCAAAAAAGCCCCTTTGACATGTAGTTAGATGTCCTGGGAATAGTGGTGGGTAGCATCTACAGCTGTATGTACTGGTCCTGAAGGAAATTCTTATTTCTACTACTACAGACTACCACTTATAAGACTTGGGCTTACCCGGTATACATCTTCCTAAGGGGTTTTAGAGGGGTTTATAATTGGAAAAGAAAAAGTGTTTGAAACAAGCAGCCTGTAGTAGTGCTGTCCAAAGTATGTTTGGGAGCATGGGGAGGGGTCTTATAAGTGGCAGTTTACAGTGGTCCTTTTACCTGGCCTCAAACATGTAATTCATGCAGAGAAAACTTGGTAATGCATGGCTCATTTTTTAATTATAATAACAAGCACTTTTGAAATAGTACAATGTGTGGTTCCAGAAAATATCCATACCCCCACCACCGAGGGAATTGGAAATTCCATGTGCATGGGAGGGGAGGGGGTCAGAGGCCCAGGAAATCCCAGAGGGGAGGGGGATCACTTTCCAAGGGGTTAATTTTGAACTCAGTATGAAAATTGCTACTTACTTATCTGATAGATAATTTTTGAAGACATGAATAAGTTTAGCTATTTTACTTTGATAATCTTTTTTTGTGAAAATAATTTTTTCCAGAGGGGTTCGGGGGGGGGGGGGGGGGGGGGTCTCTGCCTTACTTTGTGGAAATTTTGGAGGGGTGAGGGGCCATCAGTTCCTTTAAAATATGGAAAATCCAGGGAGGTTGAGGGGGGGGGTTCCTTAGTGAAATTCCCTCCGTGGTGGAGTATGGGTATTTTCTCGAACTACACAATAATGTTTATGTTTTTTTTTAGTTTCCTTGGCTATAGAAAGACACTAGTTTCAGACAGTTGTATATATCATATATAACTTCTCTAAAGAAGCACACATAGTGGGTTGATGATCTCTCTGGACATCCTCTAGCCAGTGAATCACATCCCTCTCTGCCACAAAATTCTCAGGTCTAGCTAGGTCTATTAAGGATAATGTTCATTAAATAATCCAAGTTGATACAGCTCTTTAATTATGGTACTCTGTCTGTTGCCTGGAAAGCTGGGAGAATCCTCTCTTACAACTAAGAGAAAAAAAAATAGCTTAACAAAGACACACTGTGTGTATACCGCCATTTTCATGATCTGTTTAGCTTTGATTTTCACCACATGTACATTCCATTTTGTACTGTTTGGAGGAAGGTGGACTGAGAACTAAACCCGACCCATTCCCTCATGGTTTTCAAAAGGGCGATTGTAACTCTTGCTGCTCTATGGGCAAATTACAAGTGTAAATGTTGTGGTTCAACTTCATCCTTGGTTTAAATATTATTTTCTTTTGTTTTGGGGTATGGTAATGTATGATAATGACTTTCAAACAAAGGAAAATAAAATTTAAGGTGGCTGGATAGGGTTTTCCCGGGGAAATACCTTCCAAGTTTGTGCATAAACTTTCGCATAAAATTTTGCCATTGACAAAGATTTTGAAAAATTAGCAACGAAATGGTGCCATTACCTATTTTACTTGCAGCCGTATTTCTCCACACTGGGAACTGTTCTTCCAAAATTGTTCACAGGAACTTTTTCATCCAATGGTCACCTTGTTGTTTGTGAAGCTTAAGCGAAATCTGTAAGAGTGTTATCGAGAAATTTTTGGATGAAGTTTTTTTTGGTTAGAAATGCTACAAAAACTGGACAATATTGATGTTTGACCGTTATCTCTGGAAAACAAAGGGCTTTTGAAATGCAATTCCACCTCATAGTGAAAGATCTTGGAGATAGCTCTAGCTCATTGCTAGAAAGAAGGTTTTGTAAACATTTTGGTTTACTTTAACAAATAAGCAAATAATTTTTAAACCACTCGAGATATTTTTTTTAAAATTTGAAATTCTCAAGGTTAACTGATGTTTTATAAGACCTTTGGGTTTCAAGTTTTTTTGATATATTGTAAGGCAGCAAAGTAAGGGCTACAAGTTGCTAATTTTTTGTCAGAAATTTCTTGTTTACAAGTGAGAGCCTTGTTTTAGATGCGTGAACAACGGTTAGTTTTGAGCACTGGGGTTGGTTGATGTCCCCTATTTAGAGAGTAACACCTGTGGGCTGGGACTGTCTAAATGTGCAAGAACAAAACTGACCACCATTAGGTGCATTATTTGATGGGTATTGAGTCAAACAAAATGAGGGAAACTACCCCGGTATTAATTTTTAGGTAACGGAATCATAAATAATTCATTTGTTGCTACTGAAAAAATGTTGTAAGACATCTGGTTTTGCTAAGCATTACTAAAGAGTAGTTCCTTTGGACTTTGTTTGGCTTATACCTGCACTTTTATTCTTTGTTGTGTTGCATACTGCTAGAAAACACAGTTTACACAGGGGCGGATCTAGGGGGAGGGTGCAGGGGGTGCATAACCCCCCTGAGATGACCTGCAGTTTTCTAATACAACTGGTATTTTGCCCCCCCAAAAAACTATGTGGTTTATTGGTGTTGAAGTACAGCAAGAGACAGGTGTGCCCCCTCCTAAAAAAAATCCTGGATCCGCCCCTGTCACAGTAAACACCCTCAAATATGAGAATCTTGTCCCTTGAGACACATACTCTTCGTGTGAGAAACAAGATGAAATTGGTAACTTTTGAGAAGAATTGTAATAATTGTTACTATCCATTGTTCACTAGTTTGTGCTCAAGATGGCAGCCTAATGCAAGGGCTTCACACAATTCTTTTTTTCATTGAACAGCACTGTGGAATGTTATGATCCTGCAAAAAATGAATGGAAGTTTGTAACGTCAATGAACAATCAGCGTGACGGTGCATGTGTTGTGACAGAAGGTCGTTACATTTATGTCATCAGTGGGTATGATGGTCACAGTTACTTGAGTTCTGTAGAGATGTATGATCCAAGCACAGATGATTGGGCTTTAGGGGGTAAGACCACTTCTTTCTAATTTTGTGTAACCTTTCCAGGTTCGTACCCGACTGGTAAACTTCATATCTCCTTCATTCACTACAGCTACATGTAGGTGCTGCTAGGGTTATTTTGATAGAGAGTAACACGAGATCAGACATTTTTTTGTTTTCTTTTTACAGTGAAAGGGGGAAAAAGAAAGCTAGTGCATTTTTTCTTAACCACCCCTCAGTTTCCAAATTAGGCAAACCATTGTGTAACAACAGTACATGAACATGCTATAAGAAAAAGGAAACATTATTTTTGAATAAAATCAAAAATCAAACAATGACAACAACAACAACGACAGTTTCTTCAATTTGAAAATAATTTCAGATTATGCTATCCACAATAATTAGCGGAGCTATTCTAGGTGGGCAACAATACAATAACCAAAACACAAGCATTCAAAATCAAAAGGCAGTCATCAAAATTAAATTTAATCCAAAGTTAAATTAATATATTAAGCTCAACACGTCCCAATTAGCCCCGGATTATCAGACAGCACTTTCGTTGCACCTAGTAGTCTCATACAAAAGATATCATGTAGGTCAATCTTAACTCTAGTTAACATACAGCTTTATATAGGACTTGGAGACAGACAAGCAAAAAAGTACATTAGCTTATTGTAAGTAATTGAATGAGCACATAAGTAATAAAAGGAAATGGAAGAAAACAAAAGGAAAAAGATATAAGGGAAATAGGCAGGAAGTCACTCTCAGGCCTCAGATGTTCATGCGTAGCTGTAATCCATAAGAGTACGTAGTTCTTTCCTAAAAACCTTAAAGCCTGATGCTGTATTTGTGATGTTGAGAGGTACTTTGCACCCAAAAATAAGCAACAGCATACCCTGGTATCTCTAAATTTATCATAATTAGTTATGAGTCAAGGCTTAAACTCAATATTTATTTTGATTTGCTTTATGTGTAATAACATTCCACTCATTCCACTCATTGATTTTGATATATTTTTATATATAAATGTATATGAAAAGAATAAGACGGGGAGAAGCTTGTAATGTGTCTGTTCATTGTGTTTACACCCATAGCTGTTGCTCCAATCATTGAAAGACGTGAAGATGCCATGGCAGCTGTTGTTGAGAACAACATTTATGTCATTGGTGGTTACCATGGTAACACATTCTTGCCCACATGTGAAGCTTTGGACCTTGACAAAAATGAGTGGAATTTCAAGGCATCTCTGAGTTCTCCACGTTACCAAGCCGGCGTTGCAGTTTTAAATCGTAAAATCTATGTTTGTGGTGGATGGAGCGGCAATGGGCTCGCTACAGCCTCTGTGGAATGTTACGATGTTGCCACCGACACTTGGTCATCAATAATGCCGCTTCCAACACCCGCTGCTGCTAGGACAGCTTTTATTAACTTTCCACGCAAAATGATTGAAAAGTTACTGCATAAGGAGGACCAGAAGACAGCATCTGATGAACACTTGGCCCAGCCGATGAACACGGATCCTGTTGGAACTGAACATCAATATGGTGCCACTGTTTAAATGGGCCCTACTTGATTTTGCATTGTCAACGCAATGATTTCAACATTACTTTCAGCAATTACAGATAATTGGAATCAATGTTCACAGCCGGTAGTGCACTGTAACATTTTAATACCATGTACTCTGATGTAATACTTACAGCTGAAAGTTCCAGTAGTGACAGATCTAGGGGAGGGGGCCCATCCTATTCTTAGGCCAAACTAGTTGCCTGCAAGGCCAAGAAAAAAATTATTATTTTAAAACCAAATCTATTACGATTAAAATTATTTTAATTTTCAGTGGACAAAAGCCTTGTACCAGAATAATATTATTTCAATCATATTGCATTCTTTTTTTTACACTTTTCAAAGGCCTATAAATGTGCTAAGTTGTCTGAAATAACTCCGAAGAAAAGGTTCTTATTGGAGCCCAAGAACAGAAACCTCAAAAGCCTTAAATTTCACAAAATGAAATCTTATGCATGACCATTTTACCTGTGTTTTCTCAATTCCTGTGAAATTTGAAATTTATTATCTTGGGCTCCCGCAAGAAATTGTCTTTGGTGTTATTACAGATAACTAATTACATCTATAGCCCTTGAAAAGAGTTAAAAAGAAAGCGTTATGGCTTAAAATATTCTAGTACAAGGTTTTTATCCACTGAAAATTAAAATTACTCAAATTCGTAATGCATTGCGTCTTAAAACATTTATAATTTTCAAGAGTGGGCCTCCCCTATCAGGGTCTGGATAAACAGACTCTCCACCAGTATGTTCCAAGCAATCAGATTGTGGAGCTCGGGTAAAACATAGAGCAAGTGGCAATAAGAGAGATTCCTGGAACAGGCTAGCCCCCTACTTATCTGAATGTCTATTTGGTCAGGGAACAGTTAGGGAAAAACAAAGTTTTTTTTCTAGGTAAGTAACGTTGGTCAAGTCTTAATTTTTGTGTAAGTTGTGGAATTATATTTTTATCTTGCGACAAGATTTCACGAAAACTTTATTAATTTTA
The DNA here is from genome assembly GCA_964035525.1 of Porites cylindrica. NCBI lineage: Eukaryota > Metazoa > Cnidaria > Anthozoa > Scleractinia > Poritidae > Porites > Porites cylindrica. The sequence continues at coordinate 30,894,581 of OZ037776.1, forward strand.
GACATTTTTATTGCGCAAAACATTGTGTAGTTGATAGATTTTTATCCTCCAAATTAATAACAATAAATTGTAAAAAAAAATCAAAAAAAAAAAAAAAAAAGAAGGAGAACCAAGTGGTGATGTTCTGTGAAAAAAGGAAAGGAACTGTGAACTTTTATTTATTTTATTTATTTGTTTGCCACACAAAAGAAGTAACAATACAGTACACAATGTAAAAGTAACATGAAAAAAAGTGCCAAGGAGACCTAGATGAAGCTAGAAAGCTTATGATTGAGTAGTTCTCCTTGAACTGTGGTCGAGGGCAAGGAAAATAATGTAAAGGCATGGCTTGTGGAAAACTTGAATTCCAGTTTTTGGACAAGAAGCTCTTACAGCATGATACATTTTGCTTGTTCAGAGTGATTGCTTACTTCAGTGTCTTGGTTAATGATTTGTTTACAAGATGATTTGGTTGAACTCTTGCCTTTTGGGTATAAAAGTGAATTTAAAGGACTTGCCCAGCAAGAAAATCCACCTGTTCTGGGCAACAGGACAGGATTTTTTTGAGCCGTGAGAGGTCAGTGAAAAATCGGGCCCATTTTTCTGTTCTTGGGTGTGGCAACCCTAACAAAGTTTTGTGTGGCGAATTTATTTTTGGACTCCATTCTATAAACCAAACTGAAGGTGAAGCACGAGGTAATAACTGTAGAAGATCCTTCCAGTGTTAGTAACTAAATCTGTGGCTTGAATGTAATTCATAATTGTATTTACTATTAGATGAGGTTTTTGTGACGTCCAGAACAATTGAGGTCAAGGTAAAGTGTTATCATCCATTTGGTAACTAAGACGGTAATTCTTCCAGGTATCACAAAAACCTAATTTGATATTAATTTGTCTTTTTAATTTGTTTTGAAGAAAAAACGACAAACATACCTTCACACTGTGCATATAACATGCAGTGTGAACAACTTACAGATTGGTCAGTTATCTCTTATCAGATAACTAGCTAATCTGTAGGTTGCACTGATTTTCATAATTAACTTTCAGCTCTTATCCAGTGAGAAGACAGATAGATAGTACAATGTGTGATGATAATCTCGAATAAAAATATTATTATATAAATTAGGTGATAATATATTTTAATAATTACTTAAACCAGGCATAAATTTCAGTCAACCGGCGAATTAATTTAAATGTAGTAAGTAAATGCTGCAAATAACAAGTTATTCACAACTTTTGCAACATTTCAACTGGTGTGTTCTGTTAATAAAAGTAAGAATGTATTAGCATATCACTGTTCTTGTGAATTGACTAGTTTGAAAGCTACTCAGATACAGCACCTAGGCTTTCTCGAAGTCCTTCGCTTCTCATTTCCGGTTGCCACAGAAAACATAAAAGACCTACAATTCGCGCTTCGTGCTCCTGAAAAAATTTGAGCTCGACTTGTAGGCAAGTCTAATACAATACCATACCCTCATACCAATTGAAGGGCGGATCCAGGATTTTTCCCAGGAGGGATTGCACCACAAAGGAGTGTCGTCACTGACTGGTGACGTAAACATACAAAACATCAGTTGTATCAGAAAGCCCCAGGTCACCTCAGGGAGGGGGTTAGGTGCTTACTATGGGAGACTTTTTAAAGAGACCTGCAAGAGACCTGGTGTTCGGTAGAACCTTGTTATAATTGTAATTAATAAGATGGGCATATTTTTCCCACTCGGGATTTCCCGAGGTGGTCCCTCAAGAAAAATTTATTTTTCTCTTTTTTTGGATGACTATAACACTCAGAAGAAATCGGAAACAATGGTTATGCAAGGTTTTGGGGTTTGGGGATAAACATAATGTATATCGATACTCACGCTGACGTTTACCCACCTATCTACCAGAAGTGCATTGGCTCTTGTAACAAAAAACAGCAACAATGTTTATGAACAGTGATGTCGTCTAATGTGAGCAAATGTGTGACAACGTTATTGCAATTAGGTGTGCAACTCAGTTTGCTTCTGAAGATGCCCACTACCGCACGATAAAAGTTGCTCTTACAAAAGGCCTTACGACCAACCCTTACGTCCGACGCTAGCTTTGCGTCTGACAACGCTCGGACGTACACCAGGCATCAACGTACGACGGTAGATTATCAGGGGTCGTACACGTCATGGAAAACCTGGGAAGTCACGAAATTTAAGAATTTCATATTCCAGGCCCTGAAAGTAACGGATTTTTATTGTCATGGGAAATTGAAGTTACGTTTGTTATTTTACGTTGCTTTAGCAACAGGACGGAAACGTCAGTTGACGACGGGAAAGCGCGCGGAAAGGACTAAGCATGCCGGTCCTCAATTTGCTGCTCTGCTATTTGTCAAGCCAGTTGTTTGATTTGCGCGCGCCGTCGTCAACTGACGTTCCCGTTCTGTTGTTAAATCAGCCTATTAATGCACACTCCAAAACAAGGACAAAAAGACGTAATTACACAGCTTTTTAACATGGCACACATTTTGGTGAACACTAAAGTGTTGTCTGTTGAACTGAGTTAGGTAAAAATACCTTAAAACAAGGGTAGCTTTGAAAATTTTCATAAGTGACAGCTTTTCCTAAAGTCATGGAAAACTGGAGAAGATCATGGAAAAAGTCCTGGAATTTGAAGAGCTCAAAAGTACGAACCTTGATAATAGTCCACACGGTCACGTGCAGCGTCATTTGCAGTATAGAATGTTTTCACATGACGTCACCGCGGCCATATTGGTATTCCAAAACAATGAAATGGCGGCCATGTTGGTGTCCCAAACCAATCCTTTGGGAGTTGAACTAGTTTTTCTTATGCAAATGCTTTCTTTTGTTCCAAGAAATTTGCATAGACGTTGACCACGTGAGGGAAAACACTCTATATATGGCAGCGTTCGGTACTCGCTGGGCACTAATGTGTTCACATCTTTTTCAAGTACCCACGCTGGAATTTGGGACAGTGCCGGTGCCCGAGTACAAGGTCAAGACGTTGTACTCGGGCACCTGAAAGTGGGCACTGGGCAATCCTTGTGTGCACAAAGTTTTTGTTAGTTCTGGGACAGCTACTCGCTGCTAAGCTCATGTTTCAAAATGGTGTCTGACAGGGCGTAATGGAGTAACTATGTACACCGTCACATTATCAGGTACTCAAGGTGTGAACAGAACAACAGTTTGTGCTGGTTTCCTGGACCTCAGCCGCAGGTCTCTTTATAAAACGACACCTTTCTGGGTATTTTATGAGGCCCTGAAAGATTCTGCATTCGCGGTGGGAATGACGAACGCAATAAAAAGTTTCATTGCCAGTACTTCCACCTGTGTCGAACAACAACAGCTAAAGCAGGTTGAGATACCGCTTGCCAAGCGCTAAACGTGTGGAACGTGGTAAATTATAAAACAAATATTAAAATATAAAAAGAAATGAATAAAATAAATAATGATGATAATGACTATGACGACTATAACTAATAATGATAATGTCGTTGTTCCGGCCTGAACCGGCGTGGACATTTGCCAGTCAGCACTAGGGTTTTTACAGTATTTAGATCTGTGGTAGAATGTGGTTACTTTGGCAAAGATTATTGGGGGTAAATATATCTAATATTATTACCATTATTAGGCAAAAATAAAGTAGCCTGTTCAAGGCTCTAAGATTATACAGTGGGGAAGACGCGAAATTAAAGTGAAAGGTACGCGAAAAGGGGGGTAGGGAGGCAAAAAGGAAAAATGAAGGGAGAGAGCTACGTTTTGGGCATCCCCATTCCAAAAACCCTAGTGATATGGGCATTCCCTTCTCATACTACCTTAGCGATTTGGGTTACGGTTAAGGTTAAAGTTTATACAAGGAATGCCCATATCACTAGGGTTTTGGGAAAGGGGATAAAACGCAGGGATGCCCATATCACTGGGACACCGCCTCCTTTCCTTTCCCCAGTTTCCCGGACCCGACTATCTCGGAGCCTGGAAAGGGACCCGACGAATACCCGACCACCCGACTTACTTCCCGACTTACCACCCGCCAAAACTCGACACTTCGACTTTCTCTCCCCAGATCGCTCGTCAAATAATCCAAGATGGCAGCAATCTCGTAACCAGAGTCGGTACAAACAGGTGTTTACAATCTTCTATCATCTTCTATCATCACAACGGCTTCCCGCTTAGATAATTTATGGTCAAGTTATGGCGGAAATGAAAATGCTTCGTGTACTTGGAGGTATTGGGGTGTTGTTGGCAACAACTATGGCAGGGACGTTACTTCTGGATCTCAAACCCCAGAGGAAAATGGTCTTATTTAGGATTCAAATAATCCTTATATTTTTCATGCTCATGTGCGCCATTACGCGTTTCGTTTGGATCAACCTAACAGTCTTGCTTCCTTCTAGACGAACAGACTCCAAAACTTTACTTGCAGTTCATTGGCTTTCCTATGCTTTTCTCGTTATAATTGTTGCCCTGTCATTTTTCAGCATTCCTGTTTCAAGATTGTCGATCGGACGCGAACCTTTTTACATCACGAGAGTAGCCTTTACGTGCCTAGGGCTTGTCATTCTGTTATTCTTCAACCTCTGTTTCCTTAGCGCTATTTTCACGATTTTGTGGTTTTTCAAGTGCCCTTTTCCCAATGCAAATAAGTGGAAGGCTGTAATAGCTTCCGCAGTTTCAATTTTTCTGTGTATCCATGGTCTGTCTGCGGCATCAAAAGGACCTTCTGTTGTACGGAAGACTATTCCTCTAGCTAAACTGCCACCATCGTTTTATGGCACAACAATTGTCCAGCTCTCCGATATTCACCTTGGACCCATGGTTGGAAGCGCTGATCTTGAGCGAGTGGTAAACAGGGTTTTGATTATTAAGCCAGATATTGTAGTAATCACTGGGGATCTCGTTGATTCCACTGTGGAGAAATTAAAACAAATTGTTTTACCACTCAAGAAGTTGAGTTCGAGATATGGAGTTTTCTTTGTCACAGGTAAAGTTGGGAAGATTTGCGTACAACTGAATACATTTATTATGAATGCAGCAATTTCATACTACAGTGGAAGCTCTCCTATGCAGACAGCTCTACTTACTCTACTTTTTTCCAACTCCCATATAAGCTCTTTATTCCCATAAGCAACCAGCTAAGCTACAGACACCTTTTTCACAGCCCAAGGGTGTCCACTCATTAAAGCTTCCACTCAGTATTTCACACAAATACAGTTGAAATGAGTAGGTTGAAACATATATGCATAATAAATGTATAGGGTTGTACAGAAATCTTGGCCGTATAATTTTCTGCGCAGTGTTTGTTTCAATTATGGTCAAGAGGAAATCTCTGCTGAAGGTCAGTCCTCTCTATGACAGTTGGAGTTTATATCAGGGAACCTGCCCTTCCCCTCAATACAATCCCCCAATCCGCCTCAAGACTATTAGCCTCCAATAGACAAACTTTATTGGAGCCTCACTCTGTTGTTATTATGGTGTGCCCTTGAGAAATGCAGTTAATATAGCTTTCTTTTTTAAAGTTTTTTTTCTGAGTGTATTTTTTTTTAATTACAATTTTTCTTTGCAGTTTTGCAGTTTTTCAATCCCTTTTCCCTGCTTCTTACAACTGCCACCCATGTCTTTGAATTCATGGTCCACCTAACAGGCCTTTCCACGTTTTTCATCAACTTTTGACATGAAGTGAGGGAAAATTTGTTGACTTTTCTAGAAAGGGCACCTTCAAATTAGTAAGATTACTAAGTTTAAAGAGATTTGTTGAAAATTATAAAAGATATAGCTCCTCAAAGTCTTGAAATTTTAACAGGTGTTTTTATGGTAGGGAGCACAACCTTGCCCCACCCAAGTTGGCAAGTTTACTAATTTTAAAGTGCTTTTTCCAGTGATGTCAATGGATTTTCCTAAACTTGTCCATGTCAAAAGCTGAAAAAACAAGTGGACATGTCTACAGTCAAACCTCCACTAACAGCCACCCCTCTACACTGGGCACCTCTCTACAACAGCCACTTTTTTTGTCCCGGCGGGACAATGACTCTTGTTTAAAGGGGTTGTGTCATGGCAGTCCAGTTCATTTTGTTTAATTTTGCCAATTACTCGCCCTCAATCGCTATGGAACTTTGAAGTAAGCAAAGAAATTACGTGTAAATGACAAAAATCAGAGATCCGTGAAGTTGCAAGCAGCATGCAGAGATCAACTTTGAAAAACTGTTAGGCTGAACAGTTATCAAAAACCCTAATTTCAATCCGTTTCAATCTTCTTCAGTTTTGCCCATCCGTGGCATCTGTTGTTTCTGTTATGTTATTTTAACCTTCCTTTAAAGTTTTAAGCGGTTATTTTTATGTTTCTCTTAATTTAACGGGCATTTTGTAATTTCGTAATTTGGCTGAATTTCGTAACACAGCTCCTTTAAACTTCTTTAAAACGGCCACCTCTCTACAATGGCAATGGCCACTAAAGCATGTCCCCAACTGCCAAAATAACCCCTCAACAATGGCCAGTTTTTTTATTGACTGATGAAAAAGTCAAGAATAGTCATGAAATTTGATACACATAGTGCGTGGATGATTAATCGTGTCAGTCATATTTTGATTGTTTCATTTATACTGCTGCAGTAGACATAAATAATTGTCTTGCTCGTTTTCTCACGTTAACATTTTGATTCAAAATATTATTCAAGTTTTTTTGCGTATTCAGTTAATCTATACACAAAATCTATGATTGGATTATCATTATGGGATACAGTAAGCATGAACTGTTGAACTCCATAAGAAAAATTGTTATATAACACCCCTACCTCCCTGTAATGCCCCCCCCCCCCCCCTCCTCCACAACAACCACTTCCTTCTGTTCCTGAGGTGGCCATTGTAGAGAGGTCTGACTGTATTTCATTCATTTGGTAGCAACAAAGCAGTGATAACTCATTGTCATACTGAGCTAAAGGTCATTTTCACAGGAAATCATGAATATTTCACTGGAGATGCTGAGGCATGGTTACATGAACTAAAGAAGTTTGGAATTCATCCTCTCCATAATTCACATGTCCTAATAAGAAGCCCAACTAATCCAGAAGACAAGATATACCTTGCAGGGGTAGATGATGTAGAAGCTGATAGGTTGAGGTAATTAAGATAAATCAATCTTCCTGTAAAATAATACTTATAATATATATAGAGAGGAGAAGTGTAATGTCAGGTTACCATGGTAGCAATATGCCTGGATCTCAACAATCTTTCTTGACAGAGAAGGCTATTTGCATTGTCAAACAATTAAACTTTTAAGTTTTTAGAAATGCTTCACATTTACCTAAGTATCCATTGATGCTAGCTCAATGTAGTGTTCCCAGGAGCAACACTGTATGTTTGCCCCACTCTAACTCTCTTCTAAAGAAAAATATTTGATGTTGTTGTCTGTTATTTTGTTTGTAGTTATGAAGACCATGGTATGAAGCTATCAAAGGCTCTCAGTGGAAAAAGTGCAAAATACCCAACAATCTTACTAGCTCACCAGCCAAAGGCTGCACAACAAGCGTTGAACCAGTTTTCAGATATTGATCTCATATTGTCAGGTCACACTCATGGAGGGCAGTTCTTCCCTATGCACATACCTATTTATCTATTTAATCCCTTCTTTGCTGGCCTTTATAAGCACAAAGAAACCTATGTTTATGTTTCCTCTGGAACATATTTTTATGGCATACCTTTGCGAATTGGTTCCACTCCAGAGATAACTCTCCTCACTTTAGTGCAAAAGCAATAACTTAATTGATTTTCTTTCATTCTGTTGATAAATTTTTAATGGGATGAAACAAAAATCAATTTATTGCATTATTTAATGTCATTCAAGTTAGTCAAATTTTGTTCTTTGATAGGGCAAGGATATTTATTTCTGTACATTTTCCACAACAATGGAAATAATGATCACCCTAGCTCTCAATGGGGCCTTTCTGTACATTAAAAAATGATGGTAAATATAGAAGGAAAAAGAATGAAAAACCCTAATAGATTGATGAAATAAAAAGTCACAGTGTCCACCAGCCAGGGGTTGTGGTATACCATTACCTCCTCACCCAAAACAAAAATGCTCCCTGGAAGTAACCAAATTTCTCATCATTTCCTCATATATCCAAAACTAAAAGGAGTATAGTAAACCATACACCCAATATTATTAATAGTTTTATTTTTAGCTGAAAGATATCAATACCTGATTTCAACTACCCATGCAAATTTCCATGAACTGTATAATTTGTATAGGTAATTGCATGATTTGTAGTGATACCGTATTTGGCATAAATACCATGAGTGATAATTTGAAATTGTTATACGTAATTTCACGAGTCGTTAGGCAAGTGAAATTTGAGACAATTTTGAAATATCACGAGTGGTATTTATGCCAAATATCACGTACAAATCATGCTATTAGTTGTCTATACTACTACCCGCAAAAGGTTTGTAATTTTGATATGTAGGCATTTCGAATTAAGCTGAAATACCACTGCTCTAAGCCAATCAAATTGCAGAAATTTCTCATGTAGTAGTATAAATACCGTGTTTATAACCAGAATCCTGGCTAATGCCCCGGGGGGGGGGGTACTCCCATACATTAGGTATACGGGTATGTGCCGCCCAACGGGGTACCCCGGGTCGTGATTTTGAAGCTCCTGATTTAGACTGGGGTATCCATTTCAGAGGCGTTTTCTAGAACGGGGTATAAAAAATTGTGAATCAGGGCCTTATCTTCTGCTTAAAATTGTTGCCGATTATGAAGAAGCATTTATTTGATGTATAAGTCGAACAAATAAAGAAATATCTTTTGAAAAAAACAGGGCTATTTCAATTTATAAACTTTCTAGGACGGAGTATAAAAAATTGGCCCATTTCTAGAACGGGGTATCAGTTTTAGGGCAAATTCTAGAACGGGGTATAAAAAATCGGCCCATTTCTAAAACGGGGTATCAATTTTAGGGAAAATTGATTTTAGAAAGGGGTGCCAATTTGGAGTCCCGGGCGGCACATACCCACTCAAAAATACCCCCCCCCCCCCCCCCGGGGGCTAACACTCACCGGTGTCATTCCTGTCCTCTCAACTAGCTATGCCCTGAAATTGTATTATAATACCATGAATACCAATATTCCTGGCCCGGGGGTATGGTATGGTTTTCAAGCAGTTTACTCTAGGATAGGGTATATAAATCAGAACATTTGGGTCTAGAATAGGGTATCATTTTTCAGGAAACTGATCAGTTTGTTGAAGATTTTATCTAGACGAGGGAAACAGCTACTCTAGGATAGGGGGGATTTGGGGAGTTTACTCTAGTATAGGGTAGCAAAATTTAGCTGAACTAGCTGTGGAATAGGTTAAGGGTTCCAGGGTCCCAGCAGCACAGAAATTCCTAAAGTACCCCCCCCCCGGGTTTCCTAGCCTGTCAGTAACTGTGCTTGCATCGTTGTTGGCTCCTCCTAAAGATGCTCTTACTCCCTCCCCCAGCCACCTCCCTGCTGTTTTTCCTACTCATCCCTCTTTGCAATGTCCCCACAATCTAAATGCCTGGAACAGCCTTCTGCAATATTATTGGTATAGGGTTGAATGGAGCCAAAACCAATTCATTGTGGTTTGGAATGCATTTTAGGTATTCTTCTAATGAAATTCCGAACTTTAAACTGCCGTTTGCCGTAAACGTCAGTCTGAACTTCTCTCTATTAACCCATTCGCCCCTGAACCGCCCGTAACCGCCCGTGCGGATCCAGGTCCTTTCTACCCATTGTGACGTCATCAGTTTTAACGGTCAAGGACAGCTTTCTTCGCTAACTTGTGCAGAGTGAAGAGCACAATTCAGTCAAGGACACCGGAGAAAGAAGCAAAAAACCACGTGACAAGGACCTGAAAATCTCCATGAAAATCTTGTTCCATTACCCATCTACCTTTCCTTTCACCTAATCCTAAGATCCTAAAAGCTTTCCTAAAAACTCTTCCCACCAAAATGAAGCCTACTAAATGCCCAGCAAGAGAAAAAAAAATGAGGCAAGAAAAGCGAAAAAAGAAGGGAGGAGAGAAAGCGCATGCCCGAACTTTGCAAGCTGATATTTTGCATCTGGATCAGAAGGCCGCCAAGTGTACGACCTGTAAACCGGTTTGTGGTAAGTTTTAGCTCTTTCTAGCACGACAGTGACCAGAAAACCACTCGACTAGCTTCAAAACGCGTTTTTCGGCAAAATCTCCAGGAGCGAATGGGTTAAATGACTCGCATACTCAGGTTGGGTTACCTGTGGTTGAACTGTTGCATTGTGATACAATTTAATTTTTTTGTTAAAGTTAAGTACGAAAACAAAATAAATTTATAGATGAATTTCTGTACTAACATTCCTAAAATGTGGGAAAGAGGAGGAGAAGAAGAAAAAGAAGAAGAAGCAGAAGAAGAAGAAGAAGAAGAAAAAAATGTAACCTTGCACTGGCCGGGAATCGAACCCGGGCCTCCCGCGTGGCAGGCGAGAATTCTACCACTGAACCACCAGTGCCTTGCTGGAAGGAGAGGTCATTATTTTATTATTTAAAGTTACCTACTACTCTTGATATTGTGAAAGATAGATATTCTCGCTCAAAATTATTTAAAAGGTATAAAACTGATACAAATATACCGTGGCAACAGTACACCCAAATTATAACGAGATAAGGATTTAAAAAAAGATCCTGCTTTAGACAGTTATAGACGCACCTCTAAGAATCATGGGATCGCTAGCTGGTAAGGGCAATCCCTGGGGACGAGGGTTTCGTTCCTCGAAACTAAAAGGTCCCTTAAAAACGCCTGATTCAAATTTGTCGGACAATCCGATCGATTTTGATTTAAAAAGTGTAATTAAAAGGGCGTTCTAGACTTTCTCGACTGATCGACTCAACTTTTTTAGCGTCACAAGTCTCGCGACTTCGTCGCTCCCTTTCGCTCGCTTCGCGAACGTTTCTCGCGCTTCGGCTCTCACGTTAGGGCGGTCCGAGTTCAAAAACGTTTGGGACTTTAGCCCTGAAGCCGGGGGGGGGGGGGGTACTCCTGGGAATTCTTCGTGGGGGTGTGCCTCCCGGTTCTTCAAATCCTGACTCGATTTCAGACCAAAAAACGGTAATTCCACACCCGTTTTCAGACTAGACATCTAAGAGTCCATATCCGAAAAGAGACCTGGCCTAGGCCTTTAGGCAGAAATCATGTTATCCTTCAATATAGACTTGCTACAAGTCGACCTCTTGGCGAGCGGAGCGAGCCTTTTTTGGCCGACGAAAGTCTACATTCAATAGGGCGCAAACACAAAAATTATTCAAATCCATTTCGAATTCGCTTATTTCTCTTTCTTTTTTACTTATTTGGAATTGAAACGATAAAAATGTTCATACTCTCCCGAATTTTCTTCGAAAACCCAACCCGATTTCAGACCAAAATGGGCAAAGTGTATACCCGTTTTCAGACCAAAACGACGCAAAACCCTACCCGATGGGGCGGCACATACCTACATGGCGCATATATGGGAGTGCCCCCCCCCCGGAGCCCCGAAGCTGGGTTCCGAAGCCAGGCGTTTTTCCCCCGTTTTTCGAGGTGTCAGTGGGGTGGTAGCTTTGACGGTTGACGGTTATTTTTAAACCATTTCGACAGTTGACGGTTAAATTTTAGAGCTTTTGACGGTTGCGGGTTGATAGTTACCGTATTTATTCGATTAACCGCCCTGGGCGCTTATTAAATTTTTGGACCTTGAGAGTGGGCGCTTATTCAAGGTGGGCGCTTATTTGAGGCTGGGCGCTTATTAAATTTTCAAAATTTTCAGCAAGTGTAGTATGTGTATTTTCCAACAAAACAAGAAATGGTAATAACAGAACGCGAAGATGTAACAAAGCAAGGTTCCTGTAAAATACTTTGAAGAAAACTCCGTCTTCGGGGAAGTCTCTTATTAGTATTTATTCAATTTTAGGGGTGGTCGCTAATTTGAGTTCGAGTGGGAGTGGGAGGAAGGTGTGGTGGGGTGGGCGCTTATTCGAGGCTGGGCGCTTATTAACTTTTTCTGCCTTTAGGATGGGCGCTTATTCGAGGTGGGCGTTAATTCGAGGTTGGGCGCTTATTCCAATAAATACGGTAATTGGTGGAAATTTAGTCCAAGAGTTTAGGTAAATATTAACTTCTGCATTTATGGGCTCCTGTTGCTGCCTGTCTGGGCGTTGTCTTAGCCTTTCACTTGAAAAATTTCGAAACATCAAAGTAAGCAAATTGTAAGGCCTTGTAATGTCTAGAGAGAGTGTTTTTGACAACATGGGAACTGGTTTTTCCAGTGTTGATATTCTTCAGGAACCAGGGGTCCGTGAAGATCAGCTGAAATGGTGAAATTTTAAATACCTTGAAACTCTTTGACGGTTATCACTTTTCTGCATTTTGACGGTTGACGGTAAAAATTGCCTTTTCGATGGTGAAAGGTTAAATCTTAGGCCGTTTGACAGCTGACGGTTAACCCCATTGAGACCCTTTTTAGTCAGGCGAACGTAGGCCAGAATTTCTTCGGTCGCCTCCCTCCTGTCCAGAATCGCAATTTGACTTTTAAGGACTGGGAGAAGGAATATTTAGTTTCACTTTGGGCAAGAAATTGGCAAGCCTACTGGGTAAAAATGTTTACCCCTATTTTTTATTTTATTTCTTTTCACTCAGTGTCTATTTTTTATCATTAACATTTTCATCATTATTTTTTTGGGAGGGAAGTGGAGGGGGGGGGGGGGGGGGGACAGTCTAAATCAGGAGAAATACACCTGCCTACACTGAAAAATATCTTTCATGGCTTATAATCCTGGCTCCGGTTGTTCGAACGTTGAATAGCGCTATCCACCGGATAAATCACTATCCAGCGGATAAATATTAGGAAAACCAAGTGCGTTATCCACTGAATAGAGATTTATCCGGTGAATAACGCTATCCAACGTTTTAACAACCGGGACCAGGAAAAAAAGTGTTAAACCGTTGTATGTCGAGGAAAAAATCTATCACCAGGGGTTTGGAGAAAAAAAAATCTTACTTAAACCAAATCACCCATAATTCCCCCACCCCCTTGCTCCAAAATTGAATTTGATATAAAATATATCGGGGGGGATTTATTGACCGCGAGTACAAGGGGTAGGGGTGGGGAAAGAAGAAAATAGACTTCTTTTTTCTTTCTCGCGCTCTGCGCTCGAAAAGAACTGAAAAAAATAAAATAAAATAAAACAACGTAGCGGCTACGTGGTACCCCGCGCGGGTTAAATTGCAACTCTTGGACCCTGCTGATAGACAGTAGGGAGCTTAAGAAACAACGTTTTTGAGCGACGCACGTCAACCGGAAGTGGCCTTTTTTCATTTTTTGACGGTGGTTTCGCGCAAATTTTCAGTCAAATCGCCTCTATAACAGTAAAGAAGCTAAGGAATACAAATTTTATGTCATCAAGGCATGTTAAGAGGGAAAATACCTCACTTCCGGTTGACGTGCGTCGCTCAAACACGTCGCTGCTTTAGCTCCCTAGTAAATTATCAACACTTGTGGTGATCCATTGAAAGGTCATGGGATTTAGATTACAAGGTAAGAGAACCTTCATGCTGTGACTTTGGAAAGGCGGATTCAAGATTTCTTCATTATCAGGCAGAATCTCTTCCACCAGAATGTAAGTGAATTAACACGAGACTTCTTGGAACATTGAATTATGCTTTAATGAAACCTTAATACCCTTCTAACCATTTCTGATTGTTGTGGAGTAACCCGGGGGAGTCACTCAGTGACAATGGTCAGTGATCACACAAACCGTTACAAATTGTTTTATTGTTACAGACCGCACCGAAACGTTACAACTTTGCTGTTACTTCCTATTCTACAACATTATATATCTTATTCATGCGAAAAATTATTTCAGTAAGGGTTTGCAGACAATGTGCATGCTGTATCGAGCTGTTTATTTTGGGCGAAGCTTCGAGAGGCCATCGTACGTAGAAGCCCATCTTCCAGACGGTGCCACATGAGGCCACAAGTCACGTACACTCGGAAATTATGGCATAAAATTGTTACAATTATTCACGGTTTGCTCCTTTTACTGGTTTAAAAGAATATGTTCAAGGTTTATTGATTCAAACTCCTAGAAAATGAGTCAGGGTAACAGGGGTAAGGTATAATCAGTTCGAAATGTACTCAGGGTGAGTTTAGAACATAAATGACACTGAAATGATATTATCTTTTTTAAAGCGACGTCATTCATGCTCATGCTCTTTTACCCAGTGACCAATCTTTCTCCCGCTTTGGTGTTGATTTCTTTCCTGTTTGCTCATGACAAACAAAAACAAACACAACTTCTTTGCAAATCCGAAGAGGAGCACCACAAGACCTTCCTAGAAGGGACGAGTGCTCTATTTGTAAACGGGACCGACGGGGTCCGGGCAGGGTTTTGTCCGACCGGAAATGCAGGATTTTTGCCTGATTGCAGATGTTAAATGCTTTAATCCAGTGCTCGTTTGTTCGTCCTAAGAACCACAAGAACTAACTAAGGCGTTTATATGACTGAGCCAAGGAGCCTGGGAGGCGGTGGGGCGGGGGATAAGGAGAGGGGGGGGGCTGGTGGGAGAATCTTCTATGATGGGTCTATAAAGCGCCTTAAACGTCATCTTATCCCCCTCTGGCGCAGGTTAAACCTCAAGCGATACCTTTATACGCAAAAATATTGGCTTTTCGTGTAGAACACCCTCAAAAAGTTCGACCACTGCAAGTTAGAACGCTAAGCGAGACGAAAAGCATCCCGTAATTTTCATATGGGAGTTCCCCCCCGGTGCAAGGAGGTCCAAACGGTTATAGCTTAACTTGATTTATACAGCTTGAACACCCAAGAATATTCCTTCTCGCCTTTTAGATGGAAAACCTTCCATTCCGCACCCATTTATATGTACATGTATACATGTACTGAGTGATAGTGGAGCAAAGCTAGTTTCTTATCGACGGAAACAACACGACGGCAAGGCTTAAAGGGTACCTATACACAGCCCTCAGTCAAGGTCGATCGAGGTGTTAACTTCTTAACAACCACGCCTCCACATTTCGTGTATATACGTTGGTCTAAACAATTTCCTTTTGTTGTTTATGGTTCATTCTAGATCTTATTCCGTAAGTGATACCTCCACATGATCGCCGGAAATTGATCTTTCCATCTACAGTCTATCAGATACTGTTTGTCGTCTTGGGTTGCTATAGAATTATTTTTATGAAAGAGTAGTTGCCCAAGAGGTAAACAAACCAAAGGAAACGAATTAAACAACTAACAAAGTTAAGTTATAAATCCTTTAGGGAATTTAATACAAGAGATGTGCGGTTTGCCAGGAGTTAGGCAGTAGAAGATTCTTACTGGTTTCTTATCTCTTAGGCCGGTTATAGATTTCATCTCGTTATCGATCCGCACAGCCTGTAAACGGTCTCAAGCAGGGCATTAAAGGCAAGGAAAAGGCGTGATAAGGCGCTTATCTATTCAGGCTACATATTAGTAAAGGGAAAACACCAGTAGGGAATATAAAACACAAAGTAACCAATGCTTGACCGGTATGAACCGCACCCTAACCAGGGTTGAAAGTGGCTATTTATTCAGTTTGTTGTTCAAACGCTGGGATATCTCTATCCAGCGGATTAGAGAAACCAATTGCGTTATCAAGTGGATATCCGGATAGAGATTTAACCAGTGGATTGCGCTACCCACCCTTTTAACAGCTTGCTGGGGCCTGGTACCTTATCCTGGGGACGCTTAGGGCGTAGCATTGGAATTCGCTCAGGTGGTGCACAAGTCTTTTCTTTCGTCCTTGATCGCGCTTTTTAAACTCTTTTCCGGCGCTGCTGCTTTCAAAATCAAGATGGCGACTACACGTAGCGTATCTGCTCGCTTGAAATATTTTACAGCTGCAATGCACGCTTTAGGGTCGTCTAAACTAAGACGAGACATTCCTTTACAATGAAAAGAAATCAAATAAATCTCGTTCCCAGACCTCTGGGAACGAGAAAAAACATTCAGAATTCTTCAGGAATGTCATCACCGTGTTAAATGTCACGTGAAAAGTCACGGGATCGAAGCGTAAATACTCAAAACCTGATCAACGCACGTTAATATTCCGATATTTGTAACAATATTTTATCCTTGGACACTGCACTGAAATAAAGGAAATTCGATTCTAAAGACTTAAAAAGGCCATTGAAAAGGATTCCTTTCTATTGCTCTAAATAAACTATTTCGTCGTGTTTTCTCTTTTCGCAAAAGAAGAAATAGTTTGTGTTCGGAAATGGTCAGTCTGTCAAAACAGATAGTAATTTCGGGATATCTGTTATCTTTTACGGTACACGGTGACCTAATGCGCCATTTTTTCTTAAAAAGGACGCACCTTACTATTTCTTTTTTTTCTCTCTCTCTTTCTGTTTTTTCATGGTTCTCAAAACACTCACTGTTATGGAACTAAACTCAAACTGCTTTAGCGAGCCGAGCATGTCATTTTAAAGTGCTTTACGGTCATTTCCCTCAAGTCATTCCACCCAGTATACTTGGCCTCCTATTTCGGAACGAGCAATATTATATTCGAAGCTTGCTTGTTTTGGTGTATGGCTTAAAGAACGAGGAATATTACATTTGAAGCGCACTTGTTTTGCTTTACGGAATATAGAACGAGGAACATTACATTTGAAGCGCACTAATTTACTCGAAAATAGGGGGTTAAGTGACCGGGGAGAAATGGCTTGGGGGCGAAGTGACCGGTTACCTTTAAAGGTGATAATTTGTTTGTTGATGGGCCTTCCAAACTGGATTATGCAAACAACGCTTACAATAGTAACCGTCATTTGAATTAAATCAATATAAATGTATACACAAGTAACTAGGCTGTCATTAAGTATTCTCAAGTGTATCCTTGGATATGCAAATTTATTTTCTCGCAAAAGACAGCTTTATTCCGCTCCTGTCATGCAAATGATCTTGAAAGTTTTGAGACAAATCTAATGCGCTGCGAAAGCGAGCTTAGCAAATTGTCTTAGAGTTTGTCTTGCCAATTTTAACCTCTCAATAAACGCTCCTGGTATGTCGCCATAAAAATGTCCGTTGGTTGTTCGCTATAGATCGACGGAATCGCTTTCGACTACTGACAGACAGTCAGCAATATTGTTTACACCGTCAGCGAGGTTGTGTAGCCTATCGAGAGCAAACGGGAAATTGAATTTTGGTTTTGTTTCTACGCAGAATAAATTAGCAGGCTGACCAGGGTTGAACTCATCGATCTGCAAGCAAGTGAGTATACATTCATTTTTTGTTGTTGTTGACGATTACAAGCAATGTTGTCTCGCTCTGCTGAATAGATAAATCCGGTTACTTTCTGCCATGTTTTTCGAGATTAATCTGTGGGAAAGCGCATTATATTAAAATTCCAGTGAAATGTCATGTTCTGCGAGGGTTAAAAACCTGGCCCTCGATTTCGCATTTTCTCTTCGAGAAATTTATATTTGTGATGTTTTCGACGACAGATTTTTTTATAAGCCTTCTCCTACAAATGGGGTCTCAATGACCTCTTAGATTTTACAGCCTTTTTCAGCTGTACTTTACGGAACTGTTTAGTAGTATTTTCCGTTACTGAGAGATATTGGTGTTGGGTCAGAGGAGTATACAGCTGAGTGTATAGACTCTTGCCATCGTAGTTCTGTTATTTTAACTGAGCTTAATCTAAAACCACTCTTGGTTTGTTAAGTAAAGTTACTTCGTTCAGTGTGTAACAGCAGGAACGGTATGCAAGGAATAATTATTGCAACGAGCGGTCGCGAAACCAATTGTGCATCTCATGCACTCGAAAATGTCTTATTTCCGCTAACTCATCGTTTTGCGTTCCTAAAAGAAAATTGCTTAACACCAGAAGGAATCAGTACAAGAACTTGAAATATCTCAAAGCTGGTCATTGCAGGCGAATTTGCATCTTAATTAATGAACACTGACAGCTAGCTTATATCAGTAGCATATATTTTTCGTATCTTGATCATTAATCGCCAAAAAGAGATAATCTGTCTTATACTCTATTATTGTTTTTTTGATTTTTTTTTTGATACAGTGACATATCGTCCCCCAACAAGTTCTCCGAATTTTAAGGCCCTTGTCAAAATAATAATTAAAAAACTGCATTTGAATTGCGAATTCTCTCAAGTGAAATTCCTTCCACGTTAAATTTACTGTAATAAATACTAAGAGTTTTTCATAAAAGAAAGAACTAAACAATCTCTTTCAAAGCCCTTTTTCAGACTAATACTTCTTACTGATGAAATATCAGGAAAAATATCAACAATTTTTCAATGTCTTGCCCCATCTTAGGCATTTACTTTTTGAACCTTTCGCGTGACGCACGCCAAGAATCTTCAAAATTTTTGCAGCTGCCTCCGTTGCTTTACTGAAACTGGCAGCGGGTCTGACATTTAAATTCGTCTTCTATTTATTTAAAATGACTTCAACCTCTTAAAAAATTAAGTCTGTTTTAAAGCCATTATTTTTAGTTTTGAAGTTCCAATTTAGTCTTCCAAGAAAAGTTTTTTTTACAACGTGTTAAGTCGTGTTCTCTGGCAACGCTTTGACAGAGCACCCAACGACCGTTTTTTTTTAATGTCTGTTCGGAGAAGCAATATTCCCTAGAATTTTCTATTACTTAAGGACGGTTATATTAAAAGTTTACTCGCCATTGATAAGCATATTACAAGTGACAATTCAGGATCATCACTGATCGACCAGACCCCAGTTGTTGTAAGTCTTCAAAAGGTGAATAGCATTAATCACTGGATAAGCTGGGTTTCCCTAATACTTATTCACTCTGCATAGCGCCTTTATCAAGTGGACAGCGTCATCACCACTGGGGTCAGGGGTCGACAGTGATCCATAGAGACCGCTCAATGATCTTACTCACTCCCACTCCTCTTTTCCAGATCACTGAAAGAAGTCTAATGATGGCCCAAGAGATCGTCAACGGTACATATCAAGTTGACTACACCTCCTTCAGAGGTGACGTCATAGTATGCTGTGGGGGCTACGAGGGACGCTTTGAGATGGATGCCGT
The DNA here is from genome assembly GCA_964035525.1 of Porites cylindrica. Lineage (NCBI taxonomy): Eukaryota > Metazoa > Cnidaria > Anthozoa > Scleractinia > Poritidae > Porites > Porites cylindrica. The sequence goes on from OZ037776.1 coordinate 30,913,620, forward strand.
AGAAGCCTTTTGTCTCAACACCGGCACATGGGCGGACCTTCCCCCAATGCCAGTGGAATGCAACAGTCTGGCCGCGGGAGCTTATGGAAGCGCTCTTATTACTGCTGGAGGTTCTGCAAAGTGAGGCCAGAAGCTTTCATTTTTCCACAGGTACCCCAAGCTCACTAGTGAGAATGCGTTGTTGCGTGACAAAAATATTATTAATAAGGGTATGTATGGGTATTTGAGCGGTCGTGCTTTAGGGGTCAAAAATAGTAATAAAAATACATCAGAATTTCTTACCTTGTGTCCTTGTCTAAATTTATGGTGTTTTCGTAGCATTTTTGGCCGATATAACGAACAACGGCAAAACTAAAACTCGCTGGAATCGCCCTTAAACGGCCAAAAATGCGAAGAAAACACCACAAATTTAGACAAGGACAAAAAGGTATTACTATATTACTAATTTTTACCCCATTAACAACGATACAAACCCTTACAATATTTCTCTTACGCAACAACGATTCTCACCCGTGAGCTTGGGGTACCTGTTTTTTTTCTACCAGTCTTTATCCTAATACCGTAAACATCCGCTTTAAAGTCTCCCCACTTGTAAGTCGCCTCATACAAGGGAATCCGAATTCCAGAATCCAAGAAATTTTTACAGTAGTCACTAAAGTTTTCTCAGGAAAGTGGAGGCTCTGCTCCTTATAAATGCATCCTTGAGTATAATACACGTACCGTAGAAAACGTAGCATCGTCAGGACTTAAAAGTATAGATTCACGCAAAACTGATCCAAAAATAGATAAGTCCCTTAAAACTGCGAGACACGAGTACGTTTTTTTAACTTGCTGGTTTCCTGCTAATACCACAAGCCTTCTTTACATACATCAGGCGAACCGATTGCAGCAACGGTTGCCCTCGAACCGTTGAGACAGCCGTAAAAACCTAACTTGGACGAGGGCATAAATTTGGCTGCAGTGACAGATCGCATAAATTAAACCTGGCTTGATTTAGTGCAAAGAAGTTGCCAGTTACAACGTGAACGTGCCATATTTTTGCTATTGTGGCATCACTAAGCTCGATGCCTTTTGTCCTGTTACTTGTAGTTGTAACACATCCACTAGGGTATCTTACTATCATTTTTTATCTCATATTTTACAGCAAGAAGCCCCTTGATAGCGTATCACTGTTTGATTGGAAGGAATCTGCGTGGAGAAAACTGGCTCCCATGGTAACCTCTCGCGCATACCTCTGTGGTGTCACTGATAAATCGCGGGCTCGCCTTGTGGTAGCAGGAGGGTTCAACAACAAAGAGCTTAATTCTGTAGAAGTATTCGATATCAAGACAGAGAAATGGCTGAAAGCTCCTTCCATGCCAACAGCGCGCACCAAGTGTGGAGGAGCTATTGTCGGGGATTACTTTGCCGTGGTAAGTTAAACCATCACCTTTTTCAGCTATAGGGTATCATGAAGAATAGCCTGCGTAGCTGGCGTCGAAAGGGGTAGGGAGTACATGAGGAAGTAAGACGTTGATGGGAAGTAACGAGAGACGCCTATCCGAAATCCGAAAGACGAGCTATATTCATCTCTCCATTAGACTGCTTGCAGTCGGTTTGTCTGCCGAATTGTTTCCTCTAAATAATCCTTTCTGCTGAAAGAACTCAGATGAAAAGATAGGGACGAGGGGGGTTGCGGGATGAGATGCGGGGCGGCGCGCCACCCCTATCCCTTCTCGTTTAATTGCCTTGTTTTAAGGAAAGAGACAAGATTGACTGTAAATAGTTTATCTCGTCATTTGCCAGCCTTTTCACCAAAAATTCTCATAAGCTCAATGCTCGTGGTAGGAAAATAGGAAACTCAAAGAAATCTTGAAAAAGGTTATGTTCTTCACATTTCCTAATGAAGATCCATTAAAAATAGTTGTTTAGAAATCTTAGAGCGCGCCAGCCTTTCAATGTGTTTCAGATTCCTTTCCCGCGTAATCCGCTGTGTTCACAAACGTCCACCCAATCCAATATGGTGGTTGATCTTGTAGATAGAGCCTCTTTAGTCCTCACTTCTAACTCTCTGTAATTCTTTGCTTGACACTTCGCGCACCTCATCTGCGTTTGTTGGAAATACTGTTCAGGCGCTCCAACTAATGCTCCAACAAGCTGTGATACCGGAATTATTTGAGAGATGGACGTCTGCTTCTTTCGAAGGCTTTTCAATTGCTGAATAGAATCACCTCGCCTGGAATACAGTAGAATGCAGCACTACTCTGTTAATGTTAATTTATTTTTTCAGGCGGGTGGGGATGCGTTTGGACGACCTACCAATGCAGTCGAATGCCTTAACTTGAAAACTGAAAAGTGGGAGACTTTTCCCGCCATGAACATCCATCGCCGTCGCTGTGCAGTGGTATCCGTTGGCGAGAAGCTTGTGGTAGCAGGCGGGCTAACTCTTGGCGACTACTCACTGGACTCTGTGGAGATGTTTGACCTGCGCAACAGGAAGTGGTTGGAGCTTCCAAACATGCCATACCCGCGTTTCGGCTGCGGAGCATGCGTGATCGGCTCGCAAATGTTTTTGGTCGGTGGGAATGAAAAGTTGTGGATGAAAGCTTATTCAAGCCGGGTGGATTGCTTTGATGTGATGTCACAAAGCTGGGAAACCCTTCCAAGCATGGCACATAGAAGGCTACACCCCGCCGCAGTCTCCATGAGTCTCTAAGCATGCACTACACACTAATGGCGACGATAAAGGAAGATCGAATTTTCGCATCCAAATTAAGATTTAATCAAAGGATGTTAATATATTGGTTTTGGAGATTTTACTTGCTTTTGCAATGACAACTTATTTGACGTACTTACTTAACAAGAGCGTTCCTGCTAACTTTATTACGTGAAGAATTAAAGCTAAGTAGTTTCTGTCGAAAATTAGCTGTGTGAAAATAGGTAAGTCCATTTCGTTTCTTCTTGACCGGATAACGTAATTCTTCGCAATAAAGCGCCGTTGAAAAGGCGATTGAGCTGAAACTTGACAGTGATAAATTGGTGTTTTTTTCTCTAGTTTTTCGCAAAGCATGACATTAAAATTCAGCCACCCAGTGAAATTCAGGATCAATCTAGGTTTCTGGGAAACTACCCACCTACCCCTCCCCTAAGCCATCATTTTGCCCTAAGTGAGAAGTAAGTGTTAATGTCAGCTTAGGGGAGGGGTAGGTGGGCAGTTTCTCAGAAACCTACATTAATCCGAAATTCACAGTGGGACATTGTTTGCAGTACTAAAACAATGAGTTTTTTTTTACTAGACATGGGGTCCTGCGGTGTCTGAGGACCTAAGTTTTTGGCTGTAGAAAAGGAGAAATCGAACGTCTAGTCGTTTAGTCAAAACCCCCCTGACCACGGCGCTAGTCAAATGGAGGTCAACATTGTGCATAGCTTGCGAACAAGATTTCTTGTGAATGGGAGTTAGAAAGCATTTAAGAGGGCAATCTTTTTGTAGTGACTTGTGTCCGAGGCTGATTACTTTGCACTTTTATGGAAAGCGAAGTGAATTTTTGCTTTAATTTTTGTATATTTTTGGATAATTGTTACGTAATCTTTTGCAGAAATTGTTCAAACTTTAGTCTGGAAAAAACTTTTCACAGACAGTTAAAACAACTTTCTGATGATGAAAACAGAATTGCTGCTTTGTAGGACTACACGACAGTAAATAAATTGCCAATCACTCATGATCAGTATTGCTTGAGATTATTTTTAATCTTTGAGGCTTTCCCCCAAATATTGGCCGATGTTCTCGAAAAGGCACTGGAGACAATAAAAGTAAAGATCCCCTGAATTTAGATTGAAATAAGGAAACTTGACTGTACATTCTCTAGCACTCTGAGGGTCTATTACGAGAACATGATCATGGATAGTTCCAGTGCTCAAGTCTAAGGCGAATGTTCAGTTCCCCGGGGGGTTTTCCCTATGATGGCCTGTACAGGGAGGCTCCGCTCGAAAGAGGTCCTTTTTTCACACTAATTAAAGCATATGAAAGGGTAGGGACATGTGGCTTTTCGAACTGTAAAAAGACCCAAAAGGCAGCTAAAAAATGTGTTTTATGGCTGTGAAAAATTTGAGAAGACGTCGTGGTTTTGTGTTTTATTCATATTCAAGACAGTACAGTTAACCCTTTAAGCCCCAAGAGTGATCAGCATCAAATTTCTCCTTGTAATATCACTACTTTATAAAACAGAGTTGTCATGAGAATTGTAGACATGATCACACAAGATGAATCTAATTGATACTTCAATAAACTCTCCCCACTATTTCTACTGAATTTTGAAGTTAGGGTTTAAAGCCAGGGTTAAAGTTCTAATCGAGATATGTGAAAGGGGTACCATTTGTTAAAAGAAGGTGCACGAAAGGGGTACCTTTTCGGTCAAAAATGGTTTATATTAAAAGGGTAAGTGGTTAGATTTCGGGCCAGAGCCTCACCACTCGCACGAGTGGTGGACTTTAAAATCTAAATGCCTCGGGTTAAGCGGCTGTTTCACAGATTTTATCAAGTTTCTTGGACAACGCTATAGATGAGCAATATTATAATGAGCCATAACTTTAAGGCTGGTAAAAGACAGATCCAGCACAGTTTATAGCAAGTTGTTTTATGTTATCATTTAGTTCACTAGTAAATTTTTTACAGAATACCATACCAGATAATATGATGACATCGACGTTTATCATTTTTAATGAATCGCAAAGTGGAAAGGGAATTCTCGAGTTAAAGTCCTGCTTAAATTGTTAAAAAGCCAGTTTCACAGCTTTTCATCATACTTACATCATTGCGTTCAACATTACTTTATCTGGAGCTTAATTATGCCTCAGAAGAGAACAACCGTGGTAAGTAAAAGTTGCGTTAGAAAGTAACCAGCGCGTGAAAATTACTTAAGCGTACATCTCTTCCGAAGTGGTAGACTTTTCAGCTCGCAGTCCTCGCAAATTAAAGTCAAGCGCCAACTCTCTGATTACTCCCTCCAAATGACGGATGAAAAAAGTGATAAAAATCCGGGATCTTGAGTCTTTCAACCTCCAATCCAGACATCAGAATCCGGTCCAGTAGTTCCCAGTCTTCCCCTCCCCATTTTGTAAATTCTCGAACGTTCATTCCTCCCACGCGGTCGAAGTCAGACTTGTACATGGCTAATAAGCCAAACCCGAGGGTTTCCCAGTAACCAAATGGTAGGTCTGGGTAATATCCACACTTGAGCCTTTTTACTACTGGAGCAAACGCCATCTTTCCCTCGACACAGTGCTGGTGAGTGTACAAAACATGATTTAACAGTTAGTGGCACATAGTTCACAGGCAGTTAGTGTTCCAAACCTGTCCTGTGGGAGCTGAACTTTTTTCTCACGCAAAAACTTTCTTTTGTTCCAATAGGCCATTTTACAGTTGTGGGCTTGGTGTCCTAGCCTTTGAGTGAACGTGAGGCTGAGGGTGACCTTGTTTTGATACAGACCTCCTTCCTTTTCTAATGTAAATTTTGCTTAAAAAATACTATTTAGAATAACAAAAACATGATTTACATAATAAAGCAAGCAGGGTTGTATCAAAACAAGGTCAACTCCAGCCTCATTTCCAACTGTAACTGTAAAATGGGCTATTAATTTGCGTACTTGCTGACCACCAAAATTTTGCATAAGCATTGTTTTCAGTTTCTCTTGGGGCCACTTTAACTCCCACGAGAAACTGGAAACAATGCTTAAGCAAAATTTTGGAGTGATCAACCGAGAGTAATATGGTATCTTATGGCATTTTCTGTAGTGGTCAATTAGGTTAAGGGCCTGTTTACATGGAGGTGGGGGACCCCAGATTGGTGATGTAGCCCGGTTAGATTTTAACTTATAACGTTACATAACCCGTAATTGGTGATCTGGGCTACGCTAATGAGTGTTCCTTTAATACTCCAAAAAGGTCTGAATGGGGGTAGTTCGATAACACTAAACACTTTTTTGGTTTTGTAACATGAAACTGGTAAAGTTTAGGCATTTTAATAATAGCAGTAAAAAAACTGACGGTAACAGTAAAACGGCTCAAAGAAGACCAGAATTATTTTGTTCAGTATATTAAAGAGTTTTTGGCCATTCTCCGACGATTCTGGATTATTTCAGAAGATTCCCGAAGACTGCCGAACTGATTCCCAAAAACGGACGAAGATTTCCGTAGATGTCAGAAGACTACCGAAAATTTTCGACTTTATTTTGGTCGTTAATTTCACATGTGCAAAGTTATGTTTTTATAGTGTCTAGATACTATTCTTTCACAAAAAAAACCTCTAAACGTTTGAAAATACTTTCTCCGGAAACGGTAAACATTGAAAAACTACAAATTATAGCTAAATATTTAACAATTATTCCTCGAGCCCAAGCTGGCTCTGAGTCAATAGCCGGCCGAATGGGCTATTGACTCAGAGGCCACGAGGGCGAGAGGAATAATTGTTTTAGCAAAATCCAACTAGTTGGACAAAAATATCAAGAATAAAAAAATTTAGCTAGTTAAAGCTAGACTTTAATCCTTTTTTGTCGCCAAAAAGCCGGCGCTTTTCGCTACTAGTGGGCTATAACATATAGTCTAGTAGTAGCTCAACCAATTAGAACGCAGCATTGATAATAGACCACTAGTTGGATTTTACTAATAAGTAATAGTCATATAACAAGTACCTACCTGGGGAACAGATATAAGAGAATCATTGTAATTAAATTATTCCCTTGTATGCAAACAATAATAATAAGTGTAACAATAATACGAAGTAAGAAGGGTTTAAAAAGGAAGCACTAAATTTCATAGCCGCCAATAAGCGATGATCATGTCTCAATAAACTTTCGCTTCGGCTCCTCGTATCTCGCAATTAGTTACGTAGAGCGCGCGCGTAAAATGACGCACGTTCGATCTCTAAATGACGAAACAATCGACATAGAATAGCGTCACAAGCGAATAATTGAAGAAATTTTTTCAGAGATTTGCAAACAGAGAAAGTCAAAGATGGATAGTGTTAAGTGTTTCTTTTACAATGTGTTTTTAATAGTCGCTTTGTTTTTTCCCCGCATTTTTGTGGTGGTAATGAAAGTATTGGAATGGACGGCAAACAGGATCTGTGCTTGCGGTCGGTGGGTATTTGTGTTTTTGAAAACTAACACTGCGACCAAGCAGCGGACAAAGCAGACAATTAACGTTAACATCCAAGGTAATGACACCGAGACCGTTATGTCTAAAAGCCCTGAAAGTTGCCGAGTCAAGACAACAAGCCTGTTGAAGAACAAAAAACCTTTCAAAGAAAAGGAGATTTCAACAAAAGAGGTGACAAACAGCGTGAGATTCCCAGATCGTTTTATCAGCAATAATCAGACGAGAAGTGATGAAGAACGTGTTACAAGGAATCATGCTTCACGAAGGACAGGCCAAGTGGCCACAGGTATCACCAACTCTTTACGGACACTGTATTTTGATTTTCAGAACAAGGATGAAAATAACTACAAACTGGAAAAAAGAAATGAGAGAATCAAGGATGGTGTAAAGTTAAGACCCAATCAATATGGAGGGCATATTGAGAGGAAAATCGTTGTTCCTAAAACTGCTTTGAATTCGATCGGCAGTTATCGGGGACTGGACTATTATGATCAGAACAAGAATACCAGTTGCGACCTGACTGATCATTATAAACAGCTTAATCAAATTCAGATGACAAAGCCACAGGCTAACCAATCCCCAACTTCGATCTTGAAAACACGTCCTGTGAGGCTGTGGTCTGTCGATGTAAATGCGGAAACGAAAAACCCTGCTATTCACCAACGGCAAGACTGTTGCAATAGTAACGAGACTGAAGAGTCTCTACCTGAGACAGGTACAAAGATATTGAACAATAACACGGTGCAGCAAGCAAACTGCGAGAATAGCACGGGAAAAAACAAAGTACTTTTTAACAGCACCTTGATGGCTGCGTCTAAAACAATGACGAATTTTGTCCACGACGCGACGAAGTCAGTTTGTATTTACTCTTCATGGCAAGTAGAGAGGAATCAGAAAATTAGAAAAGTTTCTCTTATTTGGATGGATATGGCCAATGCAGTGGTTAATATCGTGCGGAATGGATGTTTCAGGTTCGTTAATGCTCAGCTGAGAAACATAATGAACAGTCGTAAAATGTTAGCTCGTAACTCAATGATTGTGGTAAGCGCAACAAGAAGCGCGATCTTAGACACTATCCGAGGTCAGGCAGCTTTAACACACAGCATACAAAATCACGGAAAAGTTATCACGGAAGTTATGACTAGAGTGCTGTGCAAGACAGGCCGTGTAATATGTAGTCCTTTCACAAGTGGAGTTAGAGTATTGAGATCTGCAGTCGCAACGTCTACCTCACACATACATGAAGTAGTCTCTCAGCTTATCACAAACAAATCTGCTAAGCAAGGAAATACTTTCGCCCAAATGACAAGCGCATTGTCGATTATTACGAAAGTCCAGCAAGACAACAAGTCTACTGATGATAATGTTGCGCATCAACTACAATCATCAACTGCCCCGAAAGATGACCAGAAGTATATTGGGAATCTTTCAACCGTCAGAGCAGGTGGTATATCAAGCACATCAGAACATGTTCGTTATTCCGAATACTCGAACAAGAAAAAGAATCCAATAATCAAACCCGGATCACAACGCAACAGTAAAGACCTTTATTCACACACCAACGAGTCCTTGCAACGCAACGACAATAAGCAAAACTCGAGGTCCGCAGGAAAGAAGGTCCAGATGAACACTTCTTCAAGTACTGGTCAGCGGCTCTATCTGCCAGAACTTAAAAAGAAGCATTCGAAAAAATCATCGAAAGGCAAGTTAAAGGACTGTGAACCATTACTATCAATGCTACCCTCCAGTGGTGATGAATCTTCTAAAGTTGCTGTGAACAGAACGAAGAAACGGAAGGAAGTTATATCAGCCAACTGCGAAGACACACCAATCCGAGTTATATCAGCCACCTGCACAGATACACCAAGCTCAACATTATCAGCTACTTGCACAGATAAACCAGTCCCAGTTATATCAGCCACCTGCACAGATACACCAACCTCCGGCGTTATATCATCCGCCTGCGCAGACACACCAGCCTTAACTCCAACAGTTACCTGTGAGCCAAAAGAGAAACCTATTCAAAGGATTATACCACCTTCTCAAGTGAACACAGTCGCTAATAGTAAAGACATTAGGACTACACTTTCTTCAGTGAATGCTAATGCAGAATCCGAGGTTATCAGGCCCTCCAACAGCGTCAACAGGCACTCGGTTGAAATACAGAACGCGGAGGATCTTCCATTTGCTCGAGGAAAGCGGCCACACTTCGAGAAGGAAAGAACTTCAGTTGACGGCCAAACGCCTGCTTCATTCATCTCTCAATTCAAGTTCAACACTGCCGTCCCAAACACGACTACGGGAATCAAGGAGCCGCATCCTTTGGAGTTGAGAAACACTAAGTTTACTGCTCTGTCAAGCGCAGGGGAGAATATTTTTGGAAGTGATACAGGTAGCAGTTTTAAGAATGTCCAGACAAGACTACAGCCCATCTTGAGTACATCTCATTTAGTCCAGGGAGGTACTGTAACGCAGCCAGAGCCGATGGAGGTTGGCGAAATTGTTGAGAAACCATTTAGAATTCCAAAGCCAGAGGCAATGGAAGTTAGCTATGGACCATGTCCAATGATAGGGGATTCCAGTTTTGTACAAGTCCCAATCACAAATTCGGCTGAAAAGCAAGAAATAGAAGAAATGGAAACAGAACAGGAACATTCCTCAGTTTGGAGCTTTTTTCCTTTTTCCCTGCCGTCATTTCCTGCATCACCATTCACAATCCCATCAGCCGTAGAAGAAATGGAACTAGATGAACAGTCAGTACATGTCACAGAGCTAGAGAAAATGGAAGTAAGCGAAGAGGTCTTTCCAATGACAACACCGTTTGGTCAGAATGAAAAGGCTAAATGGTCAGCACTAGCGACTGGAATGGAAAGATCTGTAACCTGTCCTTTACCACAGCAAGTGAAGTTAGGATTCAGGCCATTCGTAAGTCCCTATGGTGAAATAGCGGATACTAAGAGACCACTGGCTTCTAGAATGGGAGTTTTTGGGGAAAGTGCTTTTTCGTTGAAGACCGCGTCTGCTGAACAACGGATAATGCAACCAGGTACTCTACAACAAGTGCCATACGCATCTACGCCTTCAGTAATGCAACCTTCAGTAATGCAACGACTAAATGCACAAACTGCTAGGTCTGGGGAGAGCAACATGGAGTGAAGACGCATTTTCGGAAGCTCCGTCGGCCACTTTTCTTACTACGGTGTTTATGGAGGTTTCCTCTGTTTTTGTTACTCCTAAGAGAAAATACAGCAGAAACTCATCCTGTAGCTCAACTGAAGCGTCACCTGAAGAAAAACGAGCTAAAGAGGCCTCATCTCCGGACGTGACACTTTCAAGCGACGCCGAGAAAACAATGGCCGCCAAAACTCCTGTGGAAGGCGTCGAGGGAAAACTAGACCTTATAATCGCAAGACTGGATAGCATGGATTTAAAGATGGAAGATATAAGCTTAACTGTTAAAAAGCTGCAAAGCAAGATTACTTCCGTGGAAGTAGATGTCATATCAGTCAAAGATAAACAGGAAAAGCTCGAAGGAAAATTTACACATATGGAAACCAACTCCCAATTTGTCGACAGCGAACTCGACCGACTTCAATCAACTCTCGACGAGCGTAAGAAGGAACTAGGTGAATGCCGAAAGAAAATCCTGTATTTAGAGGCCTATAGCCGACGCGAAAATCTAAAATTCGAAGGAATTCCAGAAGTTTCCCAAAACGCTGAAGAAGGGAAAACTGCAAACGAAGATACCAAAGGCGTTCTTGTGAACTTTATAAAAAATACGCTTGGAGTTGAGAACGCCGAGCATATTGAATTCCAGAGGGTCCACAGGCTAGGCAAGCCAAAAGATGATACTGGTAACGACGGCCGCACGATTATCGCTCGGTTTCTACGATTTTCAGACAAGGAGCGTGTCTTCAAACAAGGGCGAAAGCTAAAGGGCACAAACTTCAAAATGTTTGAGGACATTCCAAAGGAACTACATCAACTGAGGAAAGCGCAGATGGAGAAATTAAAACAGGCAAGAAAAGAAGGTAGACGGGCCAACTTTAGCAAGTCTGAACCAGACAAACTTTACATCGATGGTAAATATATTAAATTCTGACTCTAAAAGAATCCTTTGAGTTTTGAGCTTTATTCATTAGTTTGCCGAACGGAGATTACAATATTTTCTGGCGAAGTTATAAGTTTCTTTTCTTCTCAATATTATGTATGATTTTTAATTATTCGCTCTTTTGTATCAAAACAACATCAGATAAGATCATCATCCTTTTGTTAGATTTTTGCTCCATGGACACCTTTTATTTTGATTATATGTTTTCTTTTTTTTTGGCGGAGGAGCTTTCTTCTGTGTAGGATCTAGGTTGTTAGTAGATGGATATTAATCTGGAACACGAGGTAGGTGTATTATCGTGTTTTTCCCTCTTGTTCCATTTTTGTGTAGTGTACGTAAAAGGCAATAGAATCTATTATTCTAATATATATGTACTGATGAAATTTTTCGCGTTAATTTCCTCTAATTTGAGGAACGGTCTATTCTTATCTAATTATTGCAAAAACCAAGCGGAGCGCTCTTTAATCATATCTCATGTTTTCTTCTGCAATCACAGTTTTACTGGTATTTTACTACCACTGAAATGTGCGCTAGCACGTGCAAATTAGTTTCCTTAAATGTAAGGGGCATTGGAAATTTTAAGAAAAGGAGAACGATATTTACTTGGTGTCGAAAGCAAAAAGCAGATTTCATCTTCTTACAAGAAACCCACTCAAAAATGGACTCAGAGACGTGTTGGAGAAATGAATGGGGGAGTGACATTATTATGGCCCACGGGACCTCCAATTCACGCGGGGTGGCAATTCTTGTTAAAAAGGATGTTGATTGCACAATTCACTCAAAAGTGTTGGACCCCTCAGGACAATATGTTATAATAAAAGCAGAATTTAATGACAAAATGTATGTTCTAATCAACATCTACGCTCCGAATAAAGATTCGAATATCGTGAGCTTTTTCAACAATCTACTTCTGATTTTGCGAAATAATAATTTTGATGAAGAAGAAAACATTATTATGGGAGGGGATTTCAACTGCCCTCTTAATCCACTTATGGATAAGAAAGGAGGCCAATTGAGTCCAAGAAAATCTGTTGTATCAACCATTAGCAACCTACTAGAAGAGTTTGATCTCGTCGATATATGGAGAGTTAAGAATCCTCAGAAAAAGAGCTTTACATGGAGTCAAAATTTGCCTACGATCTTTTGTCGTTTAGACTATTGGCTGATCTCAAATTCTTTACATGATCTAGTTAAAGCAGCAGATATAATCCCGGCAATTAGAACAGACCATGCAGCTATTACTCTTGAACTTGTATACAAATCTGATGGCATCAAAGGTCCAGGTATCTGGAAAATGAATTGCTCCCTTTTAGATGATGAAGACTACGTTAATGGCATCACGGAGAGGATACCTATCTGGTTAGCTGAAGGTCGTAAGGACCTTTCGAACTGTCGAAGTATTTGGGACTGGTTAAAATACAACATAAGAGCGCACACTATACAGTATTCCAAAAGAAAAGCTCGAGAAAGAAGTGAAAGAGAAAAGGAACTCCAAGAACAACTCGCTAATGCAAAGTGTGCTTTCGAAACAGATCCTAGTATTTTGAATGCAAATCTTCTTAACTGTGCTAAAGATATGCTCGAATTGTTTTATGAAGAAAAGGTTAAAGGAATAATTATTCGAGCGCGAGCCCGCTGGCACGAGCATGGCGAGAAAAGCACCAAATACTTTTTAAACCTAGAAAAAAGAAATCATGTCAAAAAACATATGAGAAAATTAAATATCAACGGCTCGTCTACCACGGATCCGTCAAAGATCTTGTCCGAACAACAACGTTTTTATCAAGAATTGTACTCGAGTAAGAGCATGAATAATGAAAATTTGCACGAAATTAAATCCTTTTTAAAAGATTTAAACATTCCTAAACTGTCAGAAGAACAAAAAATGTCTTGTGAAGGTGAAATTACTCCAGAAGAATGCGCACTTATCTTGGATAGTTTCCAAAACAATAAAACTCCAGGGAACGATGGAATTCCCATCGAATTCTATAAAAAATTTTGGCCTTTACTTTGTGAGCCTTTCATTCTCTGTGCTAACGAATGCTTCGAAAAAGGTGAAATGTCGCGCTCTCAAAAGCAAGCAGTAATTACGCTCATCGAAAAGAAAGGAAAAGATCGATCCTTTCTGGAAAACTGGAGGCCGATATCTTTGGTAAATGTGGATGCGAAAATTATGGCTAAAGTTATAGCTGCTAGAATACAAAATGTTCTACCAAGCATCATCCATTACAATCAAACTGGATTTATAAAAGACCGCTATATCGGCGAAACAGTACGATCGATTTTTGACATAATGAACTTCACTGTTGAAGAAAACATTCCTGGTTTGTTGATCTTTATCGATTTTCAGAAGGCTTTCGATAGTTTAGAACGCAGCTTTTTACAAAGTTGTCTAGAATCTTTTAATTTTGGCCAGAGCTTTATTAGATGGGTTTCTTCTTTTTACAAAAATATACAAAGCTGTGTTATCAACAATGGCATAATCTCTGATTACTTTACAGTCGAACGAGGAGTTAGGCAAGGCGATCCTCTTTCTCCTTATCTCTTTGTAGTAGCTGTTGAAACCTTGGCTATCGCAATAAGACAAAATCCAATGATAAAAGGTATTACTATTGACAAGAAGGAAACAAAATTACTTCAATACGCAGATGACACAACTGTGGTTCTGTCAGACATCGACTCAGCCCAAACCCTTTTCAGGTTGTTAGACGATTTTAAGAGGATTTCAGGTTTAGCCGTTAATCCCTCAAAAACTGAAGCAATGTGGATCGGATCATTAAAGGAAAATAAATCAAAACCTTTTGGTATTAAATGGCCAAATGAACCAATTAAAGCTCTCGGAGTCTATTACACCTATGATCAAAAATTACTACACGAGAAAAATTTTATAGAAAGACTAGACAGCGTGAAAAAATTGGTACACATATGGTCTGCGCGAGGTCTTTCCCTTTATGGAAAGGTTACTGTTATCAAATCGTTGATTGTTCCAAAATTTGTTTACGTGGCATCATTATTAACAATTCCAAAGTGGGCGGTTCAAGAATTGAACAGATTGATATTTAAATTCCTATGGAGAGGTGTTGACAAGGTCACACGTTTGTCAACAATAAATGACTACCAAAAAAGTGGCTTGAAAATGATTGACCTAGAAACGATGGTCAAATCTTTAAGACTTGCCTGGCTAAAGAGAATCTTCAGCGAAAACGACAGCACATGGAAGAATTACTTGCGTTATCAACTTAAAAGTTTCGGGGGCCTCTTTCTATTTCATTGTAACTACGATGTAAAAGACGTTCTAATCAAATCACCTTTTTACTCCGAGCTGCTTCAATGGTGGGCTGATTTTCGTGACGACTTTTCTACAGATAAAATGCGGCATAATATTATTTGGAATAATAAAGACATTAGGATAAATAATAAGCCAATTTTTTACAAAACATTTTTCGACAATGGTTTTCTTCTGGTTTCCGATCTTCGATTTGATTTAAGTATTGCAGAGTCACATGGTATCATTATAAGAAAGATTGAAAAAACCAATTTCTTAGTATGGGCAGGTCTCAGATATGCTGTACCGTCCCACTTAAAAGCTAATCCTAGAACATCTGATCACACCTTTTTAACAATGCCTCCCTCCGTGATAATTAAGAATAACGACTTTGATATTTTAAAGAAGAAATCAAAAGATTATTATTCATTGCTCATAAGTAAAAAGGCACAGCTTTCTAAAAATACCTCAGCTTTAAAACGGGATTTTAATCTGACGGAAGATCAGCTAGAAAAAGCATTTCTTTTACCGCACATCATATGCTCTGAATTCTATGTTAAGGCCTTTCAGTACAAGGTCCTTAACTCCATATTATATACTAACACTAAGTTATATAAAATAGGATATATTACCGATGATAAATGCTCCTTTTGTATGTATAAACCGGAAACCCTTATCCACCTTCTTTTTGACTGTGTATATGCAAAACTTTTCTGGAAGGATTTTGAATTATATTATTACTCGTTGTCAAATGAATTGATCAACCTTAGTCTACAGGATGTGCTATTAGGTATAATAGCCGTACAATGCCCTTTACTGAACTACTTTCTACTAATAGCCAAACTATATATATGGGATTGCAGAAGATCACAAACTCGTCCAATTATTGCAGGGTTTAAGTTAAGGATTAATATTAAATTCGAAACAGAAAAATATATTTGTACCAAAAATAGAACTTTAAGTGACTTTTATAAAAAATGGGCGATATTGTGCACCGCGTAACGCTTTATTATTTTTAGTATTATTATTATTACAGTCTAGGCCTTTCAGTTCTCTTTACTTATCCTTCTAAATAAAAAGAAAAACACTTATACTTAATCTATATATAATCCTCTTATACTTTTCTGTTGCCACTGTGTTTATAGTGTTAGTATTGTAAATTATGTTAGTAATCACTTTAGTTTAAGTTATTAGTCGTCAATAATTGTAATTGTAACTTTCTTTTCTTCTTTCTATGTAAAAAAAGTAATGAGTACGGTTTTGTAAGTAGTGTAAGCACTGTAAGTTGTGTTAAGTAACATTTTGTAAGTAGTGCTTGTGTTGTAAATAAATAAAAAAATTATTAAAAAAAAAAAAAAAAAAAAAAAAAAAAAAAAAAAAAAAAAAAAACAAACTGCTATGCAACCAGCTGATCCTGCAGCGATGCAGTCAAAAGTACAAGCAGTGACACAGCCAGTCGTGATGTCAACGACACAGTCATTAACGCAACAAATGAGTCAACCAGTAATACAATCCTATATGTTTCCAGTCGTGCAAACAGTGAGTCAAACAGAAGCGCAACCCAAACCGCCGCAAGTGGCACAGTTGGCAAACCAATTGTCTCCACAGCCAAATACGCACAGATTGTTAAGGCCCATCAACGAAACTGAGACGTTACGTAAAAGCCAGCAATCCCTAATATATTCTTCAGAGGAAACACAGCTTGATAAAGATACCTCAGAACAACCACTTGCTGACAGAGAACTTACGTCGACACCAGAGGAACTGCTAGCAGACTTGTTGGAGATAAACGAATCAGAGACCAGTTCAAGATCAAGAAGAGACCAACTGTCTATGGATGAACAACTTCAACTTGTACCGTCAATTGATGCTGCTTACTTAGACACCGTTTCTGATTCAGAATCAGAATTTGATTTTGATGATGAATTTGAGCTGGATTTGGAGACGATTGAAAAGTTTTCATACTTGGAAAGTTCACCAGATCACGCTCGGCTTATTACTAAAATAATGAATGAAAAGGAGTCTACACAGTGGCACAGTGTTTCAGATTTACATTCGAATGGTAACAATCTTGCGGATAAACATGGGCTGAGTGAGACACTGGATTTAAACGTCATCGAGCGGTACTCGGAATTAGAAGATGAAATCGAACGTTCCCCAGAATATGCTGATCAGTTAGCGAAACTACTGGCAGAAAAGGAATCTTTATCTGAGCTTTGCCACATGTGACTGATAGAGATCATAATTATGTAATTTTCGGTAATTTCAATCAGTCGCACAAGTGAAGTTGTTTTACGTACGAGTGTTATTCCTTTCTATTGTATATAACCAATATAATAGAGTTTTTTTAATTTGTTGTTAAGCAAAAAAGACATGGAAGTGTCAATTAATTTAGCCTAGCTTAACGACAAAGAGACTCAGAGGTCTTTCATTGAGCATCGGGATCTCTGGAGATGATCCTTTGCTGATATATCAATTAAGGATCGTTTGGAGAGCCCAACGAGATGAGACATGTATCATGATATTTTTATAAATTTTGTTGTAAAAATAAACATTAATTTACGTTTTACTATTTGCAGTTTTAGTTTATCCTCTCTTCTCTTCAGCTCAAAATAATCTTTTCTCCCTCCCCCTTTCCCCAGCACTGAACAAAACTATAGAACTGGCCATGGAGTATAATAGTTTATTCCTATTTTATTAGGACCAGTAATTAAAGCCACATACAATTTAAACCTTTAAAGTGTGACCAACAACAATATTCCCCTGACAATTCCAATGAATTATCAAGAGGAAAGATCATGAAAATTAAAAAATTGATCTTTAAGGAAAAAGGCTTTGATCTTTTATCAATTGAAATTCTCTCAACTATTCTCTAAGGAGATGGAAGGAGGATAGAATGGAGAATGTGTCTGTGAATATGAGGGCTGTTAACTCTAAAGGGGGTAAAGGATTCGGAGTATTGCATTTTTCTCATCTATTCACAAATCTTATAAACAATCTGCCATTAATTCAATCTACACTGCATGGTAGGGACATCGCTGATCATGAAGATACCCCCCTTCCCCCTTCTGAAGCTTAGTCCGTAGTTAAATACGTTAGAAATGTCTAATTCTAATATGTAGATTTAGCCAGAGCGTAATTATAAAGCGAAGCTCTCGACAATATTTATAGTTTGTTCAAGCAAAATATAAAATCGTGTAATGCTAAGCTCCGAAGTCAACGAGAACGGTTAACAAAAAAGCAATTTTGCACGTGCAGCACATAAGTTTTTGTACATTTTTTTGCCGTTGTTTTGCACGACTGGAGGAAAGTTTCACTTGTTTTTGTCAACCAATATGCATGGCCACCGTGACGTTTGATGCAAACAAGAAATAGGTTCATATCTGTCAAGCTCGCAGATCCCCGACTAACGATAAGTCAATCGTTTTGTCGAAACTCCCCTACCTCGTCCCCTGTCGCCGGCGATCACTTTTTGTGGAATATTTGAGTAAATTACTGTAAGGAAAGCGGGGACGAAGGAAGTGAGTCTCTTTTCTCTTCTTTTCCTTCCCATAACTCCACGCTCGAGCTCTACGCTCGTTCTCATCATGTCCGCCTAGCGCTTCCCGCGTGCTCCCCACTGAGTCTTGGGAAGCCTGTGGAGTAGACAGGAAACTCCCGACTTTTACCGATCACCATCACCGTCTCAATTAGGAGAGGCGTGCAGTGGCTTTAAGAGAGAATATCCTTAAAATAGGTAAACGTTTTACATATCGTTTCCAATTAAATCCCTCTTACCTTGCGAATGGTAGAAATCAAATTAGATGGGATCTTCAGATGAAGGTCACACAGAAAGAGTACGCTATGTGGGTCCTTCACTGCTTCAGCCCCTAGTTGAAGGGCCACTGCTCTCTTAAAGTCCTTTTCTCTGGGGATGCGCACCACAGTAAACTGCCGAAGGGAGCTTTTGTTTAGCACTGCTTCTACGTTAATGTCATTGCTTTCGTAGTCAATTATGATCACTCGAACGTCCAAGTCCTTGGTTTGACGAGTTACTTCTGTGAAAAAAAAAAGAAACAATTTCAAGTAGGCACAATTGTAACATATGATTCTCGGTGAACGAAGCTTCAAAGTTTTCTTTTTCTTTAGGAAATGTGATAAAGACGAAAGTAATCAGCAGCTTTATGGCTGTGATTCTGTGAATGGTGTACCAGTCACGGTTCATATCTCGGGATGACAATAAATGCAAAATCCTAAATGCATTTTGCATCGCTAAATATGTTTCTTAGTAACCCATCGCACATGATGGCCTACATGTGCTAAGTTTGCAGCAATGGCCCAACCTCGTCCCTAGGGCATTTTGCCCAACCCCGCCCAATTTTTAACGAAGAGGTCCTGGGGACGAGGTTGTCAATGGCCAAGGCGGGGGCTAAGGTGAACAACCTTGGAGGTCTACTAAGCAAATAAAATTAAACAAAGAAAAAAAAAAGCAAGACTTCCTGCGCAGCCTAGAATAGCTGGTTGATGAGTACCTGCAATATTCTTGATAAAGTACAGCGCCCAGCGACCTCCGTTCTTTACAGGTACAAGGATATTGACAGTGACTTGTTTTTTCCAATAGAATCCTTCTGGGTAGTACAACTTTTTATCCATTGATGATCTAAACACGTGCTCTGACAACAACATGTTCTGCCCCGCGGTTCGGCTATCAGTAAGCAGTAGCTCCAGCAGGAACCTATCCCCTTTCCGAGGGTCGGGAACATGCTCCACGGAAACGATTTCCTGGAGTTGAAACCGTCTATAGAAAAAGATACACGACAAAAACAGGTCAAGACACAAGCTAAATCAGATTTAAGAGAAACTAATTTGCGCTGGTTTATTTGTGAACCTCTGTATGAAGGAGGGTTAGAATAGAAGTTAAGACAGAATCCACCAGGAAACTGACTAATCTTAATTTCCAGTGGACAAAATCTTGTACCAGAATAATTTAAAGAATATTGCATTCTTTTTCAGATTTTTCAAGGGCTAAAGATGTATTAAATCATCTGTAGTAACACCAAAGAAAATTTCTCATGGAATTCCGAGAAAATTTCACAAGAATTGTGATTATACAGGTAAAATTCTAAAAATGTCACGTGTAAGATGTAATTTTGTGAAATTTGACCTTCATTTTCTTCCATAAGAAATTCTTTTTGGTGTTACTACAGATGATTTATTCCATCTTTAGCAATGCAATATTCTTTAAATTATTCTGGTACACGATTTTTGTCCACTGAAAATCAAAATTACTCAATTTCCTGATGGATTCCATCTTAAACCGTTCAAGCCCCCTCACAGAGGTTAAGTAAAGCTCGAGACACGCCTGGGCTGGTTTCCGTTCGATAGGGTCTCAATTGTGATTAACTGAAGCAGTGGCGGATCCAGGGGGGGGGCCGGAGGGCCCGGGACCCCCTATTTTTAGACCAAACTGAGGCCCGAAGGGCGGAAAAAGTTTTTTTGGACACCCCCCCCCCGCCGCCACTTATCTAAGGGTCTGGATGACCGGGGACCCCTTATCTCAAGGTCTGGACCGGCCCCCGGGGATGCGGCCTCCGGGGATCCGGCACTGTGAAGAGTATCTTCCTTTTCCATGTTAGCCCCCTAGAGATATGTACATCATATTTCATACCGAGGAAATTTCTCTTTCAAAGCTCCCATGTAAATAAGAACGACTTCCTTGGCTAAATTTGGGTCCGTTCTGGCATTGCCGATGGCGTTCTCCCACCACCAAATGTCCTCGTTTTCAAGTAATGGCAGAGAGTTGTTGGTGGTGTCCGCGGGGTACACAGAAGCAAAATGTGTGTTGCTTTTATTTCGAGCACCCTGCAACCGTAAAATAACAAATCAATCTTTGGTAGAACGAACACAAAGTAAGTGTCACTGTTTTTAACGGGAATTTCCATCGCCTCTACTGATCAATATAACATAGCCTCCCACGCGGACGTTCTTAGGGGTTCGTCACGCGTTTCCTGCCCCACTAACGTCTGCTGGGGCAGGAACGCGTGACGAACCCCTAAGAACGTCCGCGTGGGAGGTTAATATAACAGAGCTGTAAATAAGAGATGGTCATCGAATAATGTCTGACTATATTTACCCATGTTCTATTTCGCCACAAAATTCAATAAATCATAACTGTGGTTGTAAATGATATGATGTCCAGACAAAATTAATACCAAGACTATCAAATTTGTAGCTGAATAAATTCTACCTTGATCGCAAGTGAAATAACATTTTTGTGTGAAATTACAGTCAGGCATTTAACAGCCATCCTGCGAATCATACCACTATTATGCACAATTTTAGGTTTTAGACGTGTAATTGAGTCTGTGATTAAGTTCGACTAAATTGTTGTTTTGTTCAACCATCACGGTGACTCAGGCTTAGCGGAAAATTTGTCCTTTCAAGAAACAATTTTTTTTGCACCAGTTTCTCATAAGGCTCACAATCGCCATCATCAATCAAATCAAAATCGCTATTATAATCGACCATAGTCATCTCTCATCATCGTAAATAACTATCATTATCATTATCACCTTTACGTTCCCTACTATCGTTGATATAACCATCATAGATGGGTCACGAGAATCCCGCATCCTGAACGTCTTCCTTCACAAAAATCATTTTCTTCCCCACACACATCGATGCCCGAATTTTCGCAAATCCCGCTTCCCGGGTTGTGATCAAATCCCTTATCCCGCCAAGGTTTTCCCGAATCAAGCACTGAATTTTGGTCAAACCCCGGATCCCAGTAATCAGACCCTTCCAGAGCCTGTCATATCACTAACCTGAAAGCGAATCAGCTTGTGTTTCACTAAATAACTTGGTTCATAATGGCAGCTGGTTAACACGTCCTTAATCTCCTCTGAATCAACAAACGGTGGGTGCATGTCATGTGATCGTTGCAACTGTTCTTGGTAATCGCTTATCTGCACAGTATTATCAGTCACGTGACTGTCATTAACTACAGCCCAAAGAAATAAGCTTGATATTACATTAAATTTTACTTCTCCGCCGAATAAACGCCAAGCAACGCGCAAATGAGCTCTACCCGCATTGTGTTTATGTAGTATGCTAATAAAGTATCTATTGTTTTTCGTTAAGAAACATGCACTTGAAATTTGAGACGGAGTATTTGAAAAGTTTCCCGGTTGGCTTCTACCCAGATTATTGCCCGAACTGACAAAAGCAATTTTCCGAAGATTCTCCGATGCCTCGTCGGAGCTCAGCCATAGCTCGGAATTTCCACTCGACGAAATAGCAAACTGATACTTGCCCGTCAAGTTAGGTGAGATAAATCCAAACATTCGCTCACCAAAATTGTTGTGTTCATCACTGCGTTGAGCGAATGACATTGATAAAGTCCTACGTTTTGAAGGAGCCAGTGGAAATAATATGAACTCACGTAAACTCTCAACGCGATAGCCACACACATGCTCCCAAATATGGTGGTTTAAAGATCCGGGCAGCGAACGAGTAACATCTTTTATTTCGTTTTCAAGCTTTTTTCGGTGAGGTAAGGTGACTTTGTCTCTAAGATCATTCGGCGAAATCCGCCGAGTAATCGATGATTTTGAAGCTTGAACCTTACCGTCCGAACTTGCCTCATAACTCTTGACTTCCTTAACATCCTGAAATACATCATTTGAAAACCCTTTAGTAAAGTACTCTCTATCTTCCATGTAAACGATAGTTGTTCTTGATTGTATGCCCAGATATATACAAACAGTAAAAGCGAGTACGAAGATCATCAGAAGAAGAATTTGAATCCTATTTCGCTTCGCTTGATTGTAACAAACGCGCATAGTCTTCATACTTAAATTCCAGTTCTTTGCGAAAGTCAAAAACAACCATCTAGTCCACGGTAAACGAATGATTGTTTTTTATCGTGTTGTAATCAGTAACTAAATTGTCTTTGGGTAGTAAATTCGTCCCATTTGAGAAAATTGTATGGATTCTTCTGAGATGGAGGCTCGGCACTTAGCAACCAAATACAGTCAACTCTCTCATAGCGACCACCTCCTATAAGGGACCACTTTACAAATAATCCTTTTGTTTCTCAGTCAAACACTGTTTCAAAAACTCTCTTTTTCCCCACTTTAATGGGCCAGAAATTTGATATATTCTTTTGTTTTCTGTTTCCGGTAAGCGACCACCGTGCGTGATCACGTATGATTGTAAGAAAACCGTTGCTTGAATTTCACAAAAGTTAATTTTTGAATAGTGCTGAC
>OZ037776.1:30941373-30991373 GCA_964035525.1 Porites cylindrica
GAATTAGCGTTATTTGCATAAACATATTGGCGTTCCTGATAGACGGTAAACATACTTAACTTTCTACGTTTGGAAAGAATTTACACGAAGTTTAATTGTTAAGTTTTAAATATTAAAGGGAATGTAAAATAATGATTTCCCCCTTAATTTTTTTATGAAGTGGAACGGACAGTCATTCCAAGCGTGAAGTGTCAGAGGAATATTCAATATGAGTGAGAAAAATGTTATTGATTGAATTCTTTTGTTAAATAGACTTGAACTGCAAAGGACCAAAAACGAATATGCTCAGAACGTAGGATCTAAGCTAAGGAAAACCTGATCAGCAAGAAAAGTAGAAATATTGAATTATGCAAAGTTGATCGTACTACGTGAAAATTAACTATGCAGGACATCAACACGACACTGAAGGAGACCTCGTGGCTCATCACGACGGCGTAACAAACGGAAAAGCTCTGCTGAAAAATAACTCGCTCACTCGGATTTATAAGCCCTAACATTGACCTCCAACAACCACAGAAGGTTATTCAAGATTTTTAGACAAATTGTCACGTGACAAATCACGTGAGTTATTGATACAATATTTATACTTTAAATGTTAGAGACGATGAATTCTTTATGTGTGCCAGATTTGGTTTCAACTACACAAATATTCTCCGAAGTTATAGCCAATTAATTATTATCTAGAGGTAAACCCAAATTACCCAGGCCTTAAAACCACTTGAGAGGTCATCAAGTAAACTAGTGATGAAGGAAATTAATGATTTAGGATCGACGGCTTCCAACACTCAAAATGTATAAGTTCAACTTTCTTTCCTTCACTGTCCATTCACCTCCCTTTCCAACAAAAAATCCACAATAGTTTCCTTCTCCGTCGCCTCTTAAAAGCAGATTAGACTCTCCCTCAGTATAACAAGCGTGAAGTGTAACCTTTTCTCATGTTGCAGGTGGTTTCTAACGACTTCGCAATTTCCACGCTATTCTAATTAATCGCGTTGTTTTTTATAAACTTTTAGAAAATCTTAGGGTTATTAAGAAAGTTAGTTATGGTGGGTCAAGTAGGAGTTTTACATTGATTGGTGTTAAACGTTATTTGTTACATAATAAAATTTATTGTTGGATGGAAAACCGTTTGAAATAGCATTGAACCTTTATTTAATGAAATGCAGCTGGTATCCCGTGCATAAATATACACGGAATGGAGAAATTCTTTCGTTCTTAATTCCTTTTGTAG
Organism: Porites cylindrica; assembly: GCA_964035525.1. NCBI lineage: Eukaryota > Metazoa > Cnidaria > Anthozoa > Scleractinia > Poritidae > Porites > Porites cylindrica. The sequence goes on from OZ037776.1 coordinate 30,942,605, forward strand.
ACCTGGGGATCGCCATTCTTGCTTTCCGCGTGTTATTGTCTCCCCGGCAAGTTCCTGCATTACTTTATTTCCAGAATCAATTGGTTACTTTATTGATAAAAACAGGATAACACAGTCGAAAGTAAATGCTTTGAAATGTGTTCAAAGATAAATTAACGCCGTAACTCGAGGTCAAGGTTATGTATTATTCAACCACATTGAGTTTTTTTAAAGCCCCAAATGTATTAAAACCGAGTCACTTATGCGATGCAGAAATGGATTGCCACTAGCCAGTGAATTATCTTGCCGATAGATAGCCAAAAGACACCAAAATAAAAGATTTTGGCGATGATTGTGAGATTATGTTCCTTTCGCTCGTCCCAGGACTGCTTATGCATTATTCATGTCTGACAACAGCAGGTGTGACGACAATTAGCACGCCAACCAATCAGATCGCCTTGTCTTTATGATTCATATCCTCTATCGGGCCGGGCAGAAAGCGTATGTTATTGTTGTTTTTTCTGTATTCGCGCCATACTAAAATTTCAGTCTATTTAACGTCGAGAGAGTTCAGAGCAAATAAGGTGAAACGGGAAACTCACTTGAAGAAACCAATTTCAGCAAATTGGTTCACTTAGATGCAGGTAAAGTAATTTTAAATTTAATTTGACTTCAGGAAAAAGATAATCGGTCGCTCGACTGTTCCGTTCTAACTTGCAATGTTATTCGTCAATGAATATTAAAGGAAGGGGATTATCTGTTATTCGTAACAAAAAAACAGTTAAAAGCTTTCGAAAAAACATTGATTGGAGACGTTCCATATGTTTTCATCGAAGTAATACGGATGGTCTCGTGATACTCGTTTTTCTTAATTTCTCAAATCGTCGTTTTTTATTTACATATATCTCGGTTATGTCTTGTTATAATTTGGTAAAAACACGTGGTTAAGTTTTGTTTAATAGTATACTTTTTCCCACCACATTCTGGTATTGTTTTGATGCAACAAGAAAAAAAAAATACAACAAGGTGGTCGAGTTAACAAACCTTTCAATGTTCTACATAAATTTACGTGATGCTTAAATTTTTAGTGCTCATTTTGAAAAGAGTAAAAATTTTAGGTGTCAAATTTTATTCGTAAATAGCAAAATAGCATATATTAACGTCGCTATTGATTAAACAGCAATGATTGAACACGGTCGAAACAAAATGATATTTATATACGAGTAAAGAGCACATTCTAAAAGTCTGTAAAATTCTAGAGCAGAAGTGTTCAATTTCCTTAGGCAAGATCCAATAATGAACGTGATAGCAACTTATAAAATACTAGTACCTTTCAACAGGTTAAGGGAGAATAATTAAATATGACTGGTTATATTACTATATTTTGGCGCGTGACTGGGTTAGGCAGCAAAAAGAGCCGAATTTCAGACCTGCCTAAAATCGATCTAAAACTTTACTGGTGATAATGAGTTACTATTTGAGTCGCTAAAAGATCTTTTCAGAATACCGGAAAGAATGCTTCATTTTGCTCGATTTTTGCCATTTTCGCACACAGTTTTCACTAGTTTTGGCTCTTTTAAAGTTAAAAACAAATAAAATCGCCTGCCGCCGGGGATTTTAGTTGAACAGGTTTACTTAACACATTAAAACCGTCCCGCGTCTGTTGTCAGATTTTAAAAAAAGAGAGGGTAATGTTACGCTTAATGTAGAATTGAATAAATACCTGTCAATGTATGTCATAAAAGCGAGCTTTGCAGATATGACTCGGCAATTGAGCATGGCTTAAAATAGCTTACTTGATCAGGAATCACCTGGAAACGAAAAGAGCTCGAAAAGTATCTTTCATTTAACCCACCTTGGAACAGAAAGGAGGGCATAGTAGGGGCTTTAGTTGATTTTTGTCCGTGTTACAAAACATTTTGCCTTCGTTAGATACACAATATTAAAGTTAATTTCATTTATTATTCGCTGCGGTGCAAGCGCGGGTTAAATAGCACAGGGCGCCAACCAATCTCGTTTCTAAGGCGTCCATTTTTCTCCTCCCCTGAGCGATAGCCTGTGCCAGGCTCTCAGATAGTATAGTAGGGACGTATTAAAACGAGCACAGCGAGAATAAGACGCGCGCTACTTGTCTTTCCCCAGCCCCCGCGCGTTTTTCGCATTTCTTTTTACTGAACCAGTACTTTTCAACTCTATCTTTGAGCCTGGAACAGGCTGCCTGAGCGACGGACATGGGAGACGGTCATTGTCCATCTGAATCAAGCTTATTTCGGAGCAATAGTATAAGCAAGTCAGAACGTCTAACGACGAAAAATCGAACAAATTACGAAATTACATCTGACACTCAATTTAATGTGCAATTCACTCTATATCAACCTCGTCCCAAGCGCTTTTCCCTTAAACCCATTTTTTAAGGGAAAAGCCCTGGGGACGAGGTTAACTCTGTATGTTTTGTTTTCCTTTTGGTTGGGGGAGATGTAGTCTGAAATGTCGTAAAGTCTCCACCCCCTAAAACGTGGGGGGCGCCTACGTATGACATTTCAGACTAGGGGAGATGGGGAGGGGGGAAGCATTAATGTGTCAGTTCCAAATGGAGTTCAACGCCTTATGAGTTTCACACTATGCATTATTGTGATAGTTTTGTGCATTAGAACGGAAATCCATTTGTTTGAAAAAGAACTGAGGGAATCGAGCTCCGGTTTAGCAAAAGGGTAACCTCCAGGGTCTATGCCGAGAGGCTTAGCATTCAGTTTTTGATCTACAGTATTTCAGAGTTACACACATACGTTTACGTCACTGATGGTGATGGTTATATTTAGAGACGTCTCTATATCGATATGTCAAAACTGTAAATTTAACAATAGTTAGCCGTCGTTTGCGAAACCGAGTGACCCGAGCTTCAACTGACAAATGTCGTGTTTTATCCTTTTGATATTCTGCGTACCTTCATATAACACTCGAAGTAAGAATTCCTTCCGTTTACCGTACTGCAGGATGAATGCAAGGAAATTTTCACAGCGTTTTCAAGGACCCAAAATATTTAATTCCCTTAGCTCTGAAATAAGTATTGCTGTTTTCACTTAATTCTGAAGTCATTTTTCTATGTATAAGCACACCGAACTTCTCTTAATGCTTGTGTGTAGTTTTTCGCCTTTTTCCTCGTATTCTTGCATTATTTCTTCTCACTTTTTCTTTTTCGTTTTTGCACTTGCACGTTCAGCCTTTTTTTAAAAATCCTATTTTATCCTGTTGTATGTGATTAGTTAAATTGTCTTGCCGATGTCAGTATAATATTCATTAAATAACTTATATATTTTTAAAGGTTGTCCTATTCATAAGCTATATTGGCTTCCTTAAGCTCCCTTGCCTGATTATATCTTTTGTTGAATTTTGTTTGCATATTTAATTTAAATGGCAAAATGATCATAAAATTAATTAGATTTATTTAATGTATATTAAGAGATGAGCTGAGTCACCTTGGAATGACAAGTGTTCGATATTCTTTTGTCCTTCAGTCAACTGTTAAAATCTGACATTACATCGTAAATGCTAAGCCATGGATGACATTTAATGGTCCATAGAATTAAAATGACTTGATTGTTATCTTTCCGTCGAAAAGGAATCATATGTTGGCATAGGACTGAAGATAAAATGCTTTATATTTACCAATGTTCCGTGGAAATTAAAGTTTTAGGCGTCATAAATCTAACTGAATTCATTGGGCTGTTACTATTCTTACCAATTACAACTTTTCTCTGAAACATGTGAATACGTGAAAGAACATGAGAAGTTATCTTCCCGACGTCACATGTATGCCTTGACGTCATCAGCTGCTTTAGAATAGTTGACGAACATGTTTTAATATTGCAACGCTGAACGTTTACCCACAGTAACATGTCTGGCGTAAAATCAAACAGATTGATTCCATAAAAAAAATTCTCTAGTTCATTCAGACGGGTCCGATCAGTTTAGCAACCCCAGAAATCTGATATACACAGATGAATCCAAGCCGGCTTGGTTAATCGAGGTTGCCTTAATAAATGGAGGTATCACAGGACTTTAGCAAACCGGACTACAAATTTCAAAAATGAATCTGAGCAAAAGAAGTCATTTCGATTGCTGAACCCTTGAACCCGAGTCTTCGCTTGAACGTGCCATCTTTTGCCGGAGGTAATATTCAATTTTTTATACTAATTTTCAGTAATAGTATGTATCGAAATATTCTTAAACAGTGGCAAATCAGAAATATATATATTATAGTAGAGTTCTTTTTATAGTAGAGTTCTACTGTAAAACTTTTAAACTCGGCGATGGATACCGTCCCCCCCCCGGGGGGGGGGAGGTACTCCCTTATAAGGGATTAATGGGGACGTGCGGCCAGCCAGGGTATGTTATTCGGGATTTTTGTCTTAAACAGGGTATCGATTTTATCATTTCTTGTCTTAATTAGGGTATCGATTTTATCAAGAGCCATAATTCCCATTATGGCTCTTGATTTTATCAATTTTTGTCTTAAACAGGGTATCTTTTCTTGAACGGCGCTAAACAGCCTGCGCGTATGTTCTACGAACTAAACTACAGCAAAATTTTTATTTATTACTGTCTTACACAGGGTATGGTTTCGGGTTAAATGTCTTAAACAGGGTATCAAAAATCGTAATTCTGTCTTAAACAGGGTAGGAAAATCAGCGATTTTTGTCTTAAACAGGGTCAGGGTATGAAGGGCCGGGCCGCACCTCCCCACCCAAGGATATATCGAGTACCCCCCCCCCCCCCCCCCCCCCCTCGGATACCGTCCTCTGGAATTTCAGACGGTTTCAGTTTTACTGTAGTAACCCAGTAAACTTCCAAAATGCAACAAACTATATTTCATTTTCTAGGATACTGAAAAACATCTTGTGACCTACGAAATTTTCTGCCAAACGTTTTCACGTCCGGTCTGATAGTCATTCCATGCATATGGTACTTAATTCGTTTCACAGACTCAAAGTTAGAACTACCGGTGCATTCATTACACAGTAGTTCCATAATCGGTCAAGGATTCTGTAAAAAAGAGGATTATTTTGATGTCTATAACACACTACTTCAACATACCACGTTGTTTCAGTGGAGGTGAAGTTACATAAATTTTCAAAACTGAAAGATAACATCTCTGATACTACGCGCACAAAGCCTTGTGGGATACCTTGACCTTGTATGTGAAGTGAAAGTTTTCTCTACCCCAGTTACGTACATCAGTTCCGCAGCTGGCATCACCGGTGTTAATCAAAATCACTGATCAAATTTCACTACAAAGACTACAACTTTCTTCGTTCGATGACAAAACGCCGGCGCGGGTGAATGGACTACGATCATTTACTCGTCGAAGATTCAGTCGCTTGCGGTAAGAATTTAAATCATCGTTCTGGTCATAGTCAGTAGTTCAGCCGTCACGGTTAAGTAAGTCTACCGATTGCTCCAAAACATGGATTAGAAAGTGGTTATTACTTTATTAAGATACAGAATTGAGAAAATAACAATGTGACACCGACCAGCCCTAATTTTGTTTTTCACTGATATCTCCTGTGAGGGGAATGAATACGAAGTGTACAAAGAATTGCGGTTGCTATTTAAAACTCTTATATGCCATATCGGTAACGTATAACAAGGAGATTCTAATTATTCCCTTTTAGCTAAAAGTTACTAGACGATACGCCTGGTAAAGGAAAATACGACTAATTGGGTTGATTCGATAAGAAAAGAAGTGTTTTTTAATGTTATAAAACTACATTGAACACTGTTGAATATCGTAGCAAACTTCTCATCCTTAAACTGAATCTTCCAAGTAAGGGTTATGGAATGACTAATGCTAAAACAAATTGCTAAATTAAAAAGATCATAAATCACTTGTGTGTCCGGCGAAAACATATTTTACTGTTTGCGATTTGCATTAAGTTGAAGCCATCTGAAAACGTATATCACCAGATAACTAATTAATGATCACGGTAAGTCTTAGGAGTTAATTAAAGAAACGCACCCTACGGAAATACGTGGGAGCGTGAATTTCTTCAAACCAGTCTTAATTGACTTGAAATAACGAATATTTTACATATAAGCTCGTTTTCCTTTCCATTGTATTTTAACTGGCGGTCTTGTCGCGGAATTATAATAGTATAATCAAAATTATTAATAACCTCTTTGGTTTTCCTTGACATCACTTAACGTTCCTATATGTCATTTATGAGATCACTCCAATTGTTGTGTTTATAACTTGTGGTTCATTTTGTATATCGATGCCTAAGGGTGTAATTTCACTGCTGTGAGGCAATCGTTTTACGCCAATTAAAATCTAGGAAGCACGTATTGATTTCAAAGCTAAGAAGATTGAAAAACTTGCCAAAAAAACGTGCTCGAATGAAATTCAGTTTCATTTGTCGGTTGCAAAGACGTTTCTTGATTTTAAGGCGGAGCTTGAGACACAAAAAGCTACTTTTCTCGTTAAACTAACGTAAGGACGATTGCACTGTTCCAGGTCAGTGCGAACACAATGTTCAAAGAACTCAAGTTTTCCTTCCTTTTTTGCATATACTAAGTGCGTATCACAGTCGAAGCAATAAAGTGGTCAAGTAGGGGGTGGGTCAGGGATGTATGCAGAAAGTAAAAGATCATGAAACCGTCCGATGAGCCTTTATGTAAACTTACCTTTCTTATATACAGACAATAAAGTTGCAGTTTCGTCAAATGCAGAGCTCCCTCACAGTTATTGATTAAGCAACCTCGATTCAAGATCTTGCAGAAAATGAGAGTCCGTAAAATTCTGAGGGGCGGGAGCTCATAGCCAGGGCAACTCGTACGCCTATGCCATGGCGTTTTTAAAGACAGGTTTATCAGTTTCAAAAGCTCACTTCAGAGTACCAGGTTTTCCTCCACGCGTGAAAAATGGAATCAAAGTCCTACTCCGAACGTGTGCGCAGTCGACAAAAAAGTGAACGACATATTATCAAAGCCTCAATCAGTGTTAGTTTTCCTGGCTGTTTCTGCCTGTATGTTTTGCTAACTGTTATGGGTCGCTAGTTGTTCAGGCGCTGCCACGTGCAGGCTTGGTCTTCTGCCAGAAGAATAGTGACACACAATCTACTAAGGGATGGGTCACCACTACTTTATTACTACCAAGTTTCTACCTCAGTGAACATATGTCATTAAGGCAAAAGTCAAGAGGCGTCTCCTGACATCACATTTAACTATTTGCTAAAACCTGCCCATATTTGACAAGTTTTTGTCGGATTTGTCGTTGTCGCCAGATTCGCCACTTACATGGGGCGGTTCTTGACATTCTATTTGAGTTCTCCCAACCCTCCGGCGAATTTTCGCCAGATTCGCCATTTTAGTCGTTGCGTGCATTTCTAGACATGAATCAGAAAATAACTGCTTGTTTTCTCATTGTACGTTTACGTAAAAACGTTCTGGTTTTAATCTAATCAATGTGTTTTAATTAATAGCTGGGTCCTGATTTGTAAAAAGTAAGCTAGTGCAGCCCCTCAAACTGTCACGCAAGTAGCGATTCATGTAAAGAATCAAACGAAGCGAATTCACTGAGTACTGCTCAGAAGTTGCCAAGTACACAGATTGTGGAAATAGTGACTTTTTATACCATTTGCAGTTAAAAATAAACATTCGTGCCACAGTCGTAACGGTCCAGTGTGGTACCGCCCCGGGCAATATGTAGAGCTGCCCCCTTTAATCTCTTGTACTCGGGCTTGTAGCATAACTAAATAAATTCCGGGAGCCTGCATTTGTTGGAAGCCCACGTGCGGGTTCTATAAAAAAAGCTAGAAGATAAGTTTAAGCTTCTAAATTTTTTTAGAAACGTTTCTTAAGAAAATGGATCATTAAATGTTCTGATCGTTTTTTTCTTTTCGCAAGGCAAGCATGTCACAGTTCTGTACGTAAAAGGTTGATTAGCTTTAACCGAATGAAAGTGTAAAAGCCACGCCGTAACTTGGTGCGGCTGGCGCAACACAGTTCCCGCGCTTGGCCATGGTACGCAGTAATATCTGACCAATCAGAGCAAGCATGATTACTGAAAGCCAATCAGCGCTGTCAAAGCCAACAGTCAGCTCGTCTTACGTCATCTGGTCTCCAACATTACATTTAAAGCCCCGTGCAAACGGACGCAACATCGTTTGGCTAACGACTTCCAACATTGTTGGATGTTAGAAGTTGTGTCCGTTTGCACACCTTGTTGCATGTTGTTGCGTGTTGTTGGGCAACGTTTGAAATCGGTCAAACTTTTTAGCTACGTCCAAACTCTCAATAATGTTAGGAGATGTTGGCCAACAATGTTACGTCCGTTTATGGTGCTTAAATACCGTCTTTTAACCAATAAAAATGCAAAAGCATTACGCCTTAACTTGGCGAGGCGCGGCTGGTGCAACATTTCCAGTATATGATTTCTGATAGCCAATCAGAATCGTCAAGCATTGTCAGCCAACAGTCAGCATGTCTTACGTCATCGGGTCTTCAACATCACTGTTAACACGCTTTACTGTGAAGCTGATATGACCAATCACAATCACAGAAACATACTCTTTGTTGACCAATCAATAGCGAAGTAAAGCCAAAATGAAAACTAGACAATCAGAACAAGCGTTTGGGGGATTCCGCGACTCTCTTCGCACTCAGAAGATGTTGCGCACTAAATTTCCCACGATTTGAACTTGTAGTTCGCTTAACTTCGACTATGTTGTCGTTTTCTCACGCAGCTTGCTGAAGTATGATTTATTCCACGTTTTTACGATCTCACAAAACTTCACGCGCAGCGCTTTCAGTCCAACCGGTTATTTCCGCAGTGTGAAACGGACGTATTCTGACTTAATCATGTCTCTATATATTCACAAGTCGCTGAAGCAGGAACAAATAACAGCATTGCAAAGATTAAGGTTCCGATTTTTTAATCCTATTGCGTGCTTATAGTCGAGACAAAACAACTTCACGTGACCCAGCCTTATGTCAACCATCACTCCTGACATGAGCTTATAGCGCGTCTTTTTCTTTAAACACGCAACCTGACACAACCTTATGAAATTCAGTGCAGCTGACAGGGATTACAGGGTATAATATCTTGAGGAAATACTAAAGTCCATTTAGTTTTCAGCATAAGTTTAACCTTAAATTTATAGTTTGTCTTTCAACCGTTTATTGTTGTTTAACAACAACGTTGAGATACTTACATCACGCTATGACACGAAGGCGAATTATTCTTAAACAGCAAAGTCTTTCCGCTTCTGAGAATCGTGACGCTTCAAAACATTTAACTTTCAATTTACTTTGTATCTTGTTACAGGAAGCAAACAAACAGCTCACAATACAATGTAAAAACAAGAGTGGTCGATCTTTAGCCTACAAATACAGCCGTCTCTCCCTCATCCTTTCGCCACTAGAGACCGTGCGTTTCGCGGGGAGAGAAACTCGCGCGGAACGAAAAAACGTCTGCGAAACCTCTCTATTGGTGAGGAGCGAAAAGAGATTGCTGTGTTCGCTCGCAGGCTAGTCGATCTTATCCCTGGCTGTCTGCGGCAACTGAAAAGCCTTTCACCACTATACACGTAGTTTACAATATCACTAGGTCCCAAGCTGGGCTGTAGAGTATCAGGTGCGGTCGCATCATGACCTTTTGCTGAAATGGCGCGCGTTAAACAAAATGGGAATAACAAATGTCGAAGTAAAGAATTTTTCTTTTAAATTGTCGAGATTGAATCGGCTCAGAATGATAAAAAAAAACAGTCCTGAATAACGAAACCTTTCTCTCACTAGTGCGTTTTAATTTAAAAATGTGTCAAAAGTCTTAACTCAGTTATTTTGCCGGTAAAATTTCGAAAATCGTAGCCTCAGGTGAAACTGTTACTGAAGAGTTTTAATTGGAATGGTCTCGCCCCATGAATCTATCTACAAACTCATTCGCTGGAACTATTAGTTTACACAGCCTGACATATGAATAGTACTACGTCTGGGGAAGGGATGGACTTTTAAATCAATCTGTGAAACGGATTACCCGTAAAAAAGTTGAGCTGTTTAGTACTATCTGAAAATTCAGTGCATGAAACCCTGATGATGTGCAGCTGTGTCCGCCATTTTGTTTTTTCACTGAAGAAACTGGTCACTGGATGATTGCAGGCATCAGTCATGTTCCTGACCCAACTGCCACTTCCTTTCGACCGGCTTTAAGCACCTCTAAGGTGGTCGATCATCCATTTTCTTATTTTTTCAGTCAAGTAGCAAACGGCTTATTATCTCCATAAGACGAGAACTAATGACCTAATAAATTCTTATTTTTTTCTAGAACACACGGCTCATGTAGATTAGCAAAAATCAAAACAAAAGATTTACAATGTTATCTTTTCAGCTCTCACAGGTACTAATAACATTGAACTATTTAACAAAAAGAGAATTGTTGAGTTGTCGTTTGGGACTACTCAGCTGACTACTGAAATGATTGCAGTTTTGAGATCGGTGGGTACTTTGGCCGATGTTTTTACTGGGTTCATAACCATCGTTATTTTTGCTTGTGACCAGAAAGTGACAGACAAGTGACTTCAATGTTTCTAGTGGCCTTATTTCCTTATCTCCTTACAAGCTTAATGAAGTTTTCTATTTGCAAACGTTTCGTGATTGGCATTGATCACACAGTCTCGGTTACGTTTTTTTTCTATTCAACTTGGCGTGTTTTTCAAGCATGGTAAATATGTCGATGATAGATGCAGTTCTTTAGACTCTCTTGTAACAACAAAGTTAACTATTTTTCCGGCACAAGTGCTGATTGTAATATGAAAAGAGGTTCTTTTGTGTTAAAAGCACATTCCCATCGTATTTTATTGCACGTATCTTTTCCTTTCAATTTGTTCGTGTCTTATAATGTTTGTTGACTGAAAATTCACATAGCTGTAAAACTAGGGCAAATAATTGCTCGATGACAACTCGTGACATTGGTTTGAAACATCACGAGATTTGGCTCCGGACACGAAACGATGCTAGAAAAAGTGCGGTATATGTTGGCAAACTTTACTAAACAAAACGATTTTAATGTCAAGCAAACCAACAATTACTTCACAAAACAGAGATTCTGTTCGGGGACTTAGTTGAATGAACCAAAACAATTACCTTTGAACTTGCTTTCAATTTTCTAAGCTTGTGTACACAAGCGCATGCGTAGAGTGTTTGATTCCTTCATGGGACAGATTGGCGTGCTATGTCACGGAGCTGAACCAAGGATTTTAATTTGATTATGTGTCTGAATGCCTCTTGTAGGATAACACTCTAAGGTCGCCTACCGTAGTGGCATTATGTACTTGATGTATTGCTCTCTTGGAGTCACCGGACAATATTCTGATGCTTCGACAAGAGGGATCTACTTCGCTGCCCAATGGAGCAGACGTACATGAAGGAAATTCACGGAATAAATCAAGTAAGTAAAGCAATGGTTGTTGATTTTAAGGGATACTCGCAATGAAGTGGGCATTCTACACCCAGAAAGTCAACGGCAAATGATTTCCGCAGGAAATCAGCTGTATTTTCGCGGGAAAAATTAGTTCGCGTGAACAGTGTGAGACGTAAAGTAGCAGCGTATTTTGCTTGTCTTAAATTGAAATGATCAGTATGAAAGGGAATAAGTAATATCTAATGTAAGCAGGTATAAGATCGTTTTTATTTTGGCGCTGTTCGTTCGTTAGCGGTGTGACCCCTGCGTTAATCTTTGCATCTCCGAAACAAGGACTCTGGGAACCTATTGTTTTGACTGATTGCTTCATTACGACACTTTATATATAGAGTTCTGTGGACGAAAATTGCCTTGAGCTGATGACGAAGTCCAGCCATTTGTTAATCCACGCGGTATGTGTGTACATGAATTTGGAATTGTTTTGATGCGTCTTTGCGCAATAATAGCTGGAAAAGTTAATTGAAAATCAGCTCAAAATTGACACCATTCCAAATGGACTTCACGTGTCTTTGGAAATGAAGCGCGCGTTGACGCCGCAACTCTGGATGAAAATTAACTCGCAATGACAACAGAATTGGTTAAGTAAACACGAGCAGAGATGCCATAAAGGAACTCCGTTTGTGCATATCCCGGGCCAATTAGGGAGACCTCAGTTAATTCAAGTTTAAACTTCTTTTGACGAAGATGTGTAAAGAGTTTACCGACACAATGACTCATTTACATAAAACTTAATAACTAAACACCACTGGGAATTGGCTTAGATACTTGGATCCATGATACTGTGAGCCAATGATGCTTGTATTTGCGTTTTAAATGTTCTTACTAAGAACCTTAACTCACTTTGGTTCGCTGTTTCACCGGCAAGAAATCCAAGGCATTGTTTATATAAAAGCCCAGTGTCTGTGAAATTAAATAAAGCGGATGCGATGTAAAGCTTACACAATTTTATGACATTTGACATATCGTTAACATTGCTTTCAACATTTTGTGTCACAAAGCATGAAACGTAACGAGGGCTTTGTTTATTTGGAAACTTAAGGATGCAATGTCAAAATTAAAAAAAATGGAAAAATCTCCTCTCCATTTTGGTGACCTTTAAATCTTCTGACGCAGATTCTTAAGATCGGTGAGATTAAAAATATTAAGTTTTTCATTTGCACTTTTACACGTCTCTTTGCGGGCGGGGTGCATTTCCTTCCTCCCTTTCGCTTTTTTCGTTTTTTTAATTCCATGTTTAGTTCTCCATTTCAAACCTTGACACTCACCAGTTTTATAGTTTTTGTTTACTATTGTTGAAAGCGTGAAGAAGGTACGAAAATCTCTGTTCTCACATCATTTCCACGCTTAAGTTAATCGTTGTCACGCTTCTAAAAGTTTTCTTTCTGCGCGAACTGCAAGAGAATAAAACTTTCGTCCAAAGTACGGGAGACGAAACTGATATTTGCGTATTAGTTTTCAGATATTTAAACACCTTATCACATATCGAATAATGAAAAGAATGAAAGCCATTTCCATTTCTATATGGATCACGTGATATTTTCAGGACATGCGCCGAAGCGCGAAATTTGATTTGGAAAGCGGCTCGCGCGGAAACGAGGAAAGGCGGAATACTACTGTCCTCATGCACGTCTAGTTTTTTATATACCCCTTCAAAATAGGTTCCTTTGAGTTAACTGAATGATTTTATCCGATTATATGCGTTTAAACTAGCGTTTTTTTGCCATGAGGATTAATTTACCTTGCAGAGGAAAAGGTGAGCGTACAGCGTCAAGAAATTCCGTTGCGGTCGTGACCGCTCAAGTAATAATTTTCACGTTCTTCTCATGGAGAAATTATTATGAACTCAATATTGCTGTATTTTGTGTTACAGAACATACAAGCAGTGGATATGAAAGGTAAGCCTCTATTTCAGCTTGTATTGTCATAATAGTTTCGGTTTATGATTTTGAAATAAAACTTCCTTGAAGCTAGTTGTCATTGAATTGCATTGAGCGCGCAATTTAACGGAGTTTTGATGGCTAATATATTTAAATGTGTTGTAAACAAGTCGAGCACTTATGATCAGTAACGTTTGCTCCACTAAACTAGTCCATTTGTGAATTTTCAAGAGTGTTTCATCTGGATCGTTTGTTCACATTCAACTTGCGGCACTCTTGCGTAAGAAGAAAGCGTGGTAAAGTAAACAAACAAGCCAAACTTCTTTGTTAGGTGACGCGAAAAGGCATTTCTGATGCGCCGAGGAACACACATTTGTCTTCCATAAACTATATTACATTTTCGTAAAGACAAATTTTCTCAGGGATAGGTCATTATGTTGGGAACTCTTCTTTCTTAAATGGCAATATCATTTGGATATAAAAGGTGAGGTAGAAAACTGAAATCAGATAATAGTCTTGGATCTTTCTTTGGCCTGTGAGTTTTGTTTGCTCTTTACTCAAACGATCTCAGATTTTACGTTACGTCTTTGTTCGTACTCTCTCCCCTTTTCCGTAAAGAATCATGCTATTCTAGCCAGCCAAACATGGACTATTCTTTGCAAGTAATACGTGTTTGTACTACACAATGTTCATTTTCAATGCGTCTATTATGCATTTGTCCAAACGTTGCTTGTAGTATTCAGCGGGTGATGACATAAATTATTAAGCTTAAGTTCATTTCTGTTCAGTGACTATTACGAGAAGAAGTTTATTGCCGAAAAGCGAGGTTGTATCGTACTTTTTGATCTGAGAGTCAGCTACTGCCTTGATTAAAATGATTGAATTTCACCACAATTTCCTTAAAAGTACTTCGTTTATTTAGCGTTCACAAGCGTACAGCTGTTCGGAGCTGTTTATACTTTTGCTAGTCTTAATTAAGTGCATACTAGCATTAAATTAGAATAAGAAAACTCTTTGAACCGCCTTCATTAACTGATAAATCTCTTACTCAAATACTAAACAAAATTTGAAATTTCCAAAGTTGAAAAGGAACATATAAACTCAAATGGATTTCTACAATTGCTGTAAAATATTTTTGGATGTACACTGTATTTTTAGGGATAGATAGCGCGCATTGTTTGATAACTGTTGTCAAAATACAGTGTACGTATTGCAGCAGATGTTGTACAGTAATAGCCCGTGTATAAGAACCTGGGTTTTAAGAACCTGTTAGGCTAAAATTTTCATGTTAAGCCCCCTCCACATAAGAACCTATTTAGGCTAAAATTTTAATTTAGGTTCTTATCAGTGGGGTTGCTGTAGAAGTGTATAGGTAGAAACTGCTGAATTAAGATCATCATCTAGGACATATCCTGTACCTGCACTGAACTGCCTATAGGCATTGCTCTATGGTACAAATAAATGATTTATACTGTATTATGAGATGATATTTATAATATATATAGTATATTCAGATGAAATTCATATGAAAATATAAGAACCTATTTTAAGAACCTCGGTAGCCTAAATTTGCTTTAAGTACCATTTATATAAGAACCTTTTTAGGCTAAATTGAAAAATTCAGGTTCTTATACGCGGGCTATTACTGTACTAGACTTGGGTGGCGTGTGTTTCAGCTAACATACATGTTGTGTAAGATCAAAATATGTTTTTCCATTGATCTGTACATGTATAAGCTCTAGATGGTGAAAGGAAATTTGCAGATATTTCCTTCAGGAAAAATGTCTTTCCTGAAAAATTTTGAGATGCTTTATAGTACCTCATCTTAGATGCTAAGAGATTCAATAAATACAATATATATTTCATTCAACTTATTGGCTACTTATACCAGTGCTTATCTCATGCTGATGGGGTTATCCTGTATAAATATTAGTATTATTGTTGTTGTTGTTGTTACTGTTATTATTATATGGAAAACTGTTTTGAGTTTGAGTTTCTATTTTTGTGTGATTTCAAATTTGCTAATAACTTGGAGTGGTTGATACACAGTATAATTTGTAAGAAACTATAACCCATCTCTTTCCTGATGAAATTTGAAGCAGGAACTCAAAGATCAAAACTTTCATCCAGGCTGCAGTTTTGTTAAGAGACCCAAGCCGTTTTTTTTCTGTTTTATTTATGATAACATTAACATTACGACATAGCAACTGCAGTTGTGTATTTTCGGTGTCACCTAAATTTTAAGCAGGTTTTGTAAATTATCCAAGATAAATGGATATGATTTTTAACGCACCTCTTTGGTTAGTTTGCGTAGCAGATGCTTGAGAAATTTGGGCACACACATGCATAAAAAATGGTGGTGCCTGGCCACAGTGGCTTATCTTGTATCTCATATTTCTTACGCTCCTCCCATGTAGCTAGCCTAGTTTGGCTAACTTTGGTTCACAATATCAGTCAATCATCTCCTATTAATTTAGGTTCTTTTATCTATAGGTGGATCAATGATCAAAAATCCTTAGCAACATCTGTCAAATCTATCAGATCTGTCAGTTGGGTCAGTCTGATTATTTGTGAGGATCAATTATGAAATCTTAGCTGATTGCCAAATTTTCTTTTATCCATGCAAGAACTTTAACTACAATAACTTGAAAATTGCAGCATTGATTTTGCATGACACTCTAGCTCAGTCTTTAATTAATTCCTTATTGACACGGAAGTCTGGCTATTCATAAAAATCAACTCACTTAACCTCTTGTGAACAAGTTAAATTTAGCAGGAAAAGTTTTAACACGGTAACTTAGAAAATAAACTAGTTGTTACATGGTAACTCAATAGTGTGAGCACAGAAACGCTGTTAAAAAAATAATGTATCTGTGGTTCACTTTGCTGAGCATTTATACAGTGTATTTGTAAGACTTAACTGACTGGATAAGTTGTAAATGTAAAAGGACAAATAAAACCAATGTCAAGTTTTGGAGACACTTTTTCAGCAACAGCTGAGAGCCCTTACTGAATTGAAGAAAACGTTAGAGTAGTGGGCTCCCTGCTAAAAAGTAGTGGTAGTTATTATTATTATTATTATTAGTAGTAGTAGTAGTAGTAGTAGTAAGTAATAATTTTGAAATGGGAAATAGACTGTTAAATGATAACAATTAAATATTTAAATGAAGCACATTTGAGTGAACTTGAACAATGCTTTCTTTCTTGATTAATAATAGTGCCAGTATTTAAAACAACAACCCCGCAGTGTTTGCATTGGCTGACGTTTCTTCAAATTTGTTTGATGCAGTGTCTACACAAATTCTTCCAACTTATAACTGCCTTATGACCTGCTGTGAGAGGTTGCATTAATTTTGAGAAACAGTCAGAAGGGTTTCAAACGTACATGTGAGATAATGTTTTGACTCATGAAGAAGAAACCAGTTTGATAAATTGTGTTTTTCTGTCTCTGATAGACTACATTTAACTAAACTACATTTTTGAGTTAATAAAATGTTCAAAATGAAGAGAAAGGACAATTCACCAATTGCTTATTTATAACTAAAATAATGGAAGGTTCCAGACTTATCAAAATAGGTTGTGAGGCTGTCTGTGTACTTTTATCCCAGACAAGCGGCAATTTAAATAAGATATAATATTTTGTGAGGTTATCTTGAGAAGGGGCACTTTTCACAGCTTGATTCTCCATTTTTATGAATATATTAGTTACGGTATCTTTGCACTCTGACTTTTGTGAATGGCTTAATTCTAATATAGAATTTTAACCCATGGGGTGAATGAAAACATGGAATAAATTTGGTTTTGTAAACACAGTATATTGGAAGCACCATTTTTTTCAAGGTCAGAGAAGCACTGTGAAAGCGAGTCACAGTGTAGGTTGTCAGTTTGAGCAATGATCTCAAAAGTTGTGTGAAATGTTGCTGACAATTCCAAATCAAAACTGCAGAAGGCATAGTGTATCCACATGTGACTTCTGCCTGAGGTAAATGACTGTCTATGATTTGAATAGGGGCTGCACAAGTGCCTTTGATTGTCTAAATGCTATATTAGATACTACAGGTACATGTAGATCACTTGGTTACTTGAGCAGGTTAGAAGAGTGAGCAGTGAACTTGTACATTGTGGTTAACATCCTCAGTTAATGTACAGTACATGAACATGTAATACAAATTAACAGGAAGCTGGAGAGTCTCGCTAAGCCTAGTTGTTGATTACCTTTCCTGTTCATTTATTGGACTACCAAGTGACAGCTAAAGATGCATCAGTCTAGAAAGACTACAGTCAAGGTCAATCAGTAGCAGCTATTGATTAGTTGATTTCTGACAGTAGATTTCTAAGCAGCACTAGAAGATGATGCTTTCTTTTCCAACCAAAAAGGATATTGGTTAACCTTATCCTTGATGACTTACTTTATATCATTCTTTCCCTGATTTTGTGGCCAGTTAATATTCCATGCTTTGTAAATTGTTTTACTATAATTTCAAGCAATATCTTTAATATCTTTTTCGTTTGACGATGTTGTGATTTTTATGTTATGTAATGTTTTTCAAGATCTTAAAATTTCATTTGAAACATTTTTGTTTTGCATTAATTTCATTATTTTATTAGGTAAATACTCACCAATGCACTTATGATAAGCAACTATTGGCAACATTATTTTTAGTTTTTTGACAAATGAATTTATACAAAATTTTCTTCGATTACTGTATATTTTGGGTCTGTGATGAAATTGCATGGTTCTCAAAACTGAAAAAAGAAATGTGTAGGTATCACATTTGGGTTTCAAATTTTTATTTTGTTGAGATTAAATAGTATGTATAAGTTTGACTGTTTCCAAGATTCTAGAAAGCTTGTACATTTACTTGCACCTCTGCTTTTCCTAGGGTTAGAATTTCGTCTACACTGTAATTGGATCACCCATTGGTCAGAATTTATATCATCTTCCAAGTTTTAGTCTCAATGAACTTATTGTTTATGCAGTGCTAAAAATAGCTTTGAAAATAAATAATCTTCACCTGTATTCACCTTGGCATGACCTGCTCATACATGAGGCAGACTAGAGATTATAAAACCCTTTAATTAGACAATAATTGTTAAAAGTGGCTCTCCCTCGGGCAATGGTTTTTGATCAACCAGCACTATACAGGGTTCCCACAGTCTTGAAAAGTCCTTGCATTTTAGGGGAAGTCCTTCAAAAGTCCTTGAATTAAAAGTCTTTGAATGTAGTAGCCTGAAAAGTGTTTTTTAATGCTTTTTGGTTGTCCAAGACAGAATATAAATCATAGCTCAGAGAAGTTAAAGGTTATCTGCATAAAGCGCTTTTTGTTTTATGAAATAACAAGATGGTGGAATGAACAGTTCAAGCCTTTAATAAAGTCCTGTTAGAATTATGGACTGGGAATGTGTATTTTTGTACAGTCTGTGAAATTACTTTCTGGGTAGGTGATCCTTGAAAATCAAATGTGGTGTTTGAAAAGTCTCCTTGAAAAGTTCTCAAAAAATGGTTGCAATTTTTCGGATGAGCCTTGCTAAATTTATCAATGCCATCAAATATAATTGCATTGTTGTGAATTGCTGCCATCTGTTTGTTTTTATTTCTTAAATAATTAATGTTAATATCCATTACATACATTTGTTGTATGATGCCTCATTTTGGGATTGCACAAAGTTAGAATTCAGAATGCTGTTGCATGCCTTTTACTGGCTTCGAGCTCTGAATTTCTGGCCAAAACTTAGTAACTTATGTTGTATAATTTCTCACACACTGTTTGCTTTTCTGACAGTGCCTGGAAAAGCACATTAAAATCTCACTAGTTACGGCCCACTTGCGCTTTAGCATCAACATCCCTATTGCTGAATGTTTTGATTTTATCGTTGATTGAATACAGTTGTCCCATCATAGAATTTTGCTTACTGGTGTTTAGAAGTGATACAGGTACATGTACATAGTGTAGAACTAGTCATCCTATAATTATTGTCTGTTGCAGTCCGAGGATTAAGAGAAATAAGACCATTACTGAGCATGGAAAGTTGTTTAAGAAAATATTAATATAAACTTTCAATGTCAAAATTAACCCTGATACAGCTGTACATGTAATATGTGAAATTTTACTTGTTGTATGTACTCTTTAACTTAATGATAATTATATATAAAATGGACAAGAGAGCTCAAGCTGATCTCCCTTAGAGAGAAATAACTGTGTACCCTTTTAGTTTATTTTGTGTAACCTTCCGTTTCATCACCAAGGTCTTATGTCCAGCTGAATTTGTGACTTTCCAATCAATCAAAAATAGCTTAGTGCAGAAGGCCACTTAAGATAATTATCTCAATACCATCGTCAATTTGACAAAGCAAACAGTAAGACATAGTACATAATACATTATTTCTGAGAAAAGGAAGTGATTAAACCAGGCAGGATCCTCTTTACTAAAACAGTAAAAATGTACATGTTCTATTGCTAATTTTAAACTGGTTTTTGCCACAACCTGGGATCTGTACACATGTTAGTCTGCTACAAACTGTACTGCCCGCATATTATTCAAGGATTTTTTTGGTGTGAAGTTAAGCTGATCTAGAACAGCTAGAACTGTATAAGAAGGTGGACTGTGTAACTATTAATTGCACCATGAAAATAAAGGAGATACCAAACTGCATGTACACCTCCAGGGGAGCTTTGCTAGCTGGGAGTTTGGTCAACAGTATGCATGCTTAGTTTGCGCTATTTTTGTCAAGGCAATTGGTTTCACACTGTTGTGAGCAAGATCTCATTGCAATTAAAAATGACCATATTGTACTGTAATAGCTTGCAGAATGTTCATGAAAGTTTAAGTTGGAGTGTTTCCGCAGGTTTTAGTGAGTACTATTCATGCAATGTTTTTGTCATTTGTTCAGTCAGAAGTCAAAGTTAATTAACGATTAAGAACCTTGACAACTTAAAAAACAATGATGAGTTAATTTATACCCAGTTGTTGAGAAATAAAAATATTTTGAGATTTGTTCTGATTGTTTTCAAACTTATGATCTTTCTAGACTTTGCAAACGCAGGTTCTGATTGACGTCACTTAAATGTAAATCCTCTAAGGCAGCAAAGTGCTAAAAATAGTAATGATCTCTATGTTTTGAACTTAACTGCATTTATTTGGCATCAGGGATTTTGTTACAAATAGTAATGGTAAGCCCTGGGACTCATCTTGTGGAAAATCATGAGTCTCTACCAAAACCCAATGAGTTTCAATTAAAAAAAAAAAACAAGGAGTCCAGTTGAAAATGTGTGGGCCTTTATGTAACCAACTGGAGACAAATGCCAAAACTCTTTACTAAGTTCACTAAAGTTAAAATATAGTCCTTCTATATATTTAAAGCACAAACAAGACTAAAATATATATGCATCTATAAACAACAGCCACAGAAATCACTCTGACAGGATATTTTACCAAAAAATCTTCAAATTGATCGATCATTCTTTGTGTCCTACGGGACGTATGCCATGAGTTGTTTTATGTCTTTGGATACTTTTATACAGCAGGGACGTAGGACTCAGAGGTAACAAAATCACTGCCTCATTACATTATAATGTTTTGTGGGTGCTAAATGTATGTATGGTAAGGCCAGAATTAGAAATTGAGAACTGATTTTGAAAAAGAAAATGCATAAATAAACTCACCATCCTATTAATAAGTACACTGTATTAAATCCATGCTACCTATACTGGTATTAGAACATGCTGGTCATACATATATACAAGGCTTTTACAGAAAAGAGTGATTATGAGCCACCATGATTATTATCATATTTCTGCAATAATTTGTTATTTTGTTTCATACTTGTACTGCTACATGTAAAGTAAGCAAAATAATATGCTCTTGGTTTACAATATGGTACTCAATGATGCAGTTAAATGTGTCCATAACAAATTTAAACAAGTCTCAAGGTGTTGTGCTAATAATTATTGAAAGCCTAATTAGATCCTGAGAACTTTTTGCTTGTCTCCAGTGGGCTTTTTTTCTCTCTCTGTTGTTTACTTGACAAAAAAATAGCTTGTACAGTACCTTTCCAAAACTAACTTGTTAACTGTGAATAACAACACTTGTGTAAATTATATATGTGTAATTCTGTGATCGAATAAAATTGCTAACAATTGGTTGAATTTGGCCATAATTTTTTCCAGCACATGAATTCATAATTTAGTAAACTACAATAGCTTCTTGACTCTGTTGGATCTGCCTTCCTTTGAATTTTTATCACTTGTCTTATATTCCTCTCATTTTTAAAGAGGCTGACTGGAACATGTACAAAACTTGGCTAGCTCAACTCACTTACATATGAAAGTCAGCTTTACAGCTGTATCTAGCATGTAGTAGCCCATATGTCATTTCAACTTGCCTGGCAAAAATTCTGTTATTTGAATTCCTCCTAAAAACTTCACTTGCATGTTGGGCAAGTTAAGAACAGAAGTCATAATGGCGTAACAGCATATTCCACGAGCCCTTGTACTTGTCTAGCTTTTGGACACTGTACTTTCTTTCCAGGCTGCAAACTGACATAAAAGATGAGCCAATTTTGAATTAAATTTTTTGTAAGGCAATTGGCTTTTTTACAAAAAAAAATTCAAGTCTAACAAGTAATTATTTGCTTTTTTATAGCGGGGAAGGTGATAATATTAGAGTATATGTCCGTGTCAGGCCTCCGGATAAGCACCTTGAAACTGATGTTGATCGCACACCATGTTTAGAAGTAACATCTGGAAACACTATTGTACTACAGTCAAAGCCTGATCCAAAGAACTTTTCATTTGATCATGTAGCTGATATCAATACAACTCAGGTAAGTCATACTCTTTTACAAAAGTTGGCAAACAAGTTTTGTATTTTTTTTTCTGTCCCCGTTTGTGAGTTGTGCTAACTTCTTCTTCTAGGTTCTTCAACTGAAGCAATTATTGTTTTGCCATTTTTTTTCCTGCTAAGGGCACAGTAGTGTACATTGCTATTTTAGGCACTAATTTAAAATCCAGGTTCTCTCTAAAAATGTAATTCTTTCATTACTATAATTACTTTTTTACACAGGAAGAAGTATTTGGAGCAGTTGGTAAAAAGATTGTTGAGGGTTGTGTGGCAGGCTACAATGGAACTATTTTTGCATAGTGAGTTTTCCAATAATTTTATTACCCAGGGCCCAGTTGTTTGAAGGCTGATTAGCGCTTAACCCCGGGTTAAATTTAAACCGGGTTTATTTTTCTTTTGTTCAATTTAAAAAGCATTTTCTCGGATAATTTTTTTTGTTATTTTTAAGGGCATCCAATCATCAACTTGCTGACAGAAAGAATTAAACTGAATTTACCTTTTAAGCTTTCAAATCTGAATTCAAATTTCGCACTAAACCTGGGTTATCTTAACCCAGCTTTGAACAACTCGGCCCAGAAGTTTAGATGTACCTCAAATTAACATTGCTGAGTATAAAATGTGGAATTCGCCCGTGATGTTTACTTTTGTCGTTCATACAAGATTGGTTGCAACTGGAGACTGAATAGTTATAATGTACCCTCACTTCATGAACGTTGTTAAATTATGCAATACAATAACCCTGCAGTGGAAGGGTTATCGGAAGGGAATCTTGCTGGGTCATGTGTTTAGCCATTCCATAAGATTGGTGCTTGCACTTTTCTGTTGTCACTTTATCATTGCTGCTCATTGTAAAACTGATCTTAAGTATTCGCATCCTGACATATCTTGATTTTTGTTTTTTTTTCCTCTAGTGGCCAGACAGGGTCAGGAAAGACTTTTACCATGCTTGGTAAGTCTATTATGCTCCAATGGTAGTAAACTGAAGTATGACTTGAAACTCATATTCTGTTGTCCAACCCCTGATGAGAATGGGATGACTCAATAAACAGTCATGTTAAAAATGTTTATCAGCATGCACAGGACTTTAAAAAAATATTAATTTGAATTTCAGTTTGTCCCTCAGTCAAGGAGCTCTCAAACTTTGCTTTACCAAGGCAGCTATATGCTTATGTCACATCTTTAGTTTGCTTTAATTTATTTGTAAAAATGACTTGCCTAATAATGGATCCTTGCCCATTGGGACAGATAACCGACAGATTGTCCATTGCAGACAAATAGAGAGCCCTGTTTGGGCCTTTTTGTCAACATACACTAACTGAAGCATAACAACTAAGCAAAATGGCTTTGACAAAATTATACAGTACAAATTAAAGGGACAATAATATGTTAAAAAAAGCCTTATCTGAATGTGTAAAGGGCAAGACTAGAGCCATATGTATTCTGTAGAAAGGTAGTATTAAATGGTAGATTTTTTTTCTGTGGCATGTTAGGGCCTGCTGAGGGAGAGGAAGAGAGCTTCACTCATCAGCTCCGTGGGGTCATCCCTCGTGCCTTTGAATACCTGTTCAGTCTTGTAAACAGAGAACAAGAAAAGGTGAAGTTAATGAAAATTGTCAGATAAGAGTGCTGACGTGTGGTCTGTTTTGTGAGAATTGTATCTGCATATGAATGATTTTTCTTACTCATTTGATGTACAAGATAACTTTATTACAATTATTATTATTTTTATTTTTGCTCTAGTAATGTTTTCCAATACCAAAATATTCATTGGACTTATGCCTGACACACTTCAAGATGAGAATTGTCCTCTTACCTTTGTGTGGGAACATAGAAAAAATATTATGTCAACAATAAAATGCAGCCTTCCAGTTTCTTTTAAGCAAAGCATCTTCTTCATAATCCAAAAATAATCGCACTATCTTTTGTTATTGTGTGTCTTAAATTTTGTGGAAAGAAAACTACAGGCTTGAAACTTTGGCTACCATAAGCCTTTACTTTGCCCTCAAGTGGTAAAATAGCCTCTACCCCTATCCTTGCCCCGCCCCAAGAAAGATTCTGACTACAGGGAGATGTGAATGTAAATAATGATGATAGGGCAATGTGTAATGAGTGGAGCAAACTGTTTGAAACAACAATCCCTCAACCTAAGTAAATACTTACCAGTTCAAATCAGTGCTTACTCAGAGGTAACAAAATCACTGCCTCATTACAGTATAATGTATTGTGGGTGCTAAATGTATGTATGGTAAGGCCAGAATTAGAAATTGAGAACTGATTTTGAAAAAGAAAATGCATAAACACACCATCTTATTAATAAGTACACTGTATTAAATCCATGCTACCTATACTGTTATTAGAACATGCTGGTCGTACATATATACAAGGCTTTTACAGAAAAGAGTGATTATGAGCTACCATGATTATTATCGTATTTCTGCAATTTTGTTTCATACTTGTACTGCTACATGTAAAGTAAACAAAATAATATGCTCTTAGTTGTTGAACATTACAATGTGGTACCCAATGATGCAAAAATGTGTCCGTAACAAATCCCTCAACCGAAGTAAGTACTTACCAGTTCAAATCAGTGCTTAACCCTACTGTAG
The DNA here is from genome assembly GCA_964035525.1 of Porites cylindrica. Classification (NCBI taxonomy): domain Eukaryota; kingdom Metazoa; phylum Cnidaria; class Anthozoa; order Scleractinia; family Poritidae; genus Porites; species Porites cylindrica. Next base: position 30,967,381 of record OZ037776.1, read on the forward strand.
TCACTGCTTAACCCTATTCACTTTTAGTGTTCAATGTTGACCTGACTCATAACTTGACTCGTGACTCATTGACCCATTTGTCTCAAAATAAAACAAGCTTTCTCTATACAACAAGTCATTCCACAATTACTCAGAAAATGAATTTAAGTTTGCAACTTATGGATTGAAGGTTTCTTACCTTTTTTACGGTGTTGTATACTTGCAAAATAATACAGTATTCGTCATTTTGCAGCATGGTGAACGAGTGGAATTTTTGTGTCGCTGCTCTTTTCTTGAGATCTACAATGAGCAGATCTTTGACTTGTTGGATCCTGCATCTATTGGACTGTCACTACGAGAAGATCTCAAGAAAGGCGTATTTGTGGACGGTCTTCTTGAGAGAGATGTGGCCAGTGCTAGAGATGCTTATAGGGTAGGTTGCTAAAATCAAAGAAAATGCAGTGAGAATAAAGGTAACGTTAAATATCCTGTAGCAAGAATACGTTTCTGTGATTTTTGATTATTATTAGTATTTGGCCTACTTAATATCCAAATAGCTGTCATAATAATGTGATGGTATTTCATTTCGTAGGTTCTTAATTCAGGCTGGTTAAACAGAAGAGTTGCTTCAACGTCAATGAATAGAGAGAGCAGTCGCAGCCATGCTGTTTTTACTATGACGCTAGAATCCAAGGTTGGCCGGTTTAATAAGAATTTGGGCAGTAGTTCAAATCAATATTTTACATGTATCTATTAATTTGTTTGTGACCATCCTGCTGAAAATGTGATAGCCAGCACCAAATTCCTGTTATCAAGCCTTTATGCGCCAATATCCACATACAAATTCTCCAGACTGATCTCCATACATTTCCTTACAGAATTATGCATCAGTCAAAAATGCCAGTGGCGCCCATCCCCTCCCCCCCCCCCCCCCCCAGGCTACTGCAAGGCATTGTTTTACCTGCCTTGTCAGTCCTGGGTGTGGGGCATTAGCAAACTTTGCCTGGCCTGGGGGTCAGGCATTTGCCAACCCCGGGGCCACCTCCAAGCTTTTGACACACACGTGGTTTCCTATCCAAATATAACCATGGAGGATTTTACCGGAATCACAAGCAGAATGGCAGATTGGCTCATCTGTTAAAGAAAGAAAAAACTTGTAGAGGTTTCTAAGGGATTTTTTCTCGATTTTATGCATGCATTTGTTCCTTGCATATTAAGCCAGGATTACATGGTGGAATAAAGAGCTGTTGTAGCCTGAGTAGCCGGTGGGATCGTTCTCACAAGGAAAGTTGTATAATTGTTTTGTTTACTCCCCTGTTTCCGGTGGGGACGTAAACAAACCAATTACGTGACTGACAGCAGGGCTGTCACTAAGAGCCGGGTGCCAGGGATTTTCCCCAGCTACTATATGAGGATGAGCTCCAGCTACCTTTATAGGAAGCAAAAGGAAAATAGAGCCAAAAGAACTTCGAATTCCTAGCTGTACAATTCCCCTCCTACTAATTGCATATACCCGGCAACTTGAAATTTTTGCGACAGCCGTGTGACAGCAATGTAAACAACTTCATACTGGAAAGAAACCTGTGCCTGCAGAGTAATGCATGAAGCATTGCTATGTTGTGTGACTGCTAGTTATTAAGGACCTGTTTGCGTTGACAGATTTCATTGTATGTTGTTATTTCCTTATTATTTTTGTATCAATATTATTTGTTAAAAACATTGTGTATTCTTGCCATTTCATTCAGGAGCGTAAGGCTGGTATGGCCAGTATCAAGGTGTCGCGACTTCACCTTGTGGACTTGGCAGGATCTGAGAGACAAAAGGATACTCATGCAGAGGGACTTAGACTCAAGGTAAGTAATGTGTACGAACTCATTTTTATGATTTTTATTGCATACGTGCTTAATGTTTGCCTGCGGTGAAAACAGCTGTTTCTTCTCGCTCCTCGGGCTCCACCAGGCTATGTTTTGCCTGGTGAGGGGTGAGGGGAGATGCCTGTTTTCAAAGGGTAAATTAATGCCTCCCCTGAATTCAGGCACCCAACCTCCTTTTTTTGACGTTCTCGTTGCCGTTGCTTCGTGTGGTATACTAGCATATCTTCCAGGGAGGAGTAGGGGCTGCATGAATAAATACCACAGGAGAGCTGTCAGAATGGAACACTAATAAACGGCAAAGCGTTTTTTTCAAGCAAGCACAGACTATGTTATCATTCAGTGAGCACTAGACACTTTCCATTTCAGGAAGCAAGCAGTATAAACAAGTCATTATCAGCTCTCGGTAATGTGATTATGGCACTTGTTGACATTACACATGGAAAAACCAGACATGTTCACTACAGGGATTCCAAACTAACCTTTCTTTTGAGGGTAAGTTCTTTGTGTTGTTTGTGCAAAAATCTCCCACCCTTAACTAACAGAGGCTGTGTCAGTTATAGTTCTAATCCGGGATTTCATTTTATCAAATGGCCGTGGGTTTTCAAGTTTTTCCTAGGAGAACAGAGGAGAATCTCCAAGGAAAGCCTGATCAGCTTGGGGGTCTGTCAATTTGTGGTACAGAAAAAACGAGAATTTAGAGGGAAAAAAATCACTTCCCTTTGTTTCATAGCCTGCCCACCGACGGTTTTTTTTCCCCGAGAATTTGACAACGCGCGAGAAAAAAAGGAAAGAAATGTCTGTGGACATCTTTGGGAAGGACGAGGTTTATTAAGTGCCCTTCTCAATGTCAACGCCTTGTCATGATTACCTCCGCGTTCGCAATACCAATTACGTTGGACCAATGATGTCCATAGACCGTCTTTTTTCTCCTTTCTCCACCCCCACCCTCCTTGCGCTTGTAGTCAATAAAACCCCCGCGGTTTTTACTTTCATACGCGCGCTGGAGATCCCTAAAGAGAAAATAGAGAATCTGTCAACAGGCTTCTTGTTTCATTGCTATGGTATCAATTTGAAGTCATTGTACACTAATGACAAGAAGTGCAAAGTTCACAAGATTATGAAGACGTACTGAGAAATCGCATCAGATAACTTTTTTGTGTGCTCTTCTTTTACAGGACTCTTTAGGTGGAAATGCCAAAACGTATCTTATCGCTAACGTACATCCCTCTGCAAAGTAAGTGTAATAGCTGTGGTGTTACAAAAAGAGTTAATGCAAATATAAAGTAATCCTAACAGGTATGGGTTTGGGTTGGCTAATAAATACTGCCTAAATACTGCCACTGTTCAACACCCCCCCCCCCCCCCCCCCCCAGAAGGTTGCAAAATTTAGAATGTAGCTGAAGAAGACATACGCAATACATTACTGTTACATAAGTCAGTGCCTCTGTAAAGTAAAGGCATGGCGTGGAGAGAAGGGAGAAATGTGCTCCCTCATTCCATTTTTACTCCCCTCACCCTACCTGCTCGCATTATTGTCGATCTTGCCTTCTCTTTGCCCTGTTGGCGCGTGAGACTGGATCGGTGTTGTGTCGAATTGCACGATGTTTTGGAGATGCTATTACTTTTCTCAATGGCCATTACGACGTTGTGAACGGGGAACTGGGTCAAAATGCCACCCAAAACACCCCTTTTATGGAAGTCGACACAACACCCACCCAATCTCAAGCACGACCTCAAAACAACCACGGTGCCCCCGCCCGCGGCCTCTGGAGAACCTTTTCATGGGCTAGTAATACATTTACACGCTGGAGCTATTCACTGCAATGGCAAATGGTAGTGCTCACCCACGGTGCTTCATTCAATTTTAGAAGATTTTTGTGAAATGATCATGTACTTATTTCAGGTGCTTTGGCGAAACACTGTCCACGCTGAACTTCGCAAAAAGAGCAAAGATGATTAAGAACAAGGTACCTAACACGTGTTTTTAGAGCTCTGAATGATACAGCGTGCAAGTAAGCTCTCCATTTTGGAGATATGATGAGAAGTCACACGAGAGCCACACGCGATTGGAGACGCGATAGCGAGGGGCCCGTTCCCTCGCGGCTCTCGGCTTGCTACGCTCGCCTCTTAAAGTGAACAGCTTTCGCGCAGGCTATGAATTATGCTTTTTCATATTCCAACAACGGTATTAAACTTGGTAAATGTTTTTTTACTATTAGGCTGTAGTTAATGAAGACGCGACTGGAAGTGTTACGGCTCTGCAGGCTGAGATTAAAAGACTAAGGGAAGAGTTGGAGAAAGCCAGAGGTGAGACTTTGCATTGGTAGCTTTTGGTGAATAATGCAGTGTCAACAAGGGAACTGTCGCCATCACTATGAGGGGCAAGGCTATTACAATTATCCTCTACTAAACTATGCAACTTTTAATGGAAACTTCACTCTTGCCGTGCTGGAAGGTCAGGAAAAGCAGGGGCGGATCTAGGGGGAGGGTGCAGGGGGTGCGCACCCCTCCCCCCCTGAGATGACCTGCGGTTTTCTAATACAACTGGTATTCTGCAAAAAAAAACTATGTCGTTTACTGGTGTTGAAGAAGAGCAAGAGACGAGTGCACCCCCTCCTAAAAAAATCCTGGATCCGCCCCTGAAAAGCACATTCGAACCTCTGCTTACAACCGCCGTTCATCTGAATGTGCTTTATTGAGGACGGGCACTTTGCTACACTGTACATGGTTGATCGTCAAGCACTCGACACGAAAAGGAAAAACAAATTTAACTGAGTTTAATTTTTTCATTTGGCCTTCGTGCGTGAAACCACGGAAAACAAAATACAGTAAGAGGCCCACAATGCCGCACAAACATCTGGCCAGTACATTTCACATACACACTCCCACACTGACTGCGGCACCCGGCCTTACAACTGACTTGGAATCGGGTCTTCTGGTTTCTGAGGTCGAGTTTGGCGCCATTACTGCTAACCTGCGAATATAACCGCTTCTCATCGCTCTTCGTCCCATTGACGGGGGGCGCACGGTGAGGGAAGACAAAAGACAATAGGTCACAAAGACAAAATGTAATTGGGGCAGGCTATGCAGACTCAAATTAGTAATACTTTGAGTCCAATCACTGTCACTAATCTCGTCCTATTCCGTGTTTGATTGTAGCTGGCATTCCAAGACAGATCACCAGACAAGGTAAGTTTTTAATAGAAAGCGAAGAAGAAAGTAGCAATATGACATTTAAGAAATATTTAGCCTCAAAGAGATGACAGAGTGGACATGCGTTGTTAGAAACTATGATAAATATGCGCACAATGCACTGCTATAATCATCATCATCATCATCATCATCATCCAGGTTCAGTTTCCATGGCAACCCGTATGCTACATGTATGTTTGCAGTCAACTCAGGATTAGCGCCAAACTACCTGGTCCAAGAAAATGCACGTGCCAAGTAAGCGAAGCGTGAAACGTTTATGAGTGTACACAAGTGCCAGACGTAACGTAAACATCTGAGCCTGTTTACGCGCGATCTTTCACACAACGTGACAGTGGAAATCTGTATCAGCCTAGAAAGCAGGCGCTCGAAACCTAAAGAACACCAAGTAGAACTAAGAGGATGCAGCCGTTTTTTGTCATATGCTCTCTATTTCAAGCACCTACGTTGCGTTTTATGCCAGAAGTTACATCCTTTTATTGTATGATAGTTTTAATCCAACTTCTGATTGTGAAACATTTGTCTTAGAATCAACTGAAGTAGCCCGCAAGATTTCAGCAGCCCGTGGTGAGGTTTGTGCCGCCCCGCCTGACAGCACCAATGATACCAATAATAACAATAACAATTCAGGAATAGACTTCAATCAGCAGTACCGTGAATGGAAAGAAATGATGCTGGCTGCTACTGGCGCCAGAGAAAGGGCTGAAGAAGAAAAACAGGTAAAAACAAAACTGGTCAAACAAGCTTGACTACCCGCTCTATAACGATTTATCGTGTTGCGTTTTTCATGTAGCCTTTCTCCACTATTTTTATTGTCCACATTTGATTCTATTCATGAATCAGAAGATAACGGATATCGTCAATTAATGTTTTAAAACGCCCAACATTTGAAACGTTAGACGAATGGTTGGTTTTTCTAAAGACAGTGTGGTGCTGCATTGGCTGAGAGAGTAAAATAAAAGAAAATTGGTTTTATTAACGGAGTTGTTAAATGTCAGGTTATTCCTGTTAAAGGCGCTGTGTCACCAAATTCAGCCAAATTAGGAAATTACAAAATGCCTGTTAAATTAAGGGAAACAAAGATAACCGCTTAAAACTTTAAAGGAAGGTTAAAATAACATAACAGAAACAACAGATACCCCGGATGGGCAAAACTGAAGAAGATTGAAACGGATTGAAATTAGGATTTTTGACAACTGTTCAGCCTAACAGTTTTTCAAAGTTGATCCCTACTGCTTGCAACTTCAAAAATAATGCTCAGAAGACATATTTGTTTGTCTCGGATCTCTGATTTTGTCATTTACGTGTAATTTCTTTGCTTACTTTAAGTGGCCATAGCGATTGAGGGCGAGTAATTGGCAAAATTAAACAAAATGAACTGGACTGCTGTGACACAGCCCCTTTAAAAGATTCGAAAGCTGACGTTTTGAGTGTTAGGCTTTCTCCATTCATTCTCTCTGACGTAGGGCTTGCGCTCAAAACGAATCCAAATTTGATTGTTCAACTGTCCAAGTACCAGTGCTACCTTAGTGTACACAAGCTACAACCAGATCTTATTCCTTTTCATGACATCAGTGCAATGCTTAACAAAACTTCCCAGGCAGGTCAAGTGAATTGAACCAAATGAATCTTCGATAATGAAACATCTTGATTTTTAGTCGAGATACCATTAGTACCACTTACTGCAAAGAAACACCTTGAGCAGTGGGAAGCCGAGAAGAGCAGGATGATATTTAGTATGGCTTGGGGAGTTAACGACATTATTGTATATTCTGTAAACTTTCTTTTCCACAGTGTTTGACTGAAAAAATTGAAAAGCTAGAAGAACTGTGCAGTAAAAAGGAGAAGTTCTTACAGGTTCGTGTACAACCTTTATTTCAGCGTCATTTATTTATTTATTCACATGGCTTCCACTCCCCCCTCCCATCCCCCCTCCTCAAAAAAGTATTTGTGAAATATGGGGTAGGTCGCACAACCGAGCGGGGATTCATTTTAAGGGTGTCCCTAAACAACGATCATGAATTAGACCTTTGTTTTCGTCAGTCTGGTTAGTTTCTTGATGTTGAAGAGAGTGTAATACAAAAGACTGAAAAGACTGAATCATAAACAGCCTACCAGAATACAAAACTTAATTGACAACAGTTTCCCCAACAGTTTTCCCCAGTGTCCGTCTTATTGAGAGTTAACTAAAAGGAGTAAAGATAGACAGGGACCAACTTTAGGTGTCCGTTTTAGCGAGGGGTGCGTATTTTGGAGGTGTCCGTCACGAGAGAGTAGACTGTGTTACTGTTGATATAATAACAAAAAAAAAATGATAAAAGAGACATGAAAGCAGAGCTATAACAAAATTTAATCAGTTTCTTTGCTTGGTCTTTTTTCTTCCTGTGTAACATGGATATCTTTGTTTTAATCTTCACAGTCAACGAAAATGATCCTTAAGTTTCGCGAAAGCACCATTTCCAGACTGGAAAGACTACGGAAGCGAGAAAAGGAGGGTGCTGACAACCAAGAAGACGTTAAGGAGAGGGAAATTGTAAGTAGAAAAGTCGACTTCCCTAATAAATGAGCTTATCCACCGGTACAGCTTGACAAATGACACTACTGGAAAATACTTCCATTAAAGCGTGGCAGCGTGGGCGAGCGGTTGGAGCGCTGAATTTGTAATTCGGAGGCCCCGATCCTGTCCTGACCGTTAGCTGGATTTGTTCACGGTAGTCCCGAGTTCAAATCGTCGATCGCGCTTGTAAATAGCCAGCTGGTTTGCTTCCGGCCATTTGAGATTCTTAACCCTGGGCTTTTGGCCAATGAAAAGGAAGAAAAGTTTGCATCGAATGATAAAGGACGTTATTGTTATTATTAATTATTATTAGGAACCCTATGAATTACCTACCATTGCTTTTCTTCAAGCTTAAAATTCACTTTTCTTCTTTTTTTTTTTTAAGCAACTTCTCAAAGAAGAAATCGCTGTCATGAAAGACAAGCTCGAACATCACCCGGACGTCACAAGATTCGCCATGGAAAATCTGGAGCTCAGAGGTAATTGAGACAATCTTCTTCGGCTTTTGTACCCTTCCGGCAACATTGGGTGCTATCATATTACAGTTTACTTGCATTGAGAATTTTGATTAAAAAGGGTGAAGTCTAACTGTCAGGTTGTCCAGAAAACCTGTCATCTCTCTCCAGTGTACAGGGTCGCTCTTTTCCTGCATTGCTCCATAGAAAATGATTTTGGTGGTATTTTTAGAATAAGGGTAACTTTTATACGAGACGCAGACAAGCCTTCGTTCGTTTTTTTCCCGCCAGATAAGTAATGATTTCTCATCTTTTTGCTCTTACTCTTCCTTAGCTGAACTGAAGTGCATTCGCTCCAGGAATGAGGAGGATAGGAGTTACGCTCAAGATCTTGCTAAGAGTCAACGATACTCACTACAGTTAGAAAGACAACTACGAGAGCTGCTACAGTCACCTCAAGGAAGTGGTCAGTTGCTAAATCGTTTCTTTTTCATAAAGAGAGCAGCCAAACTCCTTAGTTGTGATGGCGATGTTCTCAGTAAACATCTGTAGGCTTTTCTTACTTAAACCTTTAAACGCTATTGCATTGTGCATCAGCATCCATATTCTCGTCTCTGGCTTCCGTAGTATTTCCTTTTGTTCTGGTGAGGAGAATTTGAAGACATTTTCTTTATCCTTCAGACCTCCTTGTTTGATAAAGAAGTTCAAGGGAGAAGAAACAGTATAAAACCCTTTCAATCCAATGAAAGGGTGATGTTGATTGTATATTTGTATACTAACAAGAGTGATTATCATATACAGGACAGTTTATATTTTGTGGGGTCTGACCTCTTCCAAACCTACTGCTTTTGCAATTTTGATGCAATTCAATGTAATGCAACCATACCCAGTTTCTGTATGATATCATCATATATGTTAAATGTGAAGTAATGCATGTAAAAATTGTAGAGATAGACCAAACCACCGAGTAAACTTCCCCCGCCATTGTAATTGTCTTTTGCGTGATCTGAATTAATGGGATGCACAAATTCTTTTATAGAGCTGGAGAGAAGTTTATCCAATTCACTATTGAACTTAGAAGCTTCAAACGCTGAACTTGAAAAGTTCAAGTTTGAAAAAGCACAGCTACAGGCCCAATTAGAATCGGTAAGTGCAAGTATGACAACCAGAAGAAATCGGGATGGCTATGAGCCTCTTCCTTGTTTCAGAGCCAGTTGTACACTTGTTTTTATTTGGCCGAAGTGGTATGCGTCTTGCCTAGTCCCTAGGCCTCGTTATTGCGAACGGCCGATACGTTTCGGGTCTCGTGGTCCGAGCGAGAATCCCAGCCGTTGACCGAGAAGGCCCGGGAAGAAGCCGTACTGGGACTGGGCAGGCGTGCGTCTAAACTCAAGAGTAAACGTTTTCTCTTTTGTTTTTGTTTTTTTTTCTCTCACTCTGGTTTAGAGGGTTAATTCTTCTTTTGAACAAACGAGCGAGTGTACGTTTGATTGTTCTTAAATTCTCATTTAAGAGAAATACGCTACAATTTAAACCTTCATTGAAAAATGTAACTAAACAATTCATCCCTTGTTTGCATTTAGCTACGTTTTTAGACTGATGTTTCATATTGACACCGAATTTTAAGAGAAACTAATATTTAGTCTGCTGCTCTTAGAAATCAGTGAAATGGTGAACTGTTTCTTTTTTCCTACTGCCCCAGACTCGCGAGGAACTCACAGAGACCCGCGAGAGCTTGCAGCAGATGAAAGAAAAACTAGTGGGGCAAGAAGAGAGTTTCCGAAAGAAGGGCATCGATTTTGATGCTGAAGTTCTATCGCTAAGGAAAGCAAACGCTGAACTTGAGGTAACTTGAAGAACCAATGAGTATGCCTTGCCTCCTTAACTAGGAGTGGAGTAGAACAACTAATTGTCTAAATGAAACCTCGATGGTTGATTAATTAATAGACGTATTTGCGTGTCTAAAGAGAGCTGCGTACCAATATGGAGCGGAATGTGTATCCTTGACTGTAACCCTTTTCTGGCATAAAAAGAAGTAAACTAAAACTGACGACAATGTGTATAAATAAGTACCAGTCGTGTAGATTGGTTTTGCGGAATTATCTTAAGTTACTTCTCAGGCCGCCAGGTTCTCCTTATTATGATATACGTCATTTGTTCACGAACTAGAGATACAAAATGTCTCGATGTTGTCACTTCCGGTTTGAACTTAATTTTCGTAACTGATGAAAACTTCGCTCAATTTTTAGAGAGCGCTCGAGGCCCATCAACTAAAAACGGCTGTGGAGAGGACGACGCTTAATGACATTCACATGCAAACGATAAAGGTAAGGCTATGAACCTTCCACGAAAAGTTATAACCGGTTGTCCCAAGTTGCCCCAAGTCTCTGCGAGGCTAAATGCGAAGCCATTGATACGATGATGACTTTTATTTTTTTGCACTTAGCCTCGTTTTGGAACTCGGAATCGGCCTATTGTAAGATTGCCCTCAGTTCGAAAACTTCTAAGATTGCCAAAGGTGAAATTTTAACTGGTTGAATTTTTGAAGGAGGATAATTCATGTTAGGACAAGAGCTCCGTGGACCATGTCTTTGGAAAACTGCTTAATATAAGAGACGGGGGACGACTTCGAGAACGAGAAATTGTCAATACTTAGTAGTGTACGCGCGTGAACCAGCGTCACTTTGGCGGGAAACCCTATAGTCATCGTCATTCTACTACGGGTTTTAGCCAAAATGTTGTAGTGACGGTAAAAAGTTATCAAATGTTACTAGAAGTTTTATCATTTTGCGATCGGGAGAGGGCGTAACCTCCTTCAAAAAAAAATATGGCGTTAACTTTTCTAGTGAAAAAAAAAAAGGTACAATGAAGCTTTCCGGTGTGTCTATTTTTTTGAGAATACGCGAAAGATTTTAAGTCAAAATCTCATCTTCTCATACGGATACATACAATCTCACAAATGTCCGTAAATCACTGTATCTTGTAATCACTGCTTGAATCAGGAGTAAGCGGTGTACACTGTTTAACGACAGTACTTATTATTCTCGCTACAGAGCCTTACGTCACCTCGCAAGCTATTACAACCCAACCGACTGAGCCCTCTCACCGCTGCTAGCACTCCTAAAAGATCTCCAGCAAACAGTCGGAAATCCAAATTGACCTCCTCTCCTGTCATTGGAACACCTGACGAGAAACCAAAGCCACCCAATGGACTCATCAGAAGAGATAGTTACCATGATGTCGGATCGGACAGTGACACGGATGAACCGTTCTTTAATTTCGACTCTGAAGAGATGGATGACGAGGAGTTGTATTGTGAATCTCTTTTGGAAGAACTCAAGAAACAGCAGGTGAAAGATAAAAGCCTTTTTAATAACGCTGAACCTAGCAGCCTGTAGCTCTGCGCTTATAAACCTGGCGACGGTGCCAAACCGGTTTGAATCCTCTCGGCAAATAAGACACTTCTTGATTTGACGGATATAACGTCTATCTCGCAGAGAGAACTTGTGCTTTCATTAGTTACTTTCAGGTCGCATATTGTCTAACAATGAAACTGTTCCCGCCCAAATTGTGTTGATTTCTACTACGGATCTGCTGTGTCCCTGATATGAACATATATAGCAGGGTGCAAAGAAAACTCATTTTTACAGCTTGCCATTCGGGCAAGCTGAAGCTAACATTTACTAGCCCAGACGTCATTTCAACTAGCCCCAAAAGCTTTTTGAGGAGCAGAATTGATCTCACAGTTTTTCTGTTATTCGAATTCCTCGAAAACGATCACTTGCCCGTCGGGCAAGTTAACAACAGAATTCACTAGCCCTAGCCCGATAACAAAATCCCACGACTAGCCCCAGGCTATTGGACACTACGTTCTTTGCACGCTGGATAGCAAATCACTTACAGTGTTATGAGTGGTCATTCGGGAAGCGAAATAATTTTGTTCCCTCCCAGGAAGCGAAATGAACTGTTTGCCCTCTCAAGACTTAGCCTGCGAACGCAGGTATACAAGCGGCTATCGCTTGTCTTCGACAACCCGCAGTGCGTCTACCTTCACATGCAAGTTCCTCGAAACCAAGCACATTAGGCGTTTTTTGGGGCCTCTGAACAACTGGACCCGCAGAACATTTCTCATTTCCCTGTTTCTTTTAACATCACATAAACAAACGGAACACACGTTCTACTGACTACAGGAGAGACAATAGCTTCGATCTCTTGAAAGGGTGACTTTCAAGCAACGATAAGAATCTATGGAAAGTAAAGACTACTGCGAAGTCTTGTCCTAATCTGCTATTTTTAACCCTGTTTTATCAGGAGATGAACAATATTCAGCTACAACAGCTCCAGCAAGAAGAGGCGACAAGAATACGACTGAACCAGAACGTGAACAAACTTGAGCACCAAGTGCAAAATCTTACAACGGTTAGTTCCGTTCAAAGTAGTCCACAACACTTTAGTTATGGAGACGAAGCTACCTGATAACTTCACTGATTACTAATAAGTGAATGATTTTTTTTATTTGTAATGCAAAAAAATAGGAGGGAAAAGCAAAGAAACTATGTATTGACAGTACACACTTCACTGCAGTCTGCAAACTTTAAATTTGACAGCGGCACTGAGGTTGTTTAATGAGATTAAGGGCGTGGCTTTCTCTTAGATAGCCGAAACGCGCTTACTGTATTTGAAACCATTGCGGAAGGGAAAGGCCATTGTTTATATCCACTTTCGGTCTCTCTTTTCAATGAAAAATTCACCATCGATAATGTAGTAAGTTGTGGTTCATTTATGAATGTTTTTGTCGGTTGAAAGTTTATTTTCTTTTTGTATCGAACGCATTATCACACATAACCATACGCTGAGAACAAAGAAAAATAAAATCTAAACCAAGAACAAAATTAAACGTTAAAATATAGGCATATTGTCAGTTGCTTTACAAGGAGAAAATGCTTTGGATGCTTGTGTTTTATTCCAGGTTCTTAGTACGGAGCGGGAAAAGCACGCAGCTATCGAGACCGAGCTAAATATGAAGAATCTGGGTCTAGCAGACAAGCTAAAGGAGGCCCGGGGAGAGCTGACGGGTGTGTAACGTTAGTTTGTCTTCCATCTGTCCCACAAAATCTCACCGCTAAATAGATAGTAAAAAATCAGGTTATAGCATTTGTAGTAAAGGCCCCGGTTGTTCAACAGCTGGATAGCGCTATCCACTGGATAAATCACTGTTCAGTGGATAAGTATTAGCGAAACCAGTTATCCTATCCACTGGATGGAGATTTATCCGGTGGATAGCGTTGTCCAGTCACCGTTTGAAGAACTTGGTCCAAAAATACACTAATCATTGTGTAGGACAGTAAGGACAAAAAGTAGAAAGAGTTGCACCAATGAACGGGTGCGTGTTTAAAGCACGTTCATCTACTTCTAGCCATCTACATATAAGCAAGTCGGTTGCGAGACTGGGACGCCGTGACATAGTAGCAAGGAAGGAAAGAAAAAATCTACCTCGCATTAACGTCCAGGAAGTTAACCCAGTTTTTGTTGCTCAAAGTTGCTAATGTTTTGAGATGAATAATGTTTACACTTCAATGGTAATGAACGTTGACAGCATGCAGACTGGCAAGCAAACGTTACCAGCGAGCCTCGTTTGTGAGCACAAATTCTTTTGCACTTCTCTTTACATCAGTATTCCTTTCAACTCTGATACCTTGAAAATTTATGTGTTTACAAATTCTCATAGTCTACCAAATTTGCTCCTCTGACGTAAACATGCTAAAGTGCTATAGTAAACCTAGTTAACCGCTTTGAAGAACCTAAACCTTAACTGCTAGTCTGCAGAATTTGACAGATGTGCTAAACCTACATATCATTTACAGGACTAGTCAGTGATACATTTGTCTGATTTTTAACGCAGTTCTTCGCAGTGAAGTAGAAGACTTGAAATGCTCGTTACAAGCGTCGGAGAGGCAGGTAGATTCCCTAAAGAAGGAACGTGACATGGAGAGCATCGAATCGGGCAGGAAACTTGCTGCATTAGAGAGCAAGGTATAGCAATTTTCATGTATAATTTCATGTTTCATTTTGACCTCCATGCCCACTGTAGGTTTACCTTACAGTTTTTTTTATTTAGTTCCCTCTCCTTCCGTTGCTTATCACTAATGTATCGCATTCCTCTCTCATTGATTACTCTTGGTATTACTAACGGCGAGTTAGCGTTGGGGTGATAAATATCCGTTATTGACCAAACGTGAGGTCAGGATGGCTGGATATTGACCAAGTTCTAAAAACGCAGAAAAGAATGAAACCAATATCCAACCATCTTGACCGAAAAGGCTTGGTCAGTAAGAGGTTTATTTTATGGCCAATTGCGGGACACACGCGGGAAATCCAGAGTGGGCAAGATGGTTCCATGCCCTCGCCGATTCAGCCATATAATAAGCTAACGTAAAAAGGACGATTTATACTTTGCGATGTCACCTTTCAGAACTTGTGACCTCCTGATTTAAGTTGGAAAGAAAAAAGAAAATATTCCGAAATCACTAAGTATGTTCCTTAGTGCTCATTACTCCGCTGCTGTTTTATAGAGTAGTGACTCAAGACTTTTCTTGATACAAATCTGTCTTTCAGCTAACAAGACTTGAAATAGAGAACTACAACCAGCAGACAGAAACGGAGAGCACAATAGAGATGAACCAGCATTTGCAGGTGAGGATCTGTCGCTTTATTTCTTTTACTTTATACAAACATTTGTTTGCAGATGACTCCATTCCCCTGATTTTGCGCGTCGACAAAATAGGTGGCGGGGAGGCGTTGGCAGAAAGACTAAACTCTCTTCAGATATCATCGGACGTTTATAACTACCGTCGTTAATTTAAGAAGAAACTGGAAACACCCGTGTACCTAACGAAAAGTTTTTCAGCTAATCGTCGCAACTTTTCCGACAGTGGTTTAGTACTTCATTGTTTATGGCACTTAAATATGACAAAGGTTTTCTGACGCCGTCCATGCAGCTGGTCCAGGCCATTCACAATGGCTTCGAGTTCCTAAGTGAAGATACCCTTAAGAATTTCGTTTTATAATAGCATGGCTTAGTCAGTGAAGAGAAGACCATCACAGTCAAAGACGCTAACTATGCGGTTATTGCTTACCGTTATGCGAAATACAGGAGATACATCTTAGCTTCAGACGGCTTTGTAAATCGATGACTACAGTAGGTAGTCGTGAACATCACCTTCATGAGTATATTTTTCTGAAGTTTTTCGTGGAATAAAATTTCATCTAACCGTTTTTGTTGTTGTCGTTGTAGGCTGATATAGAGACTCTCAGAGATGAACTGGAATTTAAGAACCATAAAATCGATGAATATGAGAATATGTTGCAGTCTGAGAGGCACCGTGTGAAGGACTTGGGACAAGAGCTACAGGTACGTAACCCTTATCAATACTAATTATTATTGTTTAGTTATTATTTTCTCATATTATATGGCGCTACTGCGCTTGCAAAATCGCAGCATATCTGCGGGGAAACAGTGCAGCCGTCAGGTAACATCATTGATTAATAATGGTAATAGTCGTTATCATCGTCGTCATCATCATTATTGTAATGATGATAATAACAATAATTATCATAATGGTGATGATGATGATGTTTAAAGAAAAGGCCCAACCCTCAGTGCTGGTTTTCAATAGGGCCCTTATTAGTATAGATTTTTGCCTGCGCTTCGATCAAGCGGTGAACTAATTGATTTTGATGTATTTTTAGGGAACTTTGGAAAAATTAGACATACAGACGGAGACAAATAACAAGTTACTCGCTCAACAAGACAAACAACAGGTGAGATTCATGTTTTGAACCCAAGTGGCAATAGTTCAGTCACCGCGTGTTTTTTGTGAGGATTAGGGCGGGGGAGAGAGAGAAGCTAGATTCTTACCCTCATCCTTCATGTCTTACCTCTAGTTTTTCTTTACTGTCTCGTATTTCATTTCGGGTCAATTATGTTAATCATTCTGTAGAGTCCTTCTAGTTAACGCAGAAGCAACATTTTCTTTGTAAGTATCTATCAGTAATTCCATCTAAAGGGTAATGTTGACTTCTGTTGAGTCTGATAATGTCGTTTGATTTCAGGATATGGTGCGAGCGCTAGAACAACTGGTAGCACTCAGGACAGAACTGCAAGAAAGTACCTCCACATGCGAGCAGCAGGTTAGTGTTTCATTTTATATGTGCGAGGACATTACATGAGACAAAATCGGTTCCGCGCGTCTGTTCGATTTTTTTTTCCGGTTCGTTAGGGATCACTTTTCTCTCTTCCTTCTCTTTAACAGTAGTGTACAGAGCCGCAGGAAAAAGCTATGTTCTAAATGACTAACATGTGAGTTTTATTATGACACAACAGGCCCAGAAAATACACTCGTTGTCAAATGAACTCGATGAAGCAAAGACTACAATCAGAATGTTGAACAAGCGAAACGAATCTGACATCGTAAGTAGCTGTTCCTCAGTCACTGAAGAGAAATGAGGTCTTGATGAAGAACATTTTTCATGGGTGCGAAGAGAAATATCCATGTATTGATTTAAATTTATTGGTAGAAGCTATGTGAACCCTTTGTTTGGATATGTTTTTCGGTGATTTTGCGGCGATTATTACCCTGCGAATAGAGTCTTCTTCAAATGTTCGAAGGAGTCTCTGCTCGTAGGACAGGAGAGTATCGGCCGAAGATGTCCGAAACTGGTTTGACCTGTTGCCGTTGAGGACTCGTTGTTTCTCATATTAGCCTGTGAGCAAGCTCTCTAGGGCGCTCTGGGGCGAGGGACGGGGGACCCACCACCCCCCTCCCCTTTCTTGATTGCGTAGTATACTAGATCTTTTGGCTTGGAATTTATTTATCTTACCGTAGACATCATGAAATATCCTCAGTCTATATGCAAAGATAATAGTGCTTAAGATATTTCTGTCGTGGGAATACTAACTCTCCTTATTTTAGATACTCTCAAGAATGATAAAGTGTAACGAACTGACGTTGCGCATGGTTTTGCTGTTGTTGCAGGATTGTGTAAATAATTTGATGGAGTCAGTGAAAAGCTTAAAGAAGAACCTTGGCGAAAAAGATGTGAGTAGTTAAGATAACGTTTTCTTTTTGGTTTGTAAGCTTCGCCGTAATATTTGCCATAATAAGAGTAACGAAAAGATATCACTTCAGGCTAGAATTGCTATAATTTAAGCCTCTTTTACACCAGTAGGTTTTTCTTTACGGGGTGTGGAAAAAAATGGGATGCTAGTTCCTTGTCAACGAAAACTTAACATCTGTTAACGTTCTCTGTTGCAGAGCGAATTATCTTTCGTTAGAAACCAACTGGAGGAAAGTAAAATCCAACAACAGGAGCTGACAGATAGCATCGAGGAAAAGGTAATGCTAGTTCACCCAGGGTAGAGTAGGATTTCTGCTGGCTGAATCGGGTACGCACACATTTCATGTTCGTCAGTCTTAATTGTAGCCATGATTGCTCCAGTTCAAATTATCAGTCTTAGAGTTATGTCCTCCTTATGCAGTCATAACAGAAACTGGCTTGAAAAGCTACCTTACTGGCTGCGTGCAGTAAACATGGGTCGATACCGCACTAACCTAGGGTGTGCAGCAAGGGTCTATCTTGGACCCTATGTTGTTCAGCTTACATATCATCGATTCAAAAATGTCGCCAAAGTTAATTTACTGGTGTGTAATTGATGTTTCTCCCAAGTTTCGGCTTGTACTTGTTATTGTTAACACCCTTTTTTTCCACAGAAACGAACCATAGAAAAACTAAAGGATAAACTCGATCGAGAAACAGAGAAGTTTAACAAGGAAAGATTAGATCGCGAAACAGAAGTAAGTCTTGCAAATTACATTAATTACCGTAAAATTCCGAAAATAAGCCCCGGGGCTTATATTTTTCAAAGGCCCTTTTTGAGGGGCTTAGTTTTGGAGGGGCTTATATTCGGAGGGGCTTATCTATGGAGGGAAATTTGCGTTTCAAAATCGATTGGGCTAGCCTTATAGTTGGAAGTAAATTTACCTTTTTTGCTTTGTTTTACTTTGTATTTGACAGCAATTACCAAGTACAAGCCCCCGGGGGGCTTGTATTTGGAGGGGCGATTTAACGGAGGGTTTATTGCGTTACGAGTTTGGGGGGCTTATATTTGGAGGGGCTTATACACGGAGGGGCTTATTTTCGGAATTTTACGGTACCCTCTTTGCAGTAATAAGGACTAAATATTATCCCAGACTTCCTATCGCACAACAAAAAAGGAACCTGGAAACTTGGTTGCAGTGACTTCGTCCACTTGTGATTGTCAGTGGTTGCACCTTTTTTGGCTCTGAGTTTTACATTTTTATTGTGTAGCCTGTTATATCAATAGACGTGCTTGCGAATAGTATACAACTATCCCCCGAAGGAGAGGTGAGTAGTGGTGGAAAATGCCTCGAAGACGCCATCTTGTCTCCGGTCGCAAAACAGTGAATATCCAAGGATGTTAGATACATAGATGTGAATACGTAGATGTGAATATCAGGGCATTTTCCAGATTAAATGATTGGTCGCTTGAGCAATTAGTATTGTTTGCTGTATTTTACAGATTGGCTCTACTCACAGCAATTGAAGTTGGTAAACCCTACGGTATTCTGATTTTGTTTTCTTTTTTTTGTGTGTGACAGATGGGCCAGTTAAGAGATGATCTCCGTCGCACGACAGAACAGTATAGAGAGCTCAACCAAGCCCTTGCTCAGCAACAGCAACAAATGACGTCTCTTCAGGTGAGTAAATCATTACTAACCAACTTCTACGCACTTTTAATATTGTCTTAAATAAACACTGGTTTTAACAACTGCATCACAATGTATGGAAGATGGGTGCCTGGGATGTCTGAGGGCCTCCACTGTAGCCAGCCGGCCCTAGACAGAGAACTGCTCCCATGGCTGGTAATTCCCGCAACACAGCCATTAGTCCCCACCTCAAATCGATTTGGCCAGGCACCCGTCACACTGTGTGAAAGACGGGTGCCTGGGATGTCTGGGTGCCTCCATTGTAGCCAGCTGGCCCCTAGACGGAGAACCGCTCCCATGGCTGGCAATTCCTGCAACCAAGCAATGAGCCCCCATCCCTGTACCGAGTTGTCCGGGACCCGTCCGGATGCCTGGGATGTCTGGGAGTCGCTTCTGTGACCAACCAGCCCCTGGAAAGAGAACCGCTCCCATGGCTGGTAATCCCCGCCGGCAACCAAGCCATAGGCCCCACCCAGCACCGGGTTGGGGGCACCCGTCACACTGTGTTTACAGTGGAAATTAAGGGAATGGGAAAGAAGGGGCAAAAAGAAGTAACAACGCACCCCACAGAAAAAGCCGCCACGCTTTAACGCGCTGAAACGTTCTTTGAGGCTACGACCATGCCAAGTGCTCGGAGCATGCGCTGAAATCTGCTGTCGCTGACTGCCATGATCATATCGGCTGCTCTTTGTTGTTAACTCAGTTAAATTGTATTTAACGGCAATTTGCGTCTACTCGGTTTGGCTTCTAAAATACGTTAAAGTGGTACTTGGTTCTTGGAACTTAAGGCTGTAGCTTGTTAACTCGTAATGTTGTAAACAGTAGTCTTAAAGCCAAACGCGCATCAATCTATCAGTTAATATGGATTTCTGACAGTGAAAGAAGAATAAATGCTGCCTTGCAACCATCGAGATGTGCCGTGTGCGTCTTATAATTTGTGAACTGTTCCATAGAGGAAAAAGGGAGTGCTGTTAGGCGCCTTTCTTTGTCGCCTTTTAAAAAGGGAGTGGGGGTATGTCAGTTCTCCGCGTTAACCATCAAGTTATTATTTGAGAGTGGAGGCATGCATATTGGGACTGGCCACCTTGCCTGGTTGACAGAGTAGTGCTATTGAGCGCTACTGTTTTCTCCGCGCTCGGTAACGTCTAGTGCATGTAAATAACCGTCTCGCTTTTACTCTTGCTTAGTAGTAGCAGGGGAGTGCTTTTAAGCGCTAGTAAAACACCCTTGCGCTTTTAAATCGCCTTCCTTTTCACCTCAATTTCTCCGAAAAGTTCGTCGCTTTTTAGATGTTTTTAAATTGTTTTGATTGAGGCTAGCAAGGGAGTGCTGTTAAGCGCTACTATACAACCCATGCTTGGCATCCTCTTAGTATCTGAAGAATACTTCACCTCCCCTCTACTCCCTCACCAATTTCACTTGACAATCAGTCAAATCGTCAAGACGTAAATATTGTCAAGAACTTCTCAGTGGCTGACAAACATGTGCACCCCTCCCCGTACCTCTTCCCCCAAACCTCGCTTGATACTTATAGTGAGTGAAGATTTAAATCCTGTCTCAGTCATCGCAAAGTTGAAAAACAGTGCTTTTAAGCGCTATTTTACCATCCCTTGTTTCAGTGCGTCTTTCAGTAGTTGGATATTTGGTATATATAAACGTCTGTTTTATCTTATTGACGTTTTACTTCTTAGTTTTATCTCCAAATAAATAATTTTCTTATCCAAGTTATACGGCGAGTGCTTGTAGGCGCTATGTGAACGCCGTAAATTGAATGGCCCAACTCTAAGAAGAGTGCTTTTAAGCGCTTAATCAGGCGGACAACTCTGTCGCCATCACTCGATTCTATTGTCTTTTGACATGCGGTTGAAACCTGTTTTTAAAGATTTTTATTTTTTTAAGAGATTTTTATGACGCCTTTAAAAGCTTTTTTTATTCCAGTTACTCTTTTTTTATTGGTTTTAGTCTCAGGGAAATGAATGTGGTTGAGCAGGAAGGAAATATGTCGTAAAACGCCGTTTTAACTCCTGCAATCTTAACATCAGTCCTCAATTCTTTTTCGTGTGAAGTGATTCTGTCGTTTCTGTTCGGGTCTTGAGGGGAATTCCTCTTGAGATACTAGACTGTGAGCCTCGAAGAAAGATCATTCCACATTGTGCTTCCTCTTAATAATTGTCTGGTCTGCCTTTGTATTACTTCTTTGAGTTGGGCCGTTTTTTACCTGCCATTTTGGAGTTAACTGTCTAACTTCCTCTTCGCTGTATTCTTTTGGTTCAAGGGTATCAGCTGACAGAGATCCCGAATGTATTCCTTACGATCAACAACTCCCAATTCGCACTGGTGCGGGCCGCGCAAGTCACGTGACGATGCCCTTTTCTGAAGCCCAGGATGTAACGCATGCGTCTCTTCGTTGAGAAGATAAACTGAACCTACGATCTCGCTGGACACTGCATTTGAAAAAAATAACGCTTTTCAACTTTCTTCTTTCTACTTATATTTATAAACATTATTTTGAAGCAGTATTTATTATCAATTTTTTTATTGCTGTTTCAATGCATTTGAAGACTCGTACTTTTTGATATTTTTGCAGGAACTTTTGAAGTATTTTTAAATTGCTTTTACTTTTATTCAATCTTTTCCAAGCTCATACTTCCCAGTTTTCTTCTTCTTTTACTCATGCGTGTATTCACTTTTCGCGAGCGCTTAATTTATAGTCATGTATTTAATCCAATGCTTGTTAGAAGGTCGTCCAAGAAAGTCATTCGTGATTACTGTGTGCCAAAGTCCAAATATTATACTTATAACTCGAAGGTATTTTTTATACAATATTTAATATATTGATACTTGTAACATGTATATATTTGTAACTAAGATTATTTTACCTAGAACGTGAGAACTGTTTGGCGGTGGTTTTATACTTGGTCTTTTGTAAATAGATACTTTGAAAATGCGTAGATAATTGACAGAACAACGTGACAGTTGTGCTCCACGTAACAGTTGTTGCACTGTTACGAGTTTTATGCCCGGCCTGGCATTTCACCGAAGGAAGGGCATAATATTTATAGTTTTCCTGCGGCTAAATGCACACGCAAGTTCTATCTATTCTTTCATGTAACGTTATACAGTGTGGTGTAATGAGTAAAAACTTTTCTGTCAATAAAAAGACCCTATTCACCATACCTGCCATCTTTGCACTCGCTTTAGGACGTTGACAGATTAATGGTTCGTACACAAAGTAAGGGTTAGGGTTAGGGTTGTTGCTATATACACTCAAATCAAACCATATATTAGGGCCATTTATACGAGGAAAAATAAGACGCGTCTTACATAAGACGCGCCTTAAATAAGACGCGAACTTTCCGTATAAACAGCACATTTCGTCTAAAATAAGACGCGTATTAGCTAAGTCGCGTCTTATTTTAGACGAAATGTGCTGTTTATACGGAAAGTTCGCGTCTCATGTAAGACGCCTCTTATTTTTCCTCGTATAAATGGCCCTATTGTCAGCAAATCCTCGGTACTGTAGGGGTTATGCACTGCAGAGCCGATGCTCAGAGATCGAATCTTACTCTTGTCATCCTGAATTTTTTTTCCTTAAAAATTGAAGAGACCAAGAGTTTTATGAACAGAATTTTCAAGAGACAGAGAAATGTCATGTAAGAAAAGTGAAATGTCTTGTGAGAGCCACTGAGAGGAAAATGTCGGTTTGGCGGATGGAAACAAGTGACGACCTTTAGGATGGACGGGATAGAAGCAATGTCACGTGGTATATCAGGGGGCAAACAAGTGATAAAATTTGCCAATAGAGCAATTGCGGTCGAGTTTGTTTATTCTCTGGAAACGTGAGGACGATAGGTTTTACATTATTATTGCATGCTGTGAGGACATCTAGATGATTGCTTCCAAAAAAGGAGCAATGATCTCTTCTACCCATAACTTGCCATTATCGTTTTTAAGGTAAACGTTTGTTCACTTTTTGCTGTCTAGAATAAACAACTCGACCGCGATTTCTTGAACTGGCAAATGATTTCACTCGTTTGCCCCCTGAGAAACCACGTGACATCAATCCGTGAGCGTGCGCAAAGATGGCTGGTATTGTGAATAAGGTCTATTTGCACTGTGGATTTTGAATGCCACTTTCCCTGGAGCACATTTTGCTTACTTAAGTAAATAAAGGCTTGTCAAACTGCTCGTATGGTAGTAGAATAACATTTTGATAACGGAGATAAAGAAGCTGAACTCCGTCTATCCTTGTCTTGAGAGAAGACCTGAGTTTTTTAGCTTTCGTCTTAATGCCGTCACTTCAAAGCATTGCATCAGCTTCTCCTGTATGTGTAGAGTGCGTTGTTAAGAAAACGTGCCGAGATGTCGTTTTCTTTAAATCATAATATCCTTCGCGGGAAAACAGATGCAGCTGTGAAGCAGTTTTTTGTTGTTGTTGCAGAATATACATCGCCAAAAGAAGTTTAATTTTATTGCGATTTTTTCTTATATACTGCGCACGAGGAGGGCCCAAAAATGTAGGTTAAACCAGCTGTGGTTCGTATGATCGAGAAATACATCGAGGGTCGAAAGACCCTCACCTTTTTTAAGTCCCTATAAAACGAAAACAATTTCTGCAACAACTCAAAACGCCGCAAAAACTGCTCGGACTACGCTTGGTTATTTTTCCTTCACAACAAAACACTCCATGATTCATGATTCGGTAGCCACGTCCAGGTGTTTCATTGCGCAGCTATCTTGCACGCTGAGACAAGCCTGGGAACGAGCATACACCTACAAGGTAGAGCTGTCCCAATCACAAGAAAGTCACAATTTAACTGACGTAGCTACAGTGTCATGTTTAGCGGTAATCATCATGGACCTAGTTTTCAACGATGTTCGATTAAACTGGTCAAGCTTGCTTGTATATAATAAATACGGGTATATGACATTGTTATTGTAGTAGCCTTTTGGTGTGGTATTTTGGTCCTGTTGTCTAGACGAGTTTTTAATCTTTTCCCTCGTCTTCTTCCCATATATTCTTCCTTTAAACTTGCACAGAGAAAGAAGGTATGCCCAACAATGAAGAATCCTTCAAACGTCCACGCTATTTACCTCCTGGTCATAAAACAATATTTTGTTGCCAAGACTT
>OZ037776.1:30996373-30998873 GCA_964035525.1 Porites cylindrica
TTGTCTTATATCATATAACATGTGTCATGTTAAGTCGTATAACATATGTCATTTTCTGTTATATAACACATGTCATGTTCTGTTATATAACATATGTCATGTTATGTTATATGACATATGAAGAGAACAGAACATGTTGAACTTGTTATATAACATGTGTCATGTCATGTTATATAACATATCATGTTATTTTATACAACATATGTTATGTTATATAACATGTGTCATGTTAAGTCGTATAACATAAGTCATGTTCTGTTATATGACATATGAACAGAACATGTTGAACATGTTATATAACATGTTTCATGTTATGTTATATAACACGTGTCATGTTATGTTATATAACATGTGTCATGTTATGTCATATAACATGTGTCATGTTAAGTCGTATAACATATATCATGTTATTTTATATAACATATATCATGTTATGTTGTTTGACATATCTTGGGTTATATATGTAACATCTGTCATGTTATATAACATGTGCCATGTTATGTTACTCAATATGTTTTATAACACGTGTCATGTGATGTTATATAACATTTTTCATGTTATGTTATATAACATATACCATGTTATGTTATATGACATATAGTATGTTATTTTATATAACATGTGTTGTGTTATGTTATATAACACGTGTTGTTCTTATGTTATAAAACATGTGTCATGTTATGTTATATAACATATGTTATGTTATGTTATATAACATATGTCATCTTATAAAACATAGGTCACGTTATGTTATATAACATATGTCATTTTATGTTATATGACATATTTTCAGAACAGAACATGTTATATAACATGTGTCATGTTATGTTATATATATATAACATATACTATGTTATGTTATATAACATGTGTCATGTGATGTTATATAAGATATGTCATGTTACGTTATATAACATATGTCATCTTATAAAAGATAGGTCATGTTATGTTATATAACATATGTCATTTTATGTTATGACATTTTTAGATCAGAATATGTTATATAACATGTGTCATGTTATAAAACATAGGTCATGTTATGCTATATAACATATACTATGTTATGTTATATAACATGTGTCATGTTCATGTTATGTTATATAACATAACATATGTCATGTTATGTTATATAACATATGTTATGTTTTATAACATGTGTCATGTTATAAAACATAGGTCATGTTATGTTATATAACATGTGTCATGTTATGTTATATAACATGTGTCATGTTATGTGATATAACTTGTGTTATGTTAAGTCATATAACGCATGTCATTTTATGTTATATAACATATGTCATGTTATGTTATGTGACATATGTCATGTTATATAACATGTGTTGTTTTATGTTATATAACATGTGTTTTATAACATATGTTGTGTTATGTTATATAACATGTGCAATATGTCGTTATGTTATATAACATGTGTTGTTTTATGTTATATAACCTGTGTCATGTTATGTTATATAACATATGTCATGTTATGTTATATGATATATGTTCAGAACATGTTATATAAGTTGTGTCATGTTGTTATATAACATGTGTCATGTTATGTTATATAACATGTGTCATATTATGTGATATAACATATGTTCAGAACAGAACATGTTATATAACATGTGTTGTGTTATGTTATATAACATGTGTCAATATGTCATGTTATGTTATTTAACATATGTCATGTTATGTTATATGACATATGTTATGATATATAACATGTTATATGTCATGTTATGTCATATAAAATGTTATGTTATGTTTCATATAAAATATGTTATGTGTTGTTATGACATCTAAATTGTATTTCATTTCGATGCAATTGTGAAAATTTCGTTTTATTTGCTTTGGGTGAGAAATATAAAACTGCACTTATTTATTTAGCAGATCATAAACTTCTCAGTTGAAGAAACCCTCTTTATTTGAACCATGTGATTGATTCTATTTTTCGTTGCTGTGGAAACGTGTTGTATTTTTTTAGGAGGGGGACATTGGGGGGTACCCAATACCGCAATACCGTACGAAAAAATGGCAAATACCGAAATACCGCGTCGCAAATCGACTAAATACCGATACCGCATATTTTAATTACATTTAAAATCGGTTCCGCATACTTATGGTTGCTTCCATCTATCGCTTTTTATTATCTCAGGCATTTATGCACGAAGATGTCCATGTTTTTTTTTAATATTTTGGTAGTTCGCAAATTTTTCGCAAATTTTCACTGAAAAGTAAACTTCATTCGTTCAACCTTTTGGTAGGAGTATACAAAACGAAAAGCATACAGTGAGGCGTGATCCCTAATACAGTCCTAATAGTGAATAACAATTCTCTTACCTTAAAACGGTTTTCTAAAGGGCGTTTGCATGATGGCGTCATTATTACTACAACCGGTTTAGACTGTTCACAGTTCCCTATTTTTCCGTGATAAAATGGACTAAACTAAACGACTAAACTTCAAATGGACTAAACGGCTTCCTGACCTTCCTGGCAAACT